>CM045571.1:8638813-9238813 GCA_024721245.1 Mitragyna speciosa
ATAAATTCTTATGTTTTCTTTTTGTATTACTCATGAATCGGTTTTTTAGTATTATATTATGCCCTTGACTTTATTAATACCAGTTTTTGAATTTTCTTTCTGTAGATTCTTTTTTAGACGAAATTTTTTTTTTTCTTTTTCTAAACATGTGCTTGAAGTAGAACCTATTTTTATCAAATTGGTTTAGAGTGCAGGTGATGCAAATTTTTGTAATTTCATTTATTTTTGTTCATGTGTATATCTAACACTGTAGAATATTCTTGTTGCAACTTGACTACATGGTATGCAAGTTCACATTGACATTATTGTAATCTGCCTTTCTCAATATTACTTTAATCGAAGCCATTGTTACATAAAGTTTGGTTTTGTCTGGGATGTAATATATAATGTTGCTTGGTAGGAATATTGAAGAATTATGCCTCTGCACCTTTTTTAGAAACCAGTGCTTCCCGTACAATGTGCAATTTTCTGTGCAATATTCTAGATAGTTGGCTTCATGCTGTATATCTTAATCCAATGGTTATTCCTTGTCAAATATAAATGCAAGTACGTCTAGCATCTTTTAGACACTGGATGTCCAGTTGGTCGTTCACATATTTCTTCATTTATTTATGGTACAATGATTTGACAATCTTTTGTAGTCAGCGAGGGCAATGGGTTCTCCATCAAAGGAAAAGATTCTTTGTCATACTTAAAAGAAAAAATATATCCATTATTCAGTTTTGCATCACCGGTTGCCAAAAGGTTGATTCACTGTTTGTCATTAAGCTTTTTTGAGCATTTCCTGTAGAACTTAATGGCCTTCTTGATGTAGATTGAAAACATGGATGCTTTGTTTGAAGCACAATTTTCTCCACTCTCTGAGTCTGGACGATTGTTGAGCAAATGTGGCAAATGCTTGCGGTACATGAAGTACATATCAATGCAGCCATCACGGCTATACTGTGGTACATGTGAGGAAGTTTATTATGTTCCTCAGAAAGGTACAATCAAGGTATTGAAACCAGCATTACAAATCCTGTTTTACGAATCTATGAAAATAGAATCTTATGGTGGAATTAATTTCCTACTCAATAGTTTTTCAGAGTTCTAAACCCAGCCTATGATGGATATCTATTTGAAAACTTGCAGTGACAGAAGTGAATCCACCCTTTTATATTCACCTTTGTCAGATGCAATGGCACAGCAGGGTTGAACTCGAAAGATACATTAAGTGTCTAACAAGTAATCACAGTAAATGGAAAACTGGAAAATTGTTATGAGAAGTAGGCTGGACCTCCACTGGTAGTCAATTAACTTTACAAGGATTTTATCAATGCCCAATATCAGGTCATTGGATTGCACACCTCTCGTTTCACTATAAGGAAAAGAAATATGCATTGCAGGAAATGTAATTTTGGTTTCATTGATTCATATGGACTCATACGGGCTCTGATGACTAGAATAATATATTGATTTGGCGTCTTGTAATAAATAATTAGGAAAATCTAGAAGTCTGATTTGTTAAGTACTTGAACTCTAAAATAATCATTCCCTAGCTATGCAGTTACTGAAATAGTTTTATGGTCCGTATAGAAACTTAAAAAAACTAATTAACATCAGTTCCAAAACTATAAGCAGTAATCTCTTGTGATGAATCTTAAGACACTTTAATTTCCCCCTACCTATTAGGTACTTTTGGGAAAAAAATTTATGAGTTGAAGCAATGCGGTGATGAAATTTTCTTTTTCTAGATTCTTCTATTCCTAGAACCTGTTTATCACCATGACCATGTGCCAAAGTATGAACCCTTCCTGCAAGCATTGGTTGAGGTGGATTACAAGTAAGGGTTCAATTTTCCAAATTTAACTTGTGACGTTCACAAATAGGTAAAGAGTTTTTAGTACCGTGCATCTTTGTCCTTTTATGAAGACTTTTGCAAGTGCTAGACATAGAATGTATGAGAATTTGTTGACAAGGAATTGTATTTATAGTCATGTCCAATATTTTTACCTCTAAAATCTCTCTTTGGCATGATATGTCTAAAATCCTTTGATCCATCCGAAACTTATGTTGTATTTTGTTCTGCAGTTGTACAAGGAACTTACTTGCCCCCTTGATAACTTTGAGCTTTTAATCTTTTCCATGCCTGGTCCTGAGGGCAAGTCCTTCTCGCTTTGTCCCTACTGTTACAACTGTCCTCCGTTTGAAGGCATTGGCACATTGCATGGTTCCTCTAAAACTGGAGATTCAGCAAAGTTGGGTAAGGGAGCTGGCATGCCTTGTTTCCTTTGTCCACATCCCACATGCCAGCATTCTTTGATAGCACAAGGGGTGTGCGCTTGCCCAGAGTGCAGTGGGACACTTGTTCTTGATCCAGTCAGTGCTCCCAAATGGAGGCTTTGTTGCAATATGTGCAATTGCCTTGTTTTCCTTCCTGAAGGTGCTCACAGAATTATAACAACTCGTAATAGGTGTCCTGAGTGCGATTCCACCATAATCGAAGTCGATTTTAACAAGAAAACAACTCCTTTGAAGGATGGAGCTACCTTATATAGTGGGTGCATACTATGTGATGAGCTGCTGCATTCACTTGTGGAGATGAAACATGGAAAATCGTTCTCCTTTCGGGGACGAGGGAGAGGGCGAGGAAGGGGTAAAGGGAGAGGAGGAAGAGGTCGGGGCAACCGAGCAAAGCAAGATCCTAAAATGAGCTTCCGAGATTTCTGAAGAGTGTCAACGCCAAGAGCTTAGTCCCCTCTAGCTTCTCCTTGGAAATGGGCTTCAATCGGGGAATTGATTCCATCTTCTTCAGTTAGGGCGGTTCCAGCCTCCTCCTCAAATACACAGGGTAGGTTGGGCTGGGCGAGAAAAGGTGTAGCTCTTGTATTAGTCTCTCTTCTCTTGAACGGGTAGGCTCAGTACGCTAAGGAAGCTTGGTCTGCATAGGGCTTAGACAAGGTAAGATGGAGAATCCTCTCCGATCTTTACAGCCTATCTTTGGTAGAGTCTTTCAGTGGCGATGTGGAGTTAGTGTGATGTTGTTGTAGAACACACTCACTTGATATAATAGGATGATGTTTAATTTGCCTCCGTGAATTGCATACTTTGTGGGAATATTTAGCAAGTGTTCATCCAAGAAGATATAATGCATGAACATGAATATGTATATATGGTTCATACATCAATATTTGTTGGAGTTGTTGAGAGTCGAGGGTGTGCATGGACCGGTTAACTTATTTATTTGTAATTAGTTGACTTTAACAATTTAGTTTGCAAAATCCCTAACCATATTCTAACCTATTCAGTTCGTTACCCAGTTGAATAGGTTTGGGTATGTAGGGTAAACGACCCTTCTGTATTTGGAAAAGGGGCAAAAAAAAAAAAATTTTTTTTGAACTTGAAGTATAGGTTTGTGGTATACAACACTTGTCCGAATGAAAGAATAAATTGTATTTTTTGTTTTCGAAAATTAAATCAACCAATATTACAACATTGTAAGTTTATAGCATGTAAAACTTCTTTAAAATTAAAGAGGAAATTGTGTTTGATATATTAATGCTAACAAACGATTATAGTAGAAATCTATCATCAAATATACTATCATGCTTTTGAACATTCTAAATCAAAACATACAACATTATAAATTACAAAATTATATTCTTTGCTTCTTCTTTGGACCTGCTTCACTGATAAAATTTTTTAAAAACTGTTATTAAATATAAATTATATGTTAATTTTTGACACTAAAAACACCTATCATATTGCGTTTACACTTATTACAGTTTAAGGTAAATTAGATAATTACTAAAATAATAACACAAGAATACTAAGTGTGAACGCGATGTGATAACTCCTTGTCGCTGACATTGGGTTTGCTATTAAGAAAATAATATTGAATATCCGAACTGGCCACGCAACAATGTCAATGGGCTTGATACTAAGAAAATGACACTGAGTATCCAAAATGGGCACGCAATAATGTCAAGCCACTATCTGCCTTATTGTTTTCTTTCAATTAGTTCTTATTTCTTTTCGAGTACAACAAGTTGTTCACAATCAACCAATTGAATTGGCAAGTGCAAGACGGGTTATCGCTGAAAGACCTGGTGCAATCCCAATTAATAAGGATCCTATGGTCCATGATCGCAAATTTTGGCGTTTCAAAGTAAAAACTAACGCATAAATAAAGCTGGCATACTTGTAGTTGTAGGGGCCATTGTTAATAAACATTTATAGTTGGTCATGTGATTGGCGAATCTCATGCTCCTAATTTGTTAAGGTTTAAAAGAGACATGGGAGAAGGAAATGATGATTGGACGCCAGGCCATGGGATTCTTGTAATCTTGTTTTGCATGGTGGAAACATGGATCATAAGATGGTGGAGATAATTCTCCAACGGCAGTGACAGGATTGTGGAGATAATTAAGGCAAAGGAAAAGGAGTTCCCGAAATGAAAATAAATTTTACTTCAACTCAATACATTATGAAACAAAAGAACAAAGTCTGCAATCCTAACATCAAGCAGAAAAGTTAAGGTAAATGAGGTATAGAATTTATGATTAAGATACTTCATAGATTCCTAAGAAGTCTACCCTAAATTTTCGCGTTCCAAGGTGGGTAGCATTCTAGAAATTTTTCTAGTTTTTTCTATCCGAAACATTAGCGATACGGGTAACACTGTCAAATTCTCCTGTAGGGCCATAAGACCGCTTAGCTGTGTTCGGAAACTTTCCTCCTCAGAGTTCCAAAAAAGTGCGTTCTCACAATCATCTATAAGAAAATAGATTCAAATTCAGTCCCTCAATTTTTAATCTATGAACACGAAATGGCATTGTTCGAAGCATTATTTCCAGCATTATGCTCCCTATTGTTGCTGTTCCAAATCCAACCTTCGTATTCTGCTACATGCACTTCTCAAAAGTTCACTAGAAACAGGATTTTCCAGCATTGTAATGACCTACCACAGTTGAAGTCTTCTATTTATTGGACTTATGATTCAGAGAAATTTGTTTGAGTTTAGCATTTGCAGCTCCTCCTTCTAAACCTGATGGATGGATAGCATGGGGATCAATCCTAATGGTACTGGAATGGTAGGCACGCAGGCACTACTTGCATTTAAGAAACCTGATGATGATTCCATTATAGCCAAAACATTCCGACTGAATTCGTATAAATCCATTGAGCAAGCTGAGATTTTGTATCAAGTTTCAAGATTGGAGGCTGAATATAATGGAGGGTTGATGATGATTTTCGCAACCATAAATTTGCCAAAGGGAGTAACAACATTGAATCAGGTTTGGCAAGTGGGAGGTTCTGTTGTGAATGGAACATTTCCTGCAATTCATGCATTTCAGCCTGAGAATCTGAATTCTAAGAGTCAGCTTGATTTGTTGAAGGGCCAAAGCTTAAGCAGTGACGAGGGACTGTATGACTTAAGGAACAAACAAGTGAGTTTACTGACTTCAAACTTTTATGCCAAAATCATTTTTATGTTCTTTTGCTTAACCTCCTCTCATGTTTATTTCTTTTCTTTTCTCTGCTAAAATTTTCTGTCATAGTCATGGTTCAAAGATGTGATCGCGGTCGCGGCATGTACTATTTTACTATTGATTTTGGCACATCGGTCATGGTTTTGACAAGACGCATATTTTAAAATAATTTTTATTTTAAACTATAAAATTTCATTTTATAATTTTACAATCTATAGGTGTAAATTGGTTGATTTTCTGCTCTATGTTTTGCTTGTACAATTACAAATACAAAATTAATGTGGACATTCACAAATTTATTAGAATGCATCTAAGGTTCTTGTGATAAGAAATGAATAAAGAAAACAAGTACCACATACATACTAGCCGTGCCAAAATTTAGGGTCAGAGAGTTACATATCTATCTTGGTGTATACTCTTGCTTTTGTTTTGGAAATGGGAAAGCAATAATGATGGTAGAGACCCACCTCACCTGGGAACTCCCTCCCTCGCCTTTCTAAATTAAATTCCACCGGCAATTCCACCGAGGCCTCCTCTGTCATCTAAATTGAAACCAACAACAAATCTCCTTTGCCTAATCTTTCTTCTCCCTCCGATTCCAATTCTTCCAATGGGACCAACCGCCGCCGCCGCCACCACAACAATTATGAGACCGCCAAGGATGATGCTTGAGACATCTCTTATGTTTTTGTCACCAGCAAGAATGATTCCCCCCTTCCCCTTGATAAGTATGAGGATCGGATCAACATTTCAACACCAGCCTCTCCTAGAGTCTGGCCATGGCCATCCCCGCCACCCTATTGACCTCCTCCAAAATAGAAAACTTGCTCCCAAAACCAACTCCAGTATTGGGTTGGCGTTCTGCACCTGGAGGATGCCATGGACGTATCTGGCGGAAGTGCTGCTCTGGATGGCTGCACTAGTTGTGAAGTCCTTCCTTCAACAAAATAATTTCTTTTTTTTTTTTTTTATCGTTTGGTTTTTTTGGGCCCGGTTGACTGGGACGAGTCGTCGGCGAATCGGCCGCTTCCGGTGACGACTCGACTAGGCCGAGTTGTGTCCGAACCATCATGGTCATTGTGCATTTAAAATTAGGTTCTTGTAGCCATGCTACGGAATGCAGCATAAGGTATCAATATTCAATAGTTCGGGTGACATAGATTTCCTCTTTTTATTTTTGTTGATGTCCACTATGTTTCCTTAGTTATTGACTTTGCTATCATGTTTTTCACTTAGATCCATGGAGCCATCAGTACTGTTAGTTGGGGAATTCTGTTTCCAGTTGGAATAATGATAGCTCGATACCTTAAAACTTTTGCTGATCCGGCCTGGTTTTACGTTCATGTTTCATGCCAAATGTTATCTTACATTCTTGGACTTGCTGGTTGGTCAACCGGAATGAGGCTAGCACGCCAATTCAAGGGAGTTGAATACACATCTCACCGCTACATTGGGATCGCCCTTTCCTGTCTTGCAACACTACAGGTACTTTTCTTTGTATAAATATTTACGGTTTCTAAATTTTAGTGACTTCACCAAATTTAAATGTATACAAACACATAAGACATCATAAATAAACAAAACAAAACTTGACCTCTGACTTAAAAATGTTATCGATTCGTTAAGTTTCTCATTATACCCATGAAGCTCTATTCAAAGATTTGATCATTGCCTTGTTTCCTAAACTAGGGCAATGTATCAATATCATGTGCATTTTCTGGTCCATTCCCTATCTCAATTTGTGATCAGAAGCTGAATAATGCAGTTTCATTTGCATTTTTCACTTCAACTTTTCCTCTTCAGGTTTCAGTGCAGCTTTTTTTGCATATAGCTGATAACACGGCAAATTTGTTAAAATATTGCCCAAAAAAAAGGAAAATTCGGCATTTATAGGTGTCAGAAAATTTTTTTTGGCATCTAAAGGCGCCGCGTTTGGGAAACGCGGCGCTGAAATTTTTTTTTTCAAATTGTCAGGCGCCGCGTTTCCCAAACGCGGCGCATGAACAGTAGTCAAGCGCCGCGTTTGGGAAACGCGGCGGTTACTGTTCACGTACTTTTTTACTGTTCATTTTTTTTTTTTTTTTTTTTTTTACAGAATAGGTAAGTATTTAAGATTTTTTGTATTATTGTTTAGGTAGATTTATAAGATTTAAGTAAAAGTAATCGAGGTAGTTCAATATTTGAATTGAAAAATTTTAGATTTAAAAATAATAAAGCTACAAATACCAAATTTTGATATACCACTAAATTTTTAAATATCTTGTAGGTCATTTTTTATTTTTCGAATGCGAAATCTAGTATTTAGAGAAAGTGTGCAAAAGTCTTCTGGTAAAATTATAATTTTAGCACGTAAATTCCTTTTTGGTCAATTTTTGATTTTTAAATTCATATTTTATACCCTTGTACAAATTTCTAAATTTTGTAATTTTTTTAAATGAACTACTATTTTTTTGTGTACCACGTCAATTCAAGGGCAAAATAGTTATTTTTAATTTTTTTTAGAATCTTAAATTCATATTTCATAATTTTAAGCACATTTTATATTTGTGATAATTTTTTAGGTAAAAAAAAAAACGATTTTGCCTTAGATATGTATGCATTATAGAAAAAATAGTTTTTGAACACAAAAAATTATCACAAATTTAGAATATACGTAAAAGTATGAAATATGAGTTTGGAATTCACAAATAGCCAAAAAAAGGTATTCAAAAATTGAAATGATTATTTTGTCCTTGAACTGACGTAATACCTAAAAAAATAGTGATTCATCTAGAAAAATTTCAAAATTTAGAAATTTGTATGATGGTATAAATATGAATTTAAAAATAAAAAATTGACAAAAAATATATTTACGTGCTGAAATTATAATTTTCCGGAAGACTTTTGCACACTTTCTCTAAAAACCAAATTTCCCATTCTGAAAAATAAAAAATGGCTCACAAGATATTAGAAAATTTAGTGGTATATCAAAATTTGGTGTTTATAGCTTTCTTATTTTTAAATCTAAAATTTTTCAATTCAAATATTGAATTACCTTCATTACTTTTACTTAAATCCTATAAATCTACCTAAACAATAATACAAAAAATCTTAAACACTTACCAATTCTGTAAAAAAAAAAAAAAAAAAAAAAGTAAAAAAGGACGTGAACAGTAACCGCCGCGTTTCCCAAACGCGGCGCTTGACTACTGTTCATGCGCCGCGTTTGGGAAACGCGGCGCCTGACAAATTTGAAAAAAAAATTTCAGCGCCGCGTTTCCCAAACGCGGCGCCTTTAGATGCCAAAAAAATTTTTCTGACACCTATAAATGCCGAATTTTCTTTTTTTTGGCCAATATTTTAACAAATTTGCCCTGATAACACTGACTAATTCAGATACAATGACTGTACATTTCACTTGCAGATATTTGCCCTTTTTTGGAGACCTAAGCCGGATCATAAGTACCGTTGCTACTGGAACGCCTACCATCATGGAGTCGGATATGTAGTGCTGGTTCTTGGCATTGTTAATGTGTTTAAAGGCCTTGAAATTTTGGGTTCACCAAAAAAATGGAAAATGGCTTATATATTATTTCTTGCTGTGTTGGGAGGTATTGCAATCGTGTTGGAGGTAATCCTAAAGAGGAAAGCAGACAAATCCACCAGGCTATATGATGGACAGAATGGATCAAATGGAGGACAATAGTCACTCACTTCTTGATTTTGTTTTGAGCCAAGCTTTTACTGCTGCAAATGTTTACCATTCCCTTATTATTGAGTTGATTTCTGATTGTTTGATAAATCGAGGATTACGCCCTCTCATGTAATTTGTGTAGGAAACTGCTGAATTTTCAATGTATAATTTCACCACGGAACAGCGTACTGGAGGAGCTTGCATGTGTTTTTGTAATAGTAATCAACAATATAGAGTTCCCAACTCGTGTTTTTTCTCCCTCATCTGTCTTGGCTTTTCATTATATGGAATTCAATTGAATTAGTCCAAAAACATTTATTAGTACTATAATCAGAATGAGATATTTGACAATCTTGAGGGTTTAAATTGAACTAGCAAAATACAAAAACAAACTCTGGAGAAAAAGCAAAAGTGCAGGGGACCTTATAATGTCAGGCAGAAATTTTAACTAGAAATACTTTCATATCAAGACTAAAAAAATCTATTTTATTTCCCTTGCTTCTATATTCTTGTAATGCAGGAAATTTACGACGGTCTTTTGCACATATATATAACTTGGCAATTTTTCTTTCTTGTTCTTTTGCCCTCCGAGTTGACAACCCCAGTCTATATGAATCATGATGTAGCAATACTTGATCTACTTAAGCAATATCTGCTTACATCCTCTACTTTTTTTTTTTTTTTTTTTGGTATAAGCTAATATTCCTCTACTGTAATTGAGATTGTATCTGTTTTTGACACATTTGTAGAAGCCTGTGTGCTGAATTTAGTGTTATGAATCCTTCTCCGAAGTTTATTGTTGCATGTTCTGCTATCAAATATCATACTAGGACTAGTTGGGATTAAGAATTAGCAAATATCATGCAATCATTGTCCCACATTTTTAAGTTGCAAGCAAGCTAAAGACTCATAACTTCATGGGAAGAAACGTGAAGGGCTACAAGGATGGTCATATACAGCTTCCGCATGCTCTGCCCCAATACTGCCTTGCACGCCACGACTTCTGTTCATATTCACTCATTACATTTATTTCTTTTACTTTAATATTTCTGGAACAATAATTATCTTTCATAGCTAATGTGGGAGAGGTTCACACCTATCAGAAACGTGAAATCTTCTAAGGCAGCTTGTGGGTCTAAAAGAGTGGCTTTTAGATAATTGAAACCAACCTTCTTCAATACTGGTACATATAATAGGGATATGTGTATACATAACTAATCTGAAATGTTTAATAGTACATATAAAACTTTGAATGGATTTGCAATTCTACAGTGTGAAATGTTCAGAAACTTGTTCCAATCAGAACTCAAATATTTAGGAAGTTTAGATTATAACTCTGATTCAATTTCAAAAACAAGGAAGAATCAAACACAACTTCAAGCTAATTGACATGGTTTGTTATGAGGAGTTTGCTTTTATCACTATTTCTGAGAATCTTTTGTTAAATGCACTTATTTTTGCATCCTGCGGCAAGGAGAGGAAATATAAGATTTTAAGAGATTTTGTATCCATGATATATGAAAGATTCACTCAAGTAAATTTCTTTTATTTTTATGAAATAGAATTCTAAATATCAAATAATTAGAGAAAATGAAACAGTTATCTCTTTTTCACTAACAGATTTCTCAAAGAAAATATTATACAGAACTAAGTCGCTCTGCAACAGAGTAATTCTAGAGCATACATTTTGATCTTGTTGACATAATGACTACCATGCATTCTGAATTTTAAACTTAATAAAGAAAAAAGAGTTCACAGTCAAGGTATTTGATGATAAATGACGCTTGTTTTGCAATAAAATCAAGCCAACTACATATATAGCAAGAAGGGTCCCAAATCTTCCAACCACAAGTGGAGGTGTAACTGAGCTTAGAAGCATTAATCCCATACGATCACATAATAAAAATATGTTTCATTACCCACACGTAATTCTTTTTCTTTTTGGTCGTAAGTATTATAAACAAGAAGCTTCTTGTTTTTCTGTAGGAACCATGAGAAACAACGAACACTTACAGTATAACAAATGTGTATCAGTATGTCATAGTTTCTGTGTATCATGTGAGCTATTAATCACCAAATCACAAAATTGATTCATGAGTTATAAGGTTACTATCTTATTTTTGGACTATGCAAAATTATCACAAAAATACCATCTGCATGGCAGTTGCAGACAATTCATCAGAAAATATCAACCACCAACCTGTAGATTTCCTTGTATAGCATTTTATCTTGAACAACATGTGTAGTTTCCCTGAGCTTGTTTTGATTCCTTTGCACCATCATTTACAAGGCTTACCCTGTTGACAGACAATTCTGCCTTGGATGAATCTGGATTCAAGACTTTCCGGCTTACGTTACTATAGATCTCGCGGATAACCATCTCAAAAGCTTGTTTAACATTAGTGGAATCCAAAGCAGATGTTTCAACAAAAAAGAATCCTTCTGCCTCAGCCAAGCTCTTGCCATCTTCAACAGATACTTTTCTGATACTCTCCAAATCACATTTGTTACCTACCAACATCCTTGCCATAATTGTATCAGAATGCGCTGCATGATTATAGATTAAAATAAATCAACAGTCTCCAAGACCCAAAACATAAAAAGCTAGAGTGGTAACAAATTACATGCCAAAACATTTAAAAGATGACCATTAAGTAAAGTTCATGAACCTAAACAGACTGCAACAATGCAGTAAACACGCTGAACCTGAAAATGCATGATGCTTCCAATAATAATAGGTCCAACTGCCAATTGGTTACTCATGAAGATGACTTTGGACAATGAATATCTGCAGAAGTTAGGGATCTTGCTACTGATTGTTTTCCATGCAGCAAAACTAGTTATTTTTATGCCGCTGTTAATTGTATCCCTCATCTCTTTTACTAGCTGGAAAGAGAGGGGGGGCCCTTTTTTTTTTTTTTTTTTTGGTGGTGGGGGGGCGGGTAGGGATTTGGCTGTCATGAACCTTGCTTGATCTCTTAACAAGTAGGAAACATAGAAAGAAAAGAAAGGAAGGGGGGACGGGTTTTTAGTCTTTCAATGTTTCTCCCCACTACATCAATGCATTCAACAGAGTAAAAGTTACACCATAAAGGTCTGGTCGTAGTTAATATAAGAATATAAAGACAACTTACACCAATTGAATCAATTTTAATATCCTAAAGCTACACTCTTAGTGCTTAATGCAAATTTACACAATAAGCGAAGAAGAAAAATTCTAATATGCAATGACTTCATCAACTTGTACATGGTACCAATCTAAAGATTATATCCCAAGAAAAGGTTAAAACAAGACCAATAGTTTAGCAAATAAATGCACAACTCCAAAAATCAACTGCCAAAACAGATAGCAACCGTTCCATTAGTTTACCTTGTGTCTGACATAGGATTTTAAGTTATATTTGTATCAAAATATAATATTGAATTACTGATAGATATATAGCCTCCATTTTCAAATTCATTTTCTGCTTTAATAGTGTTTGATCATAACATAGCTTGAATTATCAGCTCACTTTCCATCACATCAGATGAAGAAACTGCGTAATAAACGTCCAAACTCTGCAAGATTTTTGGTGTCCTATGTTGGCACGTTTTCTACAAACTCTCCGCCCTTGGAGCTTATTGCCAAAGTTGTAGCCCATCAGTATATTCCTGTTCCATTTTCTTTCCTTTGTCTATAGTCAAATAATTAAGAAAATTCAACAATAGTTTACCAGTTACTTTTACAACTATGTGCAAGCATTTCTGATTAAGAACAAAATTGCTGACAGCCTTGCTTGCCCTGCTAATTATACAGATAATCTTAAATTAGTATTTGTCAAAACTGAGCAAAGATTGAAACTTCATTTCTTCCCCCTCGGTCTAAACAACCGCTACAGAAAAGTGCCTGCTGTTTCCTATCATTTCTTTCTCTGCGCCATAATCTAAACAATTTTAACCACCTTTGAAATTAAAAGATAAAGAAAAGTTCATGAAAAAACAATATAAAACATATCCTAACTGCTTTTCAACTAAATTCCAGCGCATCATTTATTTCACCTTAATCCAAACTATCTCCTCTCCCCCAAAGGGAGGAAAAAAAAATCCCAGTACAATTTCCAGTTATATAAACCCTACATTTCACCTCTTTTGCATCCACTTTCTTATAATTCCTCCCATTAATTTGCAGTGCACATACCTGAACCTTTCTTTAGTAGCATAGCTCATGAATTACCACGAAAAGCATAATATTCCAGAGAACCAGAAAAAAAAATCTACATAAAGTTCAACAGTATCAATCCACTTCAGAATTCAGATTCTTTCAGCAGCAAACGAAGCATCTATAAAAACATCAACTTTCCCAGAATTCCACCATCCCAATACTCAGTAAACAAGAAAAGCAAAACTAAAAACATACCAAAAAATGCAAAAAAAATGTCAACTTTACTAAAATACCACATCCAAATTCTTTAAAAAAAAAAAAAGCCGGTAAAAACATCAACTTTACCAGAATTCTACATCGCCAACAAAAATATTAATAACATAAACTTTCCAAGAATCCCACATCCCAATTCTTTAAAAGAAACAGTTAAAAACATACCATTGAGCTCATCAAGCCACTTGCCAACATTTTCAAAAGTATCCCTTCTAGTTATATCATAAACCAAAAGCGCCCCAAAAGCACCACGATAATAAGCAGAGGTGACAGCCCGAAATCGTTCTTGACCTGCAGTGTCCCAAATCTGGGCCTTAACTTCTTTGCCATCAATTTCCAGACTTTGGGTCTGAAACTCCACCCCAATAGTGGCCTTAGAATGAGGATTGAACTCGTTTCTTGCATATCTTGATAACAAGTTGGATTTCCCAACTGCTGAGTCCCCTATTATCACTATCTTGAAGAGGTACTCCTCTCCCTCTTCATCTGATGAATCCATTGCAAATCTTGAAGGGTATTTTAGTTGTTTTTACTGTGTGTTGTGCGTTTCTTTCTTTGCCCTTTCCCCTTTCTTTTCTTTTCTTTGTTGCGTGTTGTTTTGAGCCGGTGATGGGAATGTATGAAGGGGACAAAGACGAAGAAAAAAGTGTAAGACGTGGGGCCGACAGACGGGGAGGCACCATGTAACTAATTAGTCAACCTGCGTCACAAATTCCATTCTAGACAAGTTGACAGAGTGAGTAGTGCATGCACCACGCACGTTATGTAACGTGTCACGTAATGTATTAAAATTAATTATATATTATTAAATAATATAAAGTATGATCCACCATTATCACATAATAATAAATTATTAATTTTAGTATATCACGTGACAATACACGTGATGTATTATATATTTTTCCCAAGTTAACACGTTGGACAAAAATTGATAGAAAGAACTGGGGGTAGCAAGCTAAATTTAAAATATAAAATAATTTTCGAGTAAAAAAGTAATTTTATTACGTTTTAATAGAATAAAAAATAATTTTTATATATTTTAACAGAATTATATTATAATTTAATAAAATTTATGTATTGTTATTAGCATGTTACGCACAACTTGCAAGACACACACGTCTGATTATTACTAAAAGTGAATTTGACGTTTTAATCAGTTTAACAAAGTTGTAAGTTTCTTTCTTTTAATTGAGGTTGAGTAAGTGGTCTTTTCATTTCTTTTTTCCCAATTGTCAAAAAAGAAAAACGTCCCACATCGAACAATCTGGTTATTAGAGTCATAGATTTAAGCTTTTTCGGCCCTCTAAAAGTTATCATAACTTTTGAAGTGATTTGTGAGGTTAAGTTTATATTTACTTCTCGTTCTTCCTTTCCATTAAGGTTGAATAAGTGATCTTCTATTCCCCTTCCCCCAGTTGTCAAATAAAAAATAAAAAAAAAAAAGTTGAAAGGGATTTCTATTTATGGCTTCTAAGTAGCAGCGGTTGCTTCACGCGCGGTGTCCTGGACCGGCTCCGAACCCAGTAATGTGTAATTGGGATTACCAGGATCCGATTCGATTTGTTTAAGTTAAGCATTTTTATATGTTGATTTGTATACAGACCTTGTTTTTCAATCTGATTGGATTAAGACCCAGAACTGAGTAAATTTTTCTTTAAAAAAAATAAAAGATTATGTAAAAGTACCTAAATTATAAAATTGATAGCAAGACCCATATTTGGATTCGAATTCGAAGAGGTCCTGGTTATTGATCTATTGGCTATCCAACTTCGATAATATTTGTTGGATCCAAGTTTGGATCTGCCAGCTCCAGCCTGGATTTCCCATTTATAACCCTACAATTGTAGTTCCTTAATTTTTCATTAGTTTGATAAGATAAAAATATAGCAAAGACAAATAGTGTTGGAAACACAATATATTTTTTTCGAACTCGGAATTTAAAATATTTAAATTTTAAATATGTCGTCTATTACTTATTTAAGAACTTCTTTGCAGTTTTATGGTAGTGCTGTGAAATCAAAATTGGAGTTTTTCGTACTTTACAATTGAAATTTGTGATCTTTTATGTGATTTTACAACAAATGAGGGAATGTATAAAAGAAGTCCCCTCTTAAAGAAATGAGAAAAGTAGCACTTCAAATAGTTATGCGGATCTTTGGACAAAAAAAAAAAAAAAAGTTATGCGGATCGAAACATTAGAGGAAAATTATCAAAATAGTTGGTTCCACAGTTTACATCTTTCAATAACTAAGAAAAATTGTGACAAATCAATTCTTTTTCTAGCTGCCAAATGTAGCATGTAATCAAGTCGTATACTCGTATTCTTATATTATAATTCTGTAGTATTACCTGAAAATAAATATAGTTCATACACACACACACACACATACATTTTTCAAAAAATTATATAATATTTTCAACATTAGTGTACTTGAATTAATATCACTATTTACTAGGAGTATCATAAACTTAGAAGGAAGTAAATGACTTTTGATCAATTACCTAAACATGGGTTCATCGATATCTTTTTGTATTTGATGAAAAATAAGTTGAGACGATTTGTTAGCAATTGTGTCCTGATTAACTTAATAGATTTCTATAACTTAAAAAAATTCAGATTACCTAAGCTGGCACAGATCATAAATTAACATTCAGATTAAAAATGAGATAAAATACCAAGTGAAAATGATCTCCTTTACCTTAACTTCATTGCCATTCACAAGCTTTTCAAAAACGTGGAAGATTTATTCTTCTTCTTATGCACAGGGAGAATTTAAATTTCTTTCACTTTTTTTTAAAATTTTTTCATTGAGTAGCCAATTATTCAGAACAATTTTTAGATTATTTTTCAAAAACATTTTTAATTACCTTTTAATATTCTCAACTACATTTTTATTTAACCAAAGTCGTATCTTAAAAAAATGATGCATTAATTTTTTTTAATAATACTTCAAAAATTTTGCGATCTAAAACAGCCGTTTCTTTGAATCCTCAATAGCCATATAGCCACAACGGGGTACGAGCGCGTCAATGCGCGGAGGAATCAATAGCAATTGATTTTGACTCATGACAGCATTGCATGTTACTAGCATAAGCAGGAATAATGTGAGGCGTGCGCCAACAATCACGCGTAAACACCACGTTCTCTACTCGACTTCAACGATTTTTCTAGACAAAAAATCGTAAGATGCAAGCCTAGACGTGGACACATTGTATATAAGAGTACGAAAATTGTGGACACGATTAACGGCTATAGTTCGTGAACTATGTTTTTAGACTCGGATATATTCAATTGAACTCAAGAGTCGGGAGTTAATGGATTCGATCACGAGTACACTTAGGATCGAATCGAATAACGTTATACATATACACATATTATTTTTTTTTCTTTTTTTCTAGTTTTAGTTAAAGAGTTAAAAAAGGTCACTGAGTCCAAAAAATCATCCCTAGCCAAAAATATTAAAGAACCAAGTCTTACCGGATTTGACCGATTTTTTAACCTAACTCGGATCCCATGCCTATCGGTTCTCGATCTAACCGGTACGCCCTACGGGTTCGATCCGAGTATGAGAACACAAGTTGTGAACTTTGTGGGCTTTTTTTTTGTTCCCTCTTTTGGAACAACGAATCTTGTGGTATAAACTTTAAAAGAGAGCAACATAAACATATTTATATTACTATTTTACGTCAGCATGTATCACTATATTTGTGGTTGTTCATTTAGACACAAGGTACACAAATGAAAATATATAACCAATACGTGCATAATCTCCCCGCAATTACAGGAAATGAGTATTAGGAATGATTTTACTACAATGCTGCAAAAAATGACCAAATTGTAGTATTCTGTGATTGTCAGAAGAATGTGAAAATGGATGTACATAATGAAGTTTTAGAATAATATATGCCTATTTGGTGTATCCTGCACATCGTGCAAAAGGGCATGTACACCTAACAAGGATACATTCTTAAAAATAATTTTTCTTGCCAATCATGCCTGAACTGCACCAAATGAGCCAGACTAAGGATTGCTGGAGTTTTGGCAATTACAATTTCTGTTAGTATTTATAACCTAAATCTTGGAAATGGAACTTGACCATTGTTTTTATTTTTTATTTTTGAATAAAATCTTTTAATATTTTATTACTTACTTTGTAATATTTGAGATTTAGTATTTCAAATTTTGTGCTTTTACAGAGGGGCACAAATTTTATCAAGTTAACATAAACGTATGGTAATTTTCAAAAAGGGAAACTTTTTGAGCAACCAACAAGAAGAAGAATGCCCCTGAAATGGTGTTTGTTGAATAGAGCTAAAATGGATTGGATGAATATACTAAGGTGATTTCAGCAGAACTGTACACAAGATACTTTTGCTGCAGTAGTGGGAAGAACAGCATTAGCAACATCAGTGTATCATATATGGAAGAGCAGAAATAAAACTTATTTTCAACAACAACAACAACCAAAACCAGACCAGGTGTACCAAGAGATAATGAAGGATATCCAAGGAGTTGCAGTATGATGGAAAGGAGTGAAGAAGAAGCAGCAGCATAACCTGTAACTAGGTAAATTCTTAGGTGAATCGGGTCTACGTGTGAGGCCATGAATCCCTTGGTCCATAATTCTCCACATCAGTAATGAAGTGACCACTGGTGGGCCATGAAATGGGTCCCGTGTGGACCATGGCTGATGTGGAGAATTTTAGATTAAAGAGTTCACGACCCTACCTGTGGACTCAATCCACCTAAGAATTTCCCTCTGGAACTAAGTAAAGAACTGAATCTCCCTAATGCTATATTCTTGACAAGATGATCATGTAAATAGTGTTAGTATAAAGAATAGAGCAATCATGTTAAGCCATGTAATAGAGACAGGGGAATGCCCCTTAAATGGTGTAAATTCATTTTTCAAAGCTTTAATAAAATACAAAAAAAAAAAAAAACAAGAAGAAGAATGCCTTTTGACTTCTTAGTTGTGATGTTATGTGCGTTATGATATTATGTGCGAGCAGCACAACGATATCAAATCAAATAAATCACTCCTAACACATGGCACTAGCTCAGCTTACTTCAATGATGGCTAATTCAAGATTTTGGAATCTAACCAAGCGCCTAGAGATGGAAGGTGTAAGGAAATTTTATAATTATTCAAGGATTAATTGCATTTATTCCCTAGGATTTGGTCAAATTATAATCATTCTCTAAGGTTTAGATAGTAATAACATCGAAACTTAACTAAAGACTAAAGAAATAATAAAATTAACCTTTGTTTCAAATAGCTAGGCTTCCCCTGAGATTCAAACAAACCTCGTAGTTTGGCTAAATGTATGTCAAAAACTATCAGCAATCATCTAAAACATAAAATAAGCAAAACAATGAACGGAAACAATGAAATGATAAAATTAAAAATGCAATAAAAAAAAAGAAAAAACCAATAAAGCTTTTTCCCCTTTCTTCTTTTATTAATAAGCCTACTAGTCATGCTAACCACCATAATTGTTCTCCAACCTATTTTTGCTTATCAACAACATCCATCCATAACGTCTGAATTGAGTATTAGATATGGAGCAAGAAGATTTATCCTGATTTATATGTGAAAATGGGTATTTTAATTTTTTCTTTTCTATCATGAAATCAAAATTGATTTCTTACTGTGATATTTAAAGTAGTGTTTTTCTTGAATTTTTTATTTTGACCCCCATAAGGAATATTGGTTGTCTAAGAAAACATCGAAATTAATAGGTGTTTGTGACAATAGAGGTACATGATAGGTTCATAATTTTTGAAATTTAACATTAAAAATTTGTCCCTCTTGAGAAATGAAGTTTGGTGATATGCAAATAAGCTTGAAGCATGGCTGTTTACGTTCGGTGTATGTAAATAATGGCAAGAGCTATACAGCCAATGTCCCATCAAGAATATAGTTTTGATTTCATTGGCTACAACCTATTACAAGATGAAAGGAGGGTAAGAAGAAACGATGACAGACTAATGGGTATATTTAGAATTTATTGAGATTTTTGTTGGCATATTTAATTAAAGTGGTCAATAGCAATTGACTAATGGCATTGAATCTTTAATTCACATTTGCCTATTCAAAAGTTGGACTACAATTTTGAACAAACTATAGGGTCTGTTTTGTAATTTAGACAAAATATTACATGAAGAAAATGTAATTAATTCAAATTGTAAAAGGGATTTTGGGGTTCTCTTGCAATAAGCGACACTTCTAATGTCTATTAACGCAAGGGAACATTTGATTAACGTTTTGTTATTTGAGGGAGATAATTATAATTTGATCAAACCTCAGAATTTGTTTTGTAATTTAGCCAAATGTCAGAGGCAAATAAAATAAAGCTTTATTTAACCGTCTTGGATCGGACATCCTTTGATTTTGACAAGGATGTAAATATAACATTTTCTTTTAGTTTTTTGAATATTTACGAAAAAGAAAGATATAACTAATATTTTTTTAAAAAAAGAAAGATTTTGGTTTGTCGGTCTCCAATTGCCCTATGGATCTGCCATTGCAAACTAGCCCCTGTTCCCTGTCCCCTCCCTCCCCCCCCCCCCCCCCCCCCCCCTGCGGCGGTCCGCTGTTATAATATAGAGAACAAGTTGGCAAAAAGAAAATTTAGAAAAATTAGTTGGAAGAAGAATCCTAAAGCTATTTCCTGTAATATGGATGCTATTAATTGCAAATGATATCATATTAATAAAAAATAACATTAATTTTTTTTTTGGACCGAAGATGAAATTATATACATCTATTTTTAAAAAGTTAAAGTTAGTAGCAAGAATAAAATCCAGAAAAATAAATTTTTTCTATCGCCCAACTACAAACCTAAAAAGTGAAAATCATAGTATATCTGCCACGTATGTTCTATTTATACTTATAATCCCAATACTTTATTATACGGTGAGGTATTCCTTATTGTATCAGTATATCATAGCCATATGAAATTCTTTCTTCCATGTATATATATTTGTGGTGTATTGAGTATATCCTACCATAGGATTAGGAAACAAATGATAAACAAGTGAATCTGTAAAATGAATACAAATTATACATTTGAGCATGCAAGAAAGCTCGATAATTAAATTAAATATAGAAAATGCCAAACTTATACATATTTTAATAGCTTATGACAATAATTGCACTAAATCTAAACTACTTCATTATGTCTTTGTGTCAAAGGAGTCTAATTTTAATTTTCTGCTGACAACCAAATGAAACGTGTATATGTAATTGTATTCAAGATTATTTCTTCTTGATTTGTGATTAAATATTTAATTTTCAAATTATTACATACATTTAGGTGCAATTGCACCATCAATTTTATAAGTTTACAAACACCAAAATAGAGGATATTCTAGTAAAAGTATGAATAACTAAAAAGCTGATAAAGATGAAGAAAAGTGGCAAGATTTTGAATTAACACAACCACACAACTCAATTGAAATAGTTGTTAGTACTCTTGGAAACATTATCGCCATTTTCATTGAATCACTAGATTTGACTAAATTAGTATATTTCCATAATCATCTAAACTATAAATGTATTAGTATTTATTGTTGAAATTTATGTCTTAAACCTTTTAAAAAATTTATAATACATTGAAAATTGGTTATAGATATACATAACACCATTTTCATTTTAGAACAAAATATGAACATTCTCAAATAGTACACTTCTTTTGAAACTAAAACAAGCAATATTTTTTTAGTATCTTTTTTTTTTCAATGTCAGGAATTAGGAGTTTTCAATAGGCAAACTATATGGGATATAGATATTCATGCATTGTTATTTATTCTTTCTGTTGCTAATCCAATATAATAACTATATTACTAAATGTTTAAATTTAATGAACTATGTTAATCTATACAAATATTTAACGACCCAAGAGTAAGTATCTTGTCGTTATACAAAAGAAATATGACAAATAAATTATGGATGTAAATAAATAAATTTATAAAATGAAAACCCTCATGATATTTTTAGCATTATAATTAAAATAGTTTGATAATAGACCCACTTGAATAAAAAGTTTGTACTACTCTGAACCGTTGCTAAAGTATGAATTATTTTGATTAGTAGGACAATTTGAACCGTATTACTGATTTGATAAATTTGAGATGTATCCTATGCAAATATGAATAACTCCAAAGCAACCAACTCGGAGAAATTTAAAATTGTACAAATGAGAAAAATTGATAGAATCCAACTCAAAATGAAAAATACCAAAATAACACCCTTAATTAATTTTGTATTTAAACATTGATGAAAGAGCAAAGGAAGATATACATATTAAAATAGAAAAGTAATAAAAACAAATTAATATAAGGATTCAAACTCTGAACACATGCATGAGCTTTAATCATAATAACAAGTGTTTTCAAACTCCGATGCAGACAAAAGAATGCAACAAAACTGTGGTGGACTTTCAGATGCAGATAAAGTAAAATAACTAAACGCTAAAGGAAAAATTTTTGCAATGCATTAAAATTAAATAAGGGTTAATTACACTTTGCCCCCCGAAAGTGGGGGTAATAAACACTTTGCCCCCTTGACTACAAAAAATATGCACTTTGCACCAAAGACTTTTAGTTAAATTTTTTTTATTAACTTCAATTTGTATAAATTGTTAAAGTCTAAATTGCCCTTATAATTAGTTTTGATAGTATAAATTAAAAATGCCACTCAAGTATTCTAAAATACTCTTAATTGCTTTTAAAAATAACAAATAAGTTTTAAAAAAAAGGACCCTAAACTTTAAGTTTTTTGACCTTCTAATAAGGTCTCTCAAGTTATTTATGCATTTTTTTTGTTATTGAATTGGTCATCTCTTTCTTACTAATATATTTATTTATAAGATTTTGATAGATAAAATTATTTATTTAGATTAGTAAGATAATTGGACTTTAAAAATAAAATCTGATGGAAATTGAAAATTTGGTATAATAGTATTAGTACATTGACATTTTTATGGACTAAATAATTTATTTTTTAAGGTTCATTTTTTTTAAAGCAATTGACAGAATTTAAGGGTATTTGGTTGGTGTTTTTGGATTACATTATCAAAAATCTTGTTATAAAAAATATAAACACAGGTGTCTAAGTATAATTTTTAAAACTTGAGAGGAGGTAGATGCAGTTATGACAAACCTCAGGGAGGGAATGCGAAATTATCTCTTTAATATATTACATGACCTTAGTATTAATTTTAACTCTTTTCTTTGTACATGAGATATTATATTATGTTTAATATATTATACTATATTAATATCAATTTTAACTCTTTCTTTGTTTACATTACGTTTAATATATTATGCACATTAATATCAATTTTAACTCTTTTGTTTATGTATTAGATATCACATTAATTAAAATTCTATCATTTTATTGGTCTTATATATATGCATGTATAAAAATTTGGATATAAAGCTTTAATGTTTTGAATATAACGCGAAAGATACGTCATTGCCATTATGCAAATTTTAGAATTTTTTCACAAATTGAAATATTATACATAAAGCATTATATGACAAAAATTTTTATGCATTTTATATGGTTAGTTAGAAAGCATGTACAAATTCTTCCAAAATATTTATTTTTTAAAATTATATATAGAAACTTTTATTCTACGGCATGATAGACATGCATAGGATAAAATAGAAAAAAAGTAAGTTTTATTGCCTATGGGTATATTTGTCAAAAGACATGCAATTATATGGGCAGTTTAGTCTTTTAACAAATTGAAGTTAATAAAAAAAATTAACCAAAAGTCTTTGGTGCAAAGTGCATATTTTTGTGTTTAGGGGGGCAAAGTGTCTATTACCCTCACTTTCACAGGGGGCAAAGTGTAATTAACCCATTAAATAATTCTATACTCTTTTTTATTTTTTTTTTGAAATATTGTCCCACAAAAGTGAACAATAGACGTGCAACATGCGTGCTACTATCTAATACAAATCAAATAGCTAAAATATGATCATATCTCTTGACATGCAACACAATCCCTCCCACCTTGCTCTATCAATGGTTGACCACGATTTTTTATTTAAAATAAAGTGAATGGCTCCTAACACGCAGCAAAACCCTATCTCACCATAACGACACAGAATCCATTGTGAAGTCTAGGCTAAGCGCCAAGAAACGTAAGCTAAAATAGAAGTTCATAATTTATTAGACTATTTTGAAAAAATTAGTGTTAATGGGTAAATAAATAATGTATTTTATTTTTCTAAAGACAAAATAAAGCGGCACTCAACAAGTCAGATGGAGAACAAATAGAGGGTCGAGCGGTTAGAAGCTCTATCTCCACCCCAGAGATCGAAGGTTCGAATCTCACCAACATCATTCCCCTAACCCCAACCCGAATCCCACCAACACCATTCTCCTTATCCCCAATTATAAAAGTATAGGTTGATAAAAAAAAAAAAGCAAGTCCACATGAAATACATTTTATTTTATTGAGGAAATAATATTATTTTCGCATTAATTTCATAAGTTAAAAGATAACGAATCATCTTTATCGAATACCAAATCTGCTAACTTGTTGCTACCATACTTCATCAAAAAATATTTATATTGCGCATGTTAGTTTCTGAAATACTACTTGCTACTAGTAAAATCTCATTTATTCTGATGTAATAAAAATAGATCTAGGAAAGAAAATTTTTAATACATAATTTTGTGCATAAAAAAGGTGTGGAAATTTTGCTTTTGAAAAGGAAACAAAAGGATTAACTATGAAAAAGCGGTTATTTTAATTTTCTGATATAACAACACATGTTATCTACAACTATACATGCTTCTATTGGTTTGGATAGGCAACTATTTGCAATATCCACATTAGCTTCAACTTTGCCATAGAATACTTTTAATGTACAAAAAAAACTTCCTCAAATATTTGAACCAAATTCAAATGCCTTTCTTGCGTGAAACCTCTATTTAAACAGATACTCCTTGGTAGCATATTTCATTAGTTAATAAATATTGAACAAATAAGGTTGTTAACAATATACAGTGATTTATGTATTAAAAATATATATATTTGTGTACACCTAGATAGAAAAGATTTTGGATACAAATTTTTGTGTATAGAACATTTGTCGGTTTGTGTCTAGAAAGGAAAAATAAAAAAGATTAATTAGGAAAAAGTGAGTTCGGATAGAGTAATGTCCTAATGGCATGCACAAGTTATATACAACTATACTTATTTCTATCGTGCAAGCAAATAGACACCTATTTGTAGTATCCAGATCAGATTTAACTTGGTCATAAACTACATTTTATCTACTAAAAAATGTTGTTCAAATACTGAGCTAAAGTCCAAAAATGCCTCTCTTATATGAAACCTCTACTCAAACAAGTATCCTTGACAGCACGCACCACGACTTAATAACTATAGAAAAAGAAGTGTTATTGTCAACGATCAAGAATTTATGTACATTAAAGAGTATAACTAGAAGGAGAGAGTTCTGGATTCACATTTCGTGCATAGAATGTAAAGCAAAAAATTAACTATGAAGAAACAAATTTGGATTAGAGTTATATATCGATGGAAAGAGCAAATAATATGCAACTACTTCACATCTTTGAGTTAGGATTGACTCCAGTTTGAGATATCCAAATTAGATTAAACTTTGCCAAAAATTATTTTTTACTTACACAAGAACTTGATTAGACGTGAAATCCTGCTTGATCGAACATGTTATCCTTAGCAACAAGTTCGGGCACTCAGTGAACACATAACAAATAGTGTTGTTAAATATGGACTATAATTTAAGTATTTTAAAATTTTATTTTAAGCACAACTATAAAAAAAATTGTTTTGGATGCACATTTTCATGTATACGAGGTATGTACATTGTCTTTAAAGAAAAGTAATAAAAGATTAACTGTGCAGAAACAAGTTCAAGTAAAATGGTTTACGGATAAATAGGCACCTATTTGTAATATTTATACTAGATTTATCATTATCATTGACTACTTTTTGTTTATAAAATTTTCTAAAGCTTTCTGCTGGATTCAAATGCCTCCTTTGCATGAAATCTCCACATAAACAAGTAGTTCTTGATAGCATGTTTTATCATTTAACAATTACAAAACGAACAGTGTTGCTAACAAAGGACAATAATTTGAGTATTTAAAAAAATATATTCTAGAGTACATATGGATGGAGAAGATTTTGGATACAGATTTTATACATAAAACATATATATATATATATATATATATATATATATATTGTGAAAGGATTTAGAATATATTAATAAGGAAAAAGCAAGTATGGCAAAGTACTGTATTGATAGACTGCACAAATTAAATAGAACTATACATTTTTTATTACTGCTGATAGACATCTGTTTATAATATTAAGAATAAATGCAGCTTTCTTATAGACTACTTTTTGTCTATAGAAAAGTTTTTAAAACATTTAAGTTAGATCAAATGCCTTACTTATGTGAACCTCCCCTCAAATTGGTAATCCTTAGTAATACATTCCATTATTTAAAAAATGCAAAACAAAATAATTTAAAATTTTTAAAGATATACTTTTGAGTTCTTTTGAGTGCATCTAGACGAAGAGAGTTTTGGATGCACATTTCCGTGCATAAAACGTGTGGATATTCTTGTCTTGAAAACAAAAAATTAAAAAAGACTTTGGGGGGGGGGGGGGGGGGGGGGGAAGTTTTGATGGAATAATATATTGACTATACACACTTCTGTTAGTATGGAAAGACACCTCTTTGTAATAGCCAAAATTGGTTAAACATTGTAAATGACTACTTTTGCTAACAAGAGATTTTGTTCAAATATTAGAACCTCTTTAAGATGCCTCTCTTAGGTAACACCTCCACTCAAATATTTTGTCTTTAGCAACATATAATAAAAAGTCTTGTTAGTAAAGGCCTGTAATTTAAATATTTTGAAATAATGTTTTTTTGAGTACAACTAGAGAAAATAGGATTTTGGGTACATACTCTCGATAATAGGTAATCCTCGGTAGCATGTTCCATTACTTCATAAATATAGTACAAAAAGTATTGTTAACTAACAACGCCCATTGTTAATGTATAGAAAATAATTATGACTATCTTTCAATTCAAATGAAAGTAATTAACTGTGGTATGATTCTACCTAAAATACTATTCTATCAAAATCATTAACACTTTTGGGGAGAATGATACTTATTTCATTACTAAATCAAATATGTAAGGTAGAATCATCAAACCCTATACTCAGGGTTAATGATATTTATAGTGATAATGATTCAAGAATTTAAAACAGACTAGTTATTAAGTATTTTATAAATTTATTTGTGAATACATCTAGTTGGAGAGGATTTTGGACACATATGTTTGTGCATACAACGTGTCAATATTTTCATCTAGAAAGTAAAATAAAAAGTTATCTCAGGAAAAAGCAATTTTGGATAGAGCAACATATCATGCAATGCGCAAGTTATTTTTCAGCTATTCGTACTTCTAGCACGGATGGATAACTGTATGTAATATCCAAACAAGATTTATCTTTGCCATACATAAAAATTTCTTTAGAAATTAGAACCAGATTCAGTTGCCTTTGGTGAACATAAACAAAACCCACAACTACAAAAAAAAAAAAAAAAAAAACACACACACACACACACACATCTCCCTTAAGGTTTATCGTAATTGTACCGAGCTCCCCTCAAGTTTAAATAATTACAATTACCTCCCTTGTTTTAATAATTTTAGTTATAAAAACACTTATTTTGAGTATTTAAGCAAAAATACTAACCAAATATCTTAAAATACCCCTCAAAAAATTTTTCTTAAAATAAGAAAAACTGATTCTTGAGAAATAACAAATTAATAATCCAATATAACATAAAAAATAACCATAACATTATCCACGTACTACCACCCAATGCTGAACCTTATGTACTCTAATGTACCTCTCCCATTTAGTGCTCTATTTTTTTACATCTTTATTATTATCCAAAACATCTCGTAAACAAACAAAATAACTATTAAAAAATAAGATGATCATATCAATTTGAAAATTTTGTGCATACGTGAACCCTATACTCTCAAAAACAAATTAGAGTAACTGTTAAAATTTTTTCTCTTTTCTCTTTTTATATTCCTTTCTTCCCCTCTTAACCTTTTTATTTTTTTGTAATTTTCTTGAAGTAATTATTGTAACATTCAATGGTATTGTAGCAATCTCAAGTGCTTAAGGAAAGTGAGTTTAATTATTGAAACCCGGGGAGAAGTAGGTGTAATTAGGATAAACCGCAGAGGAGGTATGTAAAATTATCCAAAAAAATAAGGATGTGTTTGTACTTCTTTATTTTTATTTTGCATGAAAAAATGAAAAAGACATGTGGAGGTAAGGATGACAAGTGGATGACCAAAACTACCTCAGAACAAAGTCCTCCATTATCTACCACGTCACTGAAAAACCAATTCCACACACTGCTGCTTCCGAACGTATCCCAAAACTTCCAAAATCCAACTGCCCATTTCCCTCCACTCTTTCATCACAGAGGACGGAAGGGTGACCCTTCGTTTCACTCTCAGACTTTTCATCAACTTTCTCAGCAAAAATCCCAGAAAAATGCCTATATTCACTGCATCACTAGGCTCAGTTTCAGGGACCAACATTTCCTTTATTTCGCACCTCTTTGCATGTGATAGCAGTACTACTATAACCCAGAATCATCAGCATTCTCCTTCTTCAATCGCATCAATCAATGGAGCTCGGACAAATGCTCATGGAATTTTGAGATTTCCTTTATTTTCTAGCTGGTGTTCCACTAAAAGGGCTGCATTCCTTACACCTAAGGTTTCAGTTTCAAGTGGTAATGCTAAAGCAGAAGATGTTGATCAGCAGCAGCAATCTCTGTCCCCTGAAGATGTTCGACAAGCTCGGGTGTGTTTATTTTGTCTTTTTTTTTAAGACTTTCTTTCTATTTATTTATCAACATTTTACTTGTTATGAAGTTCTGATTGATTGATCGAACTTGAATGTTACAGGATTGATTTTTGATGTGATTAGATTTTGATTTTATAAACCAAGAATTTGTTTATGCAAATTGTTTTGAGGATAAAGAACTTGTGGTATTGGATCAGTAGAAGCAGCAGTCAGATTCTGAGAAGAGAAGATGAAAGGATAGGATTTGAAATTGTAATAGACTGAACTTTACTGAGCTGTCTCCAGAAAAAGGGAGACTTTGGTTCATATACTAGTTATTGACTTCAGTTGGTGGCTGAAATAATGTTACGGTCAAAACAGGTTATTTAAATTTACATAAAGGTTTTGCTTTATTGCTCATGATTTCTTGGGAAAATTACCTTCGATGTAGATTATCTTCCACGAGAATTTTGGTGTGTCGGAAGTGCCGGATGTATTTGGACATGTATGTCAATTTTATGCTGGATGATGTGTTCTTTAGGATGTTGGAGACTGTTGTTTCTTGCAGATGTCAAGACATGCACCTTAGGTTATTCATTGTGAGAAGCTGGTCCAATATATATTTTTTATGATGTAAATTTCATCAAGGAATCTGAATTAGGGGCCAACTTGTACGTCAGTGAAAATTCATGTAGCTCTCTGTGTCATTTCTAGATGCAAGAGGTGTAATGCTACTTTTGTCTGTATAAACATTCTGGCAGTTATGCCTTTGGAAGTTGGAGAAGAGGCTCAGGAATTTCTTTAATTGAAGAAGCTTGTGCTTTGTTTATGGCACTGCCTGATATCTTTGGTGCAAATGACAACTTTGCATTTATCAATTTGCTAGTCATTATAGTTAAGCTAAGAAATGTCTACAAGTACTTGCAACTGCAAAATGACCAATGAATTAAAGAATTTTTGAAAATATAGATGATGTAATGTTTCACTCTATTTGTTACGGTTATTAAAGTAGTGTTTTTTGGTTATACATTAAATGCTTATGATTATTTCTTTGTTTTATTCTGTTCCGCAAAGAAGTAGAGGTCTGCTGATTGGAAAGCAGCTCGTACTTATAATGAACGGGGACTCATATTTTACGGCAGAGTTGAAGGTTTCAATGGTGGTGGATTGCTGATCCGGTTTTACTCTCTTGTTGGTTTTCTTCCTTTCCCTCAGTTAGGACCCTCACATTCATGTAAAGGTACTCATATCCTAGTTCTTTTTATCCATTGTATCAGTTATCTATGTCATTTTATTTTCTTCAGTTTTAAGGAAAAAAACTTACTTTGGCATGCCAACCTTTTATTTTGAGAACAATTTAGGGAAGAAACACAATTTTGCATTGTTTATATGTCAGGATTTGTTGGATACATTATTTCATCACTTTTCAATTCTCAGCAGGATTAATTGATGTAATCAAAATTTCTCCACGTACACTAATATCTCTTACTGGAGTTACGGTCCTTAATTTCATAAATATGCATTATAACAGGAATTTAAAGCTTTTTATTTTGTTGGTAGCCTATAAAGTATCCATTTTGAGCTTTAGCTTTATTTGCTATTAAAACTTGCATAGATGCAACTATCAGGATGTTCATCTAAACCAAGTGTTGGATGTTCAGAATTTTTGTTTAAAAAAAAAAAATGGATTGCATGATAATTTTGTGCTAATTAAATGACCTGAGGACCAAAAGACTTACATGAATAATCTTTGTTTATGACTATGGAGTATCTGGAAAGGCTTATATTCCGCTTGCAAATGGTGACGAGTAATGCATAGTTAAAAAGTTTGCAAATAATTTTTCCAAAACTTTTTCAAGGCTTTGAGTTGATTATGAAACTTCATTCTCAACTCTTTGTGCATGAATCGCAATGATATACTTCAAATGAGTTTGGTTACAGCAACTAAAAGTCAGGAAGATATGGCAAAATGTGAGATATGTAAAGACAACTATATGGATTATAGTAATCCATATGCTACAGGATCTAGTTACTAACAATGATTACATATATATTAACTCTGTACATTTAATATAATGTTAACACTGTTTGTTAGTTAAAGGTTCGTTATTTTGCATGATTTTTCATCAATTGCACAAGTGCTTAAGCAATAGAAAAACAATCGATAATTAGACAAGATGAATAATCCTGTATATTAATGATTTACAACATTTCCTGAGAGAAGTTCTGTTGATATTAACGCAATTGCGAAGAAGGATGCACCTTGATCTAGTCAGACATCATTCTGTTTGGTGTTTTATGTGCTTGCCTTTTGTCCTATATATTTGTCCAAATTAAACATTTGCAAAGTGAAACTTGTTCTTTTTTTGTCAGAAATCAGATTCTTCAAATGGAACCAGAAACAACTTTCGCTTTCATATTCTTTGTTCACTATTTGTTGGGCTGAAAGTTCTTTGCAGACATAGACTGTTTGTTGGTATTGTTGTTAATTGATCTGTTTGGCGCACATATTTTTTGGCTATGCTGCAGAACCGCAAAAGACTATTCAAGAGGTAGCAAAAGCTTTAACAGGTTCTGTAATTCCTGTGAAGGTATGATGGTCTGCCCTTTGTAGGAATTCTACAAAGTGCTGTTAGCCTGTCAACATGTTGTGCAGAATGTATAAACTTATGCAAGTAAATGCAAAAATAACTTTTTTTTCCCCTGCAGCAGTAACTTTCTTTGATGGGGCTCTTCCAATATCAAATACTAGTGGGAAAGGCACAACCTGTGTGCGCATGCATATTTATGAAAAAATTGATAAGAAAAAAGAAACGAGTGGTAGTTAGAGGAAGTAATTGGTGGTTTTGTATTTGGTAGATATGTTATTAAAAGCACAAATACGGGCACAAGGAAATCTAAGTAAATGACTAAGATAAAATTAACACCAAACTGTTCCCACTTTATATATAATATACATATAGATGTGTATGCTGAGCAAAGAGAAAAGTTCTTCACAGAAATCTATTAAGGAAGAGTTCACACCTCTAATTTTCAGGAGAGCAAAATGGGGACCTTCTGCGTTGTTTTGTATCACAGATATTTTTTCCTTAGAGAAGTTAAATTGCAAAATATACATGCATTCTGTGTGATTGTCTAAGTGATGATGACTTGAGATAGAGTGTCAAAAATTATCAATAGAGTCTCAAAAATTATGTCTTGTGAAAGTTTGGGCAAAATTTTCTTATCATAATGGGTTTGCCACGATGAGTTTAATCATGAGAAAATATGCTGATGTTCTGGAACTTTAAGGGGGAAAGGACAAATGGATTTCCATATGATCTGCCTTTGCCTACTTGTTGAGTTAATTCTCAAGTTCTTATCTATATAATAACATAAAGAATGGATGTTATTGTCTAGTCTAGTGCACGGACGAGGGAAAGAAAAGGAACTTTGAGGATTAATTTTTGAATCACATGAGCGTAAGTTTAATACAATGATACAAAATGCCAAACTGTGTCTGGGTAAGTATTTGATAGAACATGAAGGTAAATACTCCACTGCAGTGACAGAGCAGATCCTGATGTTCCCAAGGAAGGAGACAGCAGAAAGAACAACGTAGTAACCTAAGATAACTATTATGACCCAGAAAATCTATTTTAGCTGCTCACTGAATTTGAATTCTGTCTTTTTTGGACTTTACTAACATAAGTAAAACTAGAGAATAAAGTATCGCAGCATATGTTTGGTGCATTCCCTTTCCTCCACCCAACAATCTTCTCTTTGTGGGAAGTTCTGTTTAATCTCAAGAAAGGGTGGAAGCTAATTTGTTGTAGAAAAACTCATTTCAGAATTTTGATTCCTTGTTCATGGCGTGCAAATAGTCCTTCACCAATCAGTGGTACATAACTATTGCAACTTGTTGGATCTCATGAAACAGGGAGTTTCTTATTTACCACCACCCATTTCTGTTATGGTATCTGATCAATAAAATTGGACTATCTGTTACACCTATTGAACTGGATTGGCACCACCAAACAAACTTTCTGTAAAACCTTTTGCTCTTACATAACATGATAATATAAAGCTCAATTCTGGGGGACCTGAGAAGTTTAGTCTCTTGGATTACATTCCATCTCTTTGCTTTTGCTGATATTGATTTTTTTTCCTTGAATCTAAATCCTGACCACTTGATACTAGGATGGCTTCCAATCTTCTCATTTAGATGAAGAAAAATTTATAACATGGGTTTATTGAGATTGCTGATAATATCAATTATAGTATCAATATATTTCAGTTATTTATTTCAAGTGAAGGCATGAATTGAAAAATGTGGCTGAGATAAGAACAAACTCGTTTTTCTCTATTGACTGATTTACTAAAGTAGGATGACAGGCGACTTTCCTCGAACTGCTTTTTAAGTTCTTTGCTTTATAAGTATTCACTTTTGCAGAATTTTTGACGCGTCATTCCATTTTCATACCATTGTATTTTAGCTTTTTTTCATCCCTCGTAGTCATGTGAACATATCTTTGGATAGCTAGAAATGCAAAAAACTTAATATAAGGTTTTGGTGGTTTTTCCCTAGGGAAGTTTTCAAGTTTCAATGCTGCATGGTTTCCATGGTGCTAGTTCTACTATAGCAGTTCTGAATGATATCTTAGTAAAAAATAAATAAATATATAGATAAAACTTGTGATACGGAATTATAGATTTTATTTCCTTTTTTCTTTTGTTTCCTTTTTGGTGTTTATTTTGATTGTTATGCATATACTTCAGTCATAGTTATTGCTACGGGAGGTTTCAAAATCTTGAGCTTCTTCATAGGTTATCCAAGCAGATGAGGTGAGTAGGAAATTGATATTTTCGGAAAAGGAAGCCCTCTGGTCAAATTATTCTGATCAGATAAACGTTGGGGATATTTTTCAAGCCAGGGTTGGTTCTGTTGAGGATTATGGTGCCTTTATTCATTTACGCTTTCCGGATGGTAACGATCTTTAGACCATTACCTATTCGATGGATTTAGATATCTCCCTTCATTCAGTACTTACTATTGTTGTGAAACTATGCAGGCAATTATTACCTTACAGGACTGGTACATGTGTCAGAGGTGTCGTGGGATTTAGTTCAAGATGTTAGGGATGTACTGTCTGAGGGTGATGAACTGAGGGTCAAAATTATTAATATAGATAGGTGATTATGCCATGTTTTTCTATGATTTAAGTAGTTTTATTTTCTGCTGAGAATAACAATGCATCTATTTATCCACTTTACTTAGTAGCTTACAACTTGATTCTTATCACCTGAAAGTTCTTATTTTGGCTTAAATTACTTCTGGACTAGTATGAATGAAGAAAAATCTACAATCAGTCATTCAATTAAGAACTGTGTGAATAGAAGAAGATCTATAGTTCAATCATTTTCTCTCCTTATCTAGTTTAAGGTATTTGTCTTTGTGGATAGCCGAAAGATGTTGAAGTGCAGAAATTTGAAATTAAATCTTGTTTTCCAGGTCAAGATCTGAATTTTGCTAATTTTCTAGATTATTTGATTGTTTACTAGTTGCTAGTAGTTTGCTTTCTTCCCGCAATTTTATGAAAAATGAACTTCATTATTAACTTTTGGGATTGCAGGGACAAATCTAGGATTACATTGTCAATAAAACAACTGGAGGAAGATCCACTCCTTGAAACTCTGGAAAAAGTGATGCCACAGGTACGAAACACAGTAATCTGTATTTTTGTTGTGCATATCTATATGTCTCTACGTTTTTCATTTTGCATGGTTCAACTATTCATTTTGCAAAGTTGCACAGGATGCCCCAGCCAGTCCAGATTACACAAATGATGGCTATGAAATTGAACCTCTTCCTGGGCTAGAGATAATATTTCAAGAGCTACTAAAGGAAGATGGGTAAGTAAAGGATTTGCATTTTTCATTCCTCAAGGTATTTTAAAAAATTTGAAGCTTTTTAGTCCTGCATACTGATATACTTTTTAATGCTTTTTCATTTTTGATGTCTTTATTTGCAAAGATGTAAATACTGTAATTCATGATCTTTTGTCTGTAGTTAAATTCTCAAACAATTTTTTTTGTTTTTTGGTCTGAGTTTTCACTTCTGAAATTGTGCCAGACATAAGTTTTTGACATCTTGAGATAGTTCAAAGAAAGTTACAATAGTCATTAGGTTTTTCTCATAATTTCTGAAGATCTCAGTCATTATGCTCAGTTTTCCAATCTAAACTTGTGCCCAACACAAAGCTTATTGAAATCTACATGATTGCTGTTTGGTGATCACCAATGGTGTGCAACATTGCTGGAAATTCATGTTTTCCCACCTTCAGAATATTTGCAATGATGCATCCTGATAATATTTCACTTGTATACCCTGAGAAACTGCAAAAATCTATGTAGATTTCACTGTGAAGTCTATAATCATTAGGGATTGGGTGTTTTAATAAATTTTAGCCTCGTTTATCTTTATCATGTTTGGAATGTTGGGATTTGTCTCTGAAAACTAAGTTTCTTTTGGTTAGGCATTCTTTGCATGGGAAAGAAGTGTTGATATCTGAATTTATGATCTTGTGATAGTTTCTTCTTGATAATTTAGCTGTAGCTTGGTGACCAAACAAGCCCTTGATTAATGTTTGTTTGAAGAATTTCTAATTCTGTCTCTCACGAAAATTTTCCCAGTTTTTGCTTAAAATTAACAAGTGTCTGTTGCCACAACAATTGGAGCTCCTTTTTAATGCTCAGTTTCCTAGTGGACCTTTTTAACTTCAGAGACAAATTTTAAAGCTTCACAATAAATCAAGTTTGTATTATTTGGACACCCGGAAAAGTTACATGCCTTGCTCAGAATAGTGTCTGCAAATTGGTAAATTGGTTTCTGCTCGGTTTTCTTAAGATTTACTACGGCATCAACTTCATTCTCGATCTCTTCTTCATGGACAACTGAATTTTGTTGCTAAAGGTTTACTGGTTGCTTGCTTAGGCCATTTTCCACACAACATACTATTAGTGTTACATCTTCAAGCTTAATGGACAACGGCTGTAAAATGCATGCCAGATTCTTGGTCTACATTAGCATCAGCAGTCAAATTTCCATCCTTCAGCATCTAATGTATTGTTTATTATCTGCATTTCTTCTGCCCAGCATTAAAGATGTGAAAATCAGTCGGCAAGGATTTGAGAAACGAGTAGTGTCACAAGATCTGCAGCTTTGGCTTTCAAATGTAAGTTGGATCACACCAGACATTATGGTTTTCGGTGTTCATTACGATACTGGTTCTATATTTCCATCTTTGTACAGGTTCCACCCACTGGAGACCAGTTTACGCTTCTCGCTCGAGCTGGGAGACAGGTATTCTGTCAAATACCTGCCCCTCCCTTCTTCCCTCCCATCCCACCCCCTGTCTAAACATTTACTTGTCTTCAGGTGCAGGAAATACTACTTACAACATCACTTGATCAAGGCGAAATCAAAAATGCCCTGCAGCGGGTGCTAGAACGTGTACCATAATTTTATTCTCCCAAAAAATAAAACGATACAGGTACAACATCAGGCTAAGATCTCAAATTACTACTAAAACAGAGGAATGGATTCTCAAGGGGAAAAAATTGTTTGAACCAACTTTATATCGACTTTATGAAACCGTTGTACAGAAATTTATGTGACCAAACAAATTCTTGTCCTTTCTTACCAACATGTTGTTCTAACAGAGCATGTATTTTAGTTTTCCACCCTTATTGTCAAATTGAGGTACAGGAATGTTTCAAACTTTCGGCAAATTATGTTAACTTTTCTCTGTACTCGTTCTCTTTCCTTTGTAATTTTTCCCCTCTTGTCTATTTGTGATCATAGGCCCAACCTTCGTTCTCTTTCCTTTGTAATTTTTCCCGTCTTGTCTATTTTTTATCATAGGCCCAACCACCCCCTGCCCCCCCCCCCCCCCCCTCTTCTCCTTCTCCCCCCAAAAAAAACGAAAAAAAGGGGCAATTCTTGGTTTAGAGAGAGATTCAAGCTGTACTGGTAAAATGTCACGAAGTTAAAGGACTGAGTCAATCTCTACTCTCATTTGCCGTAAAAGAGTCAATGCATAATGGAAGATGGCAGTTCTTTCCTGCTGAGCCGCTTTCCTTAAAAAGTGATTAAATTAAAAGCCAATCTTTTGCATCTTTACAAAGGTTTAATGTGGCAATTATTTTGATAGAAACTTATGCATGATTGAAAGATTGATAGGTTTAATCTGTTATTGATTTTAAGATTTGCTCTGAATCATTTACAATATATATATTTCCTAATATGACGTATTTCTTGACTGAAAAATATATTAGCAGCAGTGTTTACGTGCATGGTAATGAACACTCGAAATCGTAATGTCTGTTATGGTTCTAGTACTCTGGGACAATGTAATGGCTCAAGATCCAGCATTTCTTCTAATTGAATAGCAAAAATTGTAAAATTGAATGTCTTGCTTTATTTATTTATTTTTTGGTTCATCTAGAAATAAATTTTGTAAATGGAAATTTAAAGTATAGAATAATCGACCACTTTTTCATTTTCTCTTTTTTATTGTTCATTTTAAACTCTCCTGCCAATTAATATAATAAATGCAACTTAGGAGGAAAAGGGCATGTAAAAAGTGTTTGTAAAAATATTACAAAGGGTAGAAGATTTACCAATAATGCTGCAGTTTTCCTAATTATTTACCGTTCGAATCTTGCAACATCTTCCAATCAACACCTTCCAATTCCTCAACCCATCTGAAAAAATATGGGGCAGTAATATTTACCTAGCAATGTGTATATTATTCAAAGAATGCTAGTACAAGATGGAATATTCATTTCAAAAGATTCAAACCTTTATAATTATCAGTTGCAATAATAGGGTACCACGTAACTAAAAATTATTATACCATGTATTAAATCCAATCCACCTGATAGAGGTATAAACCAAATGATTGTGAAAGTCTGACTGTCAAGCCCCCCTCCCGCCGCCCCCCCCCCCCCCCCCTCCTCCTCCTCTTCCCTCATTTAACTTTTGATGACTTAAGAGTCATTTTTAAACCATAAAATTAAAAAAAAAAAAAAAAAAGTAAGCCATCATTGACTCTTGACTCCCTCCCCTCTCATTTCCATTTTGACGACTTAAATTAAGGATTCTTCTTTGAACCATAAACTAAGAAAAATGAAAAACTAAACCATCACAGAATTATATACTTTCACATTAACTAATATGTCTTCCTCTTTTTTTTTTTTTTTTGGTTACAAAGGAGGGTCCAGGCCCATGAAACACAAACTAATTTGGGGAGAGCCACTCCCCAGACTTCTTGACTTAATATTCTTCTCAGAGAATGTGGTGGACTGCTGAGGAAAGTCATCTCTGGCTGCATGATTCTTTTCATTCTTGCTAAGTGGTCCGCACACCTATTCCCTTCCCTCCATGCGTGAACCATCTTGTATCCTTTCTTCAACTCCAAGATCCTTCGAATCTCCTCAATCAGATTCCAGTACTGGCTATTATCTCTTGCTTCCTGTATCAAATCTAAGGCAACTTTTGAATCAGATTCTATAATCACTTTGTTGTAACCTTTCTCCAGTACCATCCTGAGACCAAGTAGACTTGCCCGGAGTTCTGCAGCCACATTGCTGGCTCGACCAATATTAGCACAGAAACCTTATGACCATTGCCCTTGCTCATTTCTGAGTAAGCCACCTGCACTCGCAGCACCAGGGTTATGGAACTAATATGTCTTCTACCACACAATGTAATGCATTGTTCATTCCTTTGCTTACATAAAAACCAAAAACAATCTGAGTAGTGCAAATTTCAAATTCCAAACTTGAAATCTTGCTAACATCAAGGCTGGTTTTCACAAGTTGTCAAACTGACGAGTCCAAACAAATTGTGTAAAGTAAACGGTAAGTGACCATAAATTAAATAATAAGTAGTGTAATTATATCATATAAGAAACTTTCAACTAATAAATTCTTATACTGTGTAATTAAATCACTTTAGTAACTTTACACTACTATACAGCAACAAATTAAAACTCATGAGTCAAGAACTTGTGAGGATATTGAATCCACTACGTATAACCAAAGCTCAGTTGGCCGGGAAGCACACTTAGATCTCCCGTCAAATATTCGAAATTCAAATTCCGACTTTGGTAGTTAGGAACAAGAAGGTACGAAAAGAAGGGTCTAGTTTAACAAATATATTAAGATTCTTATCTCAAATTATGTGAGGTAAATATCTTGTAACATTGCAATCATAATTGATAATCGATTTAAAAAAAAAAGAAAAAAATTCAATAATAAGAAGAGTTTTGCGGTTAATTCTCTTCAAAATAAAAGAAAAAAAAGGGAACCCCACTCCGGCCCTTCAAGTTGATTGCTATTTCTCTCCAGACCCAACCGACTCCGAGTGACCCCTCCCATCACGCAATCACCAAAGTAGATTTTTTTTTTTTTCCCATTAATCGCTGTCCAACTAAACAATATCTATTATGATGCACAACTAACTCAGCCCACGTCTTTTGAAAGGTATTGACAATCAAGTCTGTATGCCAGAGAATATCACCAAAGCAAGAAAAGCAAAAAGTGGATACTCGACAACATTAAAAAGAACTCTTGCAAGCATTAATTAATATTATCCTTAAACTCTCCTATACTTACTAAAAAACTGAACTTTCTCTCTCAAAAAAAAAAAAAAAAAACTGAATTTTCTTCGTAAACTCCATATGATGTCAAGTAAGGCACTGAAGAACAATCACTTTCAACTAATTATCTACCAAACTCGATTGCATCTGATCTTATCAAAGATTTACATCATTTCCAAAGCAAAGGAAATTTATTCCTTCCAAACAACTACACTAGTCTTGCATCAGCCCAAAAAAAAAAAAAAAAAAAAGCAAAGACTAACAAGAAGAATATCAGTAACAACAAACATCAATTAGGGCCAACGAGAGTTTAATATAGAATTCTTTTGTGTTGCTTCAATAAATGATGAAAAGACTTCTTCAAACTCCAATGTATACAATTAATTTCTTCCATCACTGTCATGACTAACTACTAGTCTTGACATCAAATACTAACAAAGCATGTAATGTCTAAGTTCAATGGAACTAGCTAGCAGAAGTAAAAAATTGTAGGTAAGGCCAAGTCCAAATATTTATCTATCTGTACATATAAATTGCTTCAAGACCTTGTCGGGTTGATTTTGAAATATCTCAAGAGATGTCTGTGGATCATCAGAACTCAGAGAACATGAACTGAAATTCTTTGACAATTCCTAAGCAGTACCTTATCTATGCTCCTGGTTCTTTGAACATTGAATGTTTGACGTGATATGTCTTTCTGAATTTGTCCAAGCATTGAATTTTTAGTTTGTAAAGCGAGATGTGTTAGGTAGACTTTTTCAAAACTAGGGAAATTTGGGATGGTAAATTGATGTATCTTTTATTGAGAACATTGATAGAAATCTTGAATTTATTTTTCTTTACTTTTAAGAAAAGTTTTAAACGAGTTACAAAATAGGTGTTAGAACTCTTTCTTGTCCATACGCTATCTGTTGTCAAGGTGATCTTCTCACTTTAATGTGAGTAGGTTACAATAATCCAAAACATTGTATAAACAGTTATAAACATCCTATTTAGACTATGGATCTACACTTCGAACTGTTGGAAAACTTTGCAAACAATTCTTGCAATTGTCCTTTTCAAATGCTTCGCTTTTCTGAAACAAAGATTTTTGGAGCCACTAGGAAAAATCCTAATCGAGAAAAATTTACACATCAAATCAGATGGATAATCTCCCACTGAAATCAGCCATATTGGTTGGCAGATGATTTGATAGATTTGCGAACTCAGTCACCAAATCTCTGATGACCAAACATATGGCGCGCCACCCCAGGTTGTGGACATGCAGCAACCCCACCGTCAAATTTTGGTCACACAACTTTATAACTTTTTATCTTTCTTTGCCAAAGGAATAAAGTAGATTAGAGCTCAGCTGATTGGCTTAAATATTACAGTACATCAAATGTTACAGCAATTATTATAACCAATTCAACTTAATTAATTAGATTGATCACCACACAAACTTTAAAGATTAAATAGAGGTATTTTTAAAGATCAAGTGAAATGAGAGTTAAGAGATTTAAACTCTGTCTCTCATCTAAAATTTAAATAAATACGTATTGTATTTATTTGGTCCAATATAAATCAGTCTCTATCGATTTCTTTAGAACTCAATTAGATTCCTTCCCTTTTAATGTAGATTAGAAATAAGATAACATACTATTTACAAAAATAAAAATATTAAGCTAAGTACAATTGCTGCTTATATTCAATGAATATACTGGTGACAAGAAAAGCCATGAATAGTCCTTTTTTTTTCTTTTTTCTTTTTTACATATTCTCCAAACACATATTTTAATTTTTTTTATTGTCATATCATAGATATTATATATCAAAATTTATTACTTTTTCTGAAAAAACAAGGTTCAAAATGCAATCCAAATACACATCCCTAAAGATTTAATATACACAATGATAACCAGGAATCAAATTGCATGATGTAACACAAAAAGATCAAACTAATTCTCATGACAATATGAATAACTGATACAGTATTCAATTCATCTTCATCATCATTTTGCCCAACCAATAAACTAGGTAGGACCAAACAAGACTAAAACAAGTGCATAATACAAGTACCATGGTACCATTTGGGAAGACACAAAATATATGCAATCTATTTGTGAAAGGACAAAGGGGCATGAAAAGCTATTAAAACTTATGCCTTGTGGAGGCCCCAAAAACATAACATATGCTGTTGTGTCACTTAAAAGTACTAACATATTAGTTCAAACTAAGAAGAACCAAAAAGCTAAAAGAGTGTACAAGGCAAAAAGAAAAACATGAAAATCAATGAAAGATCAAACACCATCATTAGCTACACCATTATCACTGTCATTGGTGATGCTGGTTGAGGTGGCTGCGGCTGCTGTACTATTGTGGATATGCTTATGCTTTTTGGAAGAACCTCTGCAGAGGTTGACTGGGTATTTGAGGGCATTGAGTTCAACTTTTCTAAGAACAGCTTTACCTAAATCAATGCCACAAATGTCAGAAAGTCTGATAAGATATAGTAACACATCTGATAACTCCTCACCCAAATGCTGTTTCTCTTCCTCTTCCCAATCAGGTAATCCTCTAGGGACCTCGCCTTTCCACTGAAAAATCTCAGATAACTCTCCTACTTCACCCACCTGAAAGGAAAAAATAAATAAATAAATAAAGCACACATCAAAAAATATTTTTTTTACCAAAACAGAATGTACTAGCTTGACAGCCAAAAAAAAGTAAAAAATAAAGGATTTTGGATAAGTGGGCTAATAATGCTAAATGTCCTTGTACTGCATCATTCTTTATTTATTATTATTATTTTTTTTTGCAGTGTTTAATGTTTATGCTTAAAAAATGCGACAGTTTTGAGGCAGTGATGAAATTCCTCTAGGCGGTGCTCTCTGTGCTAATGTCCACAGTGCCATAATGATAGTATACTGTAGAAAAAAATAAAGTAACGCAGGAGTAGGGCTAATCAATTTAATTCCCAAGAAAACACTGAAGGAAAAAAGAAACACTTTTTTGAGGGATTCCATTGGTTGAAAAGAAGTCATCAATGTCCTCAACTAAATCCTCTAGGAAAAAAGAGTATGTGGGATTTAACCTCTTTGTGCAGACAACAAAAAGATCAAAACTTTTTTAGATTTCAAGTGAGGAAAAAAAACTTTAAAAAAAAAAAAAACATAGCCCAAATTCAATCACTGAAAGTGCTAGAAAAACCATTTCTTCAGAAGTAAAGATTTATGTTACAGGTAAGATAAAATTTTTTCTTAATAAGAGTATTGAATAATCATGTCGTTTTGTAATGTGTTTTGTTTTTCTTTTTAGAAAATGTATCAAAGATCACGATCGATGCCTGTTATCTTTTTTAGTAGTTACACTTCTGCTACTAAAAGTCCAAAGCCGAGACTTTATAGTCTTATTTTACTAAAAAAAAAAAAAAAGAAGACTTTATAGTCTTATTGTAACACAAGGAAAATGTGACATATTTGTAGGTAAACAGTCAAAAACAGATAACAAGTGAACAAGAAAAAAACACACACACACGCACTAATTTTGACGCAGGTGAAAAAGTACAAACCAGTGCCAAGAGGAGATTTCTGGGGCTATGAAACTGATCCCAGTCCCTTTCTTTAGCAAAATCAGCCATTTTCTTCTTCAACTCTTCAAGGGTCACTCCCATCTCTGATCTTCAGCCTCTCTTTGATGGGGTTATTGGGTGTTTTTGCGTGTCCTATTTGTGACCCTCGATTATGCTTGCTTTTATTTTGATTTGATGAGAAACTGCGCCGATTCCTTTTGCACTCTGATAAGATTGAGGAGGAGAACGAGGGATTAAAGGGTGGGATTGATTGGTTGCGAAATGCGTTGATGATGGTGCGTTATGGGAAATGCGTGTGCTCATGAGAAGCGAGCCTTTTAAGGAGCATTTACGTGTGGAAAGGATAGCTGTTGACAGAGTGTACTGACCAATGTCACTGCCGGTTCATTGGCCTTTCGGTAGCGACACTTGTCGGTTGAGGTCACTCATGACGGTGTATCTATCCGGTTTGAAGGAAGGATAGTCGTTTGATGCTAAATCTCAACCAATAATTTATGATGGGGAATAAATGACAATTAATGTTGTCTAAATCGAACGTTGTACGCGCTACATTTTAACATCAAATAATCTTGTACGGTTAATAATGCACTTGCAACCATTGATGACTTTAGTTCATTTCATTAGAACTTTCGGTTTATCCTGAGAATTTGTATGCTCCATATTCCTTTCACTATTATTTCTACTTTCATTACAAATGGAATAACAAATGTAATCGCAGTTGTAATTTATCACTACTATTACTTACAATAGAATTATCAATCCAGATTTGAGATTGAAGATAACTATCAATGTAACTATTAATATGATCATTCTAAATATGTTTTCCATTCGATCGATCCCAATGCAATATTTTAATTTTTACTAGAAAAAATTGCTTCTTAGTTGTATGTTTAAAATTATTAATGGAATATGTAATGTTTAGATGAATTATATACACGGTTACGAAAAAATTCTACAAATTGCATTTTATATATGGTACATGAAGGTGTAAATAGTTATGCAAGAATAAACAATAATTGTGTAAAATTGTAAATGCATGATATAATAATAAGCCAAATTTGATTAATTTGGGGAAGTAAGTTTGGTGACAATAATTCGATGGTGAGTAGATTTTAGGTACATAAAGTAATTTTTTCTATAAATATATACTTTGTCTCACATATTTCAATAAACTGCATTTTGACACTTGAAGTAAATGCGATAAAATCTCAACCATCCACTTAATTCGCCTTTTTAGAGCAATTATTGCTCTGGTGGCTTTCCTGGTATATTTGTGCGATTTAAGACGGGGGCAATGTGGTGACGTATTGTACGAGAGTCCGATTCTCATTACTTCAGGGGTACTTCTATTTGGTCTAGAATTATGCGAAAATATGAAACAATAAAATATTTTCACGTAAATACTCTGTGTCACCCTTTTTAATATTAATTAAGTATTATATTTAAAATAAATTCTTACTTAGAGATAATTTTTTTTATTTTTAAATCAAATCATGCGATAAAAGACAAAGTCACAAAAGATTAAAAAATAGTATGACGGTTCACCTGATTCTACCATTGCAGGGCCCAATCATAGTCAAAAGAAGAGTTTTATCCTAGCTCAAAAGGACCGCTAGCTATATGCTTTAACACATGCAAGTCAAATGTTATTTTTCGAGAGCTAAGCAGAAGGAAAAGAGGCTCCTAACTAAAGGTAGCCTATTTTAAAAAGTGACACTCAATTGACATTAGAAAAAGTGACACAAAGGATCCCATGTGCACTTCACATGGGATCCTCTGTGTCACTTTTCTCAATCCCAATTGAGTGTCACTTTTAAAACAAACTCCTACTGACAGATAAATTCCTTTATTTTGAAATCAAATCATGTAATGAAAGAGAAATGCACAAAAGGTTGGAAAATAGTACATCGGTTCACCAGGTTCTACCACTACAGGTAGGAGTGACAATTTCTGACACGACTCGAAAATTCGACACGAACCTAATCCGAAAATAATCAGTTTGGATTGGAGGTCGGCGGGTTGGTTGGTCGGATCCGACTGACCCGCGAAGAAAAACAAGTCATGTTCGGGTCGACCCACCCCAAAAAAAAAAAACAAAAACTAACAAACATTTTGTACCTTTGTTTCACCCATTTACATTCAAACACAAATTTCATTCATTGGATAATTAATCAAGTAAATTTGTAAGAAAATTAAAAATTCTACATAAGTTTATGAAGAGTAAATTGTAAAAGGAATCAAGTGTATATTAGTGAGTGACTTTGATATTAGTGTGTAAAAAATATGTTTGATCATTTTGTGTGTGTGTGGTTTAATCTCTCTTTTTTTTTTCCTCTTTTCTTCTTTTTCTTCTTCCTCTTTTTTTTTTATTTTTTTTATTTCGGGTTAGTAGGTCGACCGACCAATTTACCAACTCGTGGCAAGTTGTGTTTAGGTTGGCTATTTTTGGGTTGGCGGGTTAGCGGGTTTGGTTCGAATTAACGGATTGACTGTTATACTTGGGTTTCAACCCAACCCGTTGCCACCCCTAACTACAAGGCCTAATCATAGTCAAAAGAAGAGTTTGATCCTAGCTCAGAAGGAACACTAGCTACATGTTTAACACATGCAAATGGAACATTGTTTTTGGGGAGCTAAGCAGGAGAAAAAGAGGCTCCTAACTAAAGGTAGCTTGTTTTGAAAGTAGCACTCAATTAACATTGAAAAAAGTGGTACGGAGAATCCCATGTGCAGCCACCTCTATTCATATGCGAAATACATACATACATACATACATACAAATACATATATATATGTGTGTGTGTGTGTGTCGATATGCAAAAAATTTGAATTGAATTGAAGTGTGAAAAATTGATGAATTAAAATTGTTTACACAATTCGGGTGTTGAATTGCTTGAACCCGAGTTAGATTCTTTGAATTACGAGAACAACTACTGTATTTCTGGTTTGGACTAAAATAATGATATTCATTATTGGGATTAATTGTACAAAATAAAGAAATTTGTAAAATTAAATATAAGGATAATTTCAAAAAACTCCTTTGAGGTTTTTTACAATTTCACCTAGTCCTATGGTTTCTTAAGTGACATTGACCTCCCGTGATCCTAAAAAATGATTATAACAACCTTAACATATTAATAAATCAAAATTTTACAAAACCGCCATTTTTCTTTTTCTTCTCCTTCCTAAATCTTGTACCCTTTCTTCTTGTCTTTTCTTTACCTGCCTAACCATCCAAAATTAACCCAAACAAACTCGCTCATCCCCTCCCTAACCATTCATTCTTAGTATTTAATAGCCTCTAAGCCACAATTCACCCGTCACCATGAAATTCTCAAATTTGTCTTAAACAATAATTCTACATAAATAAACAAATTTTGATTTTGCTTTTATAAAGTTGAAACCTAAAGGTTTAAAAAGAATCGAACTTGGGGATTGATGGACGAAACTTGAAGGATGGCGATATTTATCATGGTAGTAAGTAAAGTTCTTTTAGTTTAATTGGGTTGAAATTTTTTTTGTTTTGGATTGAAGATTTTAATACTCTAAAAGGTTAGACTTTTTAATGGTAATATTGAAGACATTAGTAAGCAGTATGGGATGCGGAGATGGTGGGGATGTAGAAGTTTTATGGTTAAGAAGTTGGAGAAAAATTGGTTTTCAAAAAGTAAATAAAATTTTATTTGTATGAGTATATTTTAGGTTTATTCACTTAAATTTTGACTAGGTAAATTTTTTTCTTTAAGTTTTTTGCCAAAATATAAAATTTAGAGGATGTATATGTAATTTTGAAAACTTTAGGGATGCTAAGTGAAATTTTCAGAAATCCCAAGGGAGGTTTCTAAAATTATCCCTTAAATATGTTGTGATTAATAATTTCACGATTTTGATTTCTATTAAGACCAATTGTAATGTCATTATGTTACACTGGAAAACTACACAACCTGCTATTAAATTACAAATTAAAAAATTATCAATTTTAGTGTTCTACTAAAAATTATTATTATCTTAAATGACTTAGACCCTTATCACGCTCGATCCCTCAAAACCATTTCCTAACATTTACACGAGGTGGCTCTTTCAGGTGGGACTATTAGTCTCAATCGGAAATACCAATAAAAAGTGAAGTATATTCTTAGTCATGGGTATGTAATTGTGTCTCTTCTCATGGAACAGACATGGTTTAAGAAACCAATTCATACTTCTTTGGCAAAGTGAATTTACCGAATAGTCAGAAAAAAGTTCATACGTTCTCTCGTCTTCTGATATAATTAGCCAAATTTCTCATCAGAAGCGATTGAGCAAAGATAAAAGTGGCCATTGATACTTATTTGATTCGAAGCATTCGGGTGAAAGGTTTTCCTAAAGATGTTAAATCCTTGATTATTACTAATATTTGTACTACTAATGTGGTGTATAATGATTAAAAATTTAAATTAGATAAGGAACTGTTATTTAATTCTATAACCTTACAATTCACTGAATTTTGACTTCTGAAAACGTGACAATGATGTGCATCAATATCTTGACCACTTTCCCGTCGAATCAACCCAAAGATTCAACTTTTGAAACCTTGCTTCCAAGAATTCGAAGTAAAGTAATTTACTTTTCCTTTTGCAAGCTAGCACAATAATTTACTTTACATAGATTGGGTTCATTCTTTAAATTCTTGTGAGAAACAAACAATGTACGTATACAGAATAGTCTGATAGTCATCCCGATTCTCTATTACATTTTCTCTTTGAAGCAGATATGCTGTTTTATTTATTTATTTATTTTTTGTGATGGTCCTATACTGTGACTTGTTTGTGTATGTGTGTGTGGTATATACATATGTGTATATGTGTGTAGATACACACATATATAGATATACATCCACACACACACATATGTGTATATGTGTACATCCACAAACACACACATACACACACATATAGGTGTGGGTCTAATATATATACATATACACACACATACACATACATATACATATACATACATACATGCATACATGTATGTACATATGTGTTTGTGTGTGTGTGTATATATGTATATGTATATAGTATGTGTGTATGTAAGTATGTATGATCTTTCATGTTGTGGTATCCATCCCTCGAGTACCAGGCAAACTCTCAAAAATATAAGTTATAATCAAAATTTACATTTTATGCGCATCCTCTAGTGGTGTGAATGCATGAAAATGTTAAAAAAGTTACGTTTGGTAATCTCATTTTATAATAAAAAAAAATTACTGATAAGTTATAATCAAAAGTTACGTTTTATGGACATCGATGAGTTGCATTTTAAAAAAAAAATCCCATTTTGTGGATAGAAAAAATATTGGCATGAAGTAGACGGCCTTTTACTAAAGTTTTTCATCATAAGATCATGACTACATGATCTTTGAACACGAATAACATTCCACATCAATAAATTGGACCAATAGACCAAATTATCAAAAATCTACGGACAATGAGAATAACAATTGATCAGATTTCTAAAGTGAAGCACAGTTTTAGCCGCAATATGGTATTAAAATTCTTACCAATGACGTACCACAACTCATATTCATTGATTCTCAAATTGTCAAGTCCTTTTCAAACCTAAAGTAGTGAAAAAATTAAAGAAAAAAAAGGGTGTGGTGCAAGTGTACTCCAAGCACAATGGAGCTCAAAAAAAGAGATGCAGAGATATTATTCCAATTGAGTTCCTCAATTTGAGGCAATCAAAGTTCTCGGAATCACTGGAATTTTCTTCTTCATAATTCCAATGAATCACCAATATCTCTGGGATATCATCTTATTCATGACATGTCAACATAGACGCTAGCAACTTGGTCGCTCTTTATTAAAGAGACTTTGACTAAAGCCATCATAAAGGGGTTTGGTAATTTGGTGTTTGTAATCATTTTTTGTTTTTGTTTGATGTTTCTTTCTATCAAGTGGTTTATTCATTGCCAAAAAATGTCAGGAATATTTTATGAAATAAATTTTGTTGACACATTCTTTAGCTTATTTTATCATTCATTCACTCAGTGAAAAAAAATTGAAAATTTCTGTTATCCGAGAATAAAGTAATGTTTTTCCCAAGAAACATGAAAAAAATGTCATCCAAATAAAATCTAAAAGTTTCTGTTCATAATTTTCAAAATATCGATAATAGTCAACTGATTTCCTACAAGTACCATTCTCTCAATCTTGCCCTCCAAAAAATTATATTTGTTTTAATTCAGCTTATCATCAAAACTCTGTGAAAATTTTGCCTGGCAAACTACCTATATTATTATATCTTTCTATTTCAATCAAAACAACAAATTCCGAGGGACAATTAGTCTTACCACCATCATTTGATGGTATAAAATAAAAAGTTTTTCCGTCGGTTACATATTGTGGGGTGACTAAATTTCTTCATCATTTCTAGCTTTGGTATGGAATGCTAATTATGTGGCAATGCGCGTGAGGTACATTTCTTGGAAACTAATCACAAAATTGTGGCCAGGGGCTACATTTATAGGAAACTTTTCATGGGTTGCATTCAGATTTTATTTGTTTGATACTATTTTTTAGAAACATATTTTTTAGAAACTTTATATACGTTTTTCAATCACTTTTTTATCTTACAAACATATTTGCCAAGAAGAATATTTAAAATGACTACAATAATATTTTTTAAAAAACACCCCAAAAAATATCCATCCAAATGCAGCCTTTTCAAGTGTCAATTAGCAATTATTCTTTGTTCTTAGCCATTATTCCTTATGAAATTATGTTAGTATTCCATCATTAGGAGACAGTGTGTGAGTATTATTGTAGCTCCTTGTTAAACCTATGGCTTGCTTGAGCTTAGAGTGGGGTAGCTGTTAGCAATATTCAAAAGATAATAATGAATTATTTTCAAGACATGACCAAAAGTCATGTTTATTCATGCAATCTCATTTTAGATGCAATCGTTCATCAACTAGGCATCTTTTTAGATATATAATTATCATTTGTTATAAGGTTGCCTTGATTGGTGGAAAAACACTTTTTTGAATGGTTATGATCATTTAACTTTAAAGATATAACTTTTCAGTTAAATTCTTTACCTATAAAAGGGTCTCCAGTGTGTTGTTTTGTTGCAGAAAAAATAATTTCTCATCCTTAAAAAAATTTTGCACAAATACATAAACATTTTGTTTTGAGTCTTGGTTCACAAGTGCAACGTGCAATTTGATAACCTAACTAAACACTTAAAATTAATGAATTCTGATATTGCACATATTAAGACAGTTTAATAACCAAAATAGAACATCTTAGGGGGCGTTTGGTTCGCATTCAGGAATCGGAATCGGAATCATTACTCATGGATTTGGAATGAAACCCACATTTTCAATACATGTGTTTGGTTCAATACCTAGAATGGGTATCATTACTATAATTACTATTTGGTTTACTACTTAGAATGTGTATCATTACTATATGTATATGCGTGTGTATATATAAATGTATATATATAAATATATATATACGTATATATATATATGTACGTATGCATGTGAACATGTACATATCTACATAGGTATTTGTATATGTGCGTGTATATATATAAAAATATATCAATATAAATAAATAAATATATAAATAAATTTAAAAAAATATATAAATAAATACACACACACACACATATATGTATATGTATGCATGTATATGTACATGTACAGATATACGTAGGTATATGTATATGTATATGTACATATGTGTGTGTGTATAAGTAAATAAATACATAAATAATATATATAATTTATATAAATAAATAAAAATATATAAATAAGTAAATCAATAAATAAATATTGTATGTATATGCGTGTGTACATATATAAATAAATAAATAAATATAATAAATATATAAATAAATACACACACACATATATGTACATGTATAGATATTCGTAGGTATATGTATATGTGTGTGTATATATAAGTAAATAAATAAATAAATACATATATATAATTATATATAAATCAATAAATATATAAAAATAAGTAAATAAATAAATATAAATATATCTATGTATGTATGTATGCATGTATGTGTACGTGTACATATATACATAGGTATATGTATATGCGTGTGTATACAAATAAATAAATATATAAATAGTAAATAAATAAATATAAATATAGTTATAAATAAATATATGTATGTATGTATGTATATGTACGTGTACGTACATACGTAGGTATATGTATATGTGTGTGTGTATATAAATAAATAAATATAAATATATGTATACATAAATATATATATGTATGTAAGTATGTATATGTATGTATGTATATGTATGTATGCATATGTACGTGTACATATCTACGTAGGTATATATGTATATGTGCGTGTGTTTATATAAACAAATATATATAAATAAATAAATAAATATATAAATAAGTAAATAAATAAATATAAATATATTTATAAATAAATATATATGTATGTATGTATATGTATGTGTGTATATATAAATAAATATAAATAAATAAATAAATAAATAAAAGTATATTTATAAACAAAATTATATGTATGTATGTATGTATGTATGTATATGTATGCATATGTATGTGTACATATCTACGTAGGTATATGTATATGTGGGTGTGTGTATAAACAAATATAAATAAATAAATAAATAAATATATAAATAAGTAAATAAATAAATATAAATATATTTATAGATATATAAATATATATGTATTTATATATGTATGTATGTATATGTATATGTATATGTATATGTATGTGTACATATACACGTAGGTATATGTATATGTATATGTGTGTGTGTATAGAAATCAATATATATATATGTATGTATGTGTACATATATATGTAGGTATATACATATGTATATGTGTCTGTATATATAGAAATAAATATAGGGGTGTGTGTGGGCATGTGTGTGTATATGTATGTATATGTATATGTATATGTATTTATGTGTGTGTGTATGCGTGTGTGTGTGTGTGAATCTGGGAATCAAATTTGAGTTTTGACAAAACCCCCCAAAATGGTTGGGTTTTGGCAAAACCCAAATTTTTGGAATTCATTCCCAAATCCCAAATCCTATCCCCCTAATCCAAACTCTTAATATGGGTTTCAATCCTATTCCCAACCCCAAACTCCTCTTACCAAACACCCCCTTAGATAGTCAAGTGCCTACATATTTGGGTTTTAAATAATAGTATATTTATGCAATAAAAACAATCCTACAAAGCACCTTTTATGACATTTCTCGTCTTCTTGCTTGCCCATGTCTAGTTGTGGTAACAAAGGATTATGACATTATAATGGTTATCCTTCAATTTGGAAGGATTTTCAAATGCTATTTGGGTCACAAATAAAAAATGACTACTTTTTAACTAGTTGTTAGATCTTTGTGCTTGGAGAAGATGCCATTTCCAAGAAATAAATTTGCGTAACGGAGTCATCATGGTTGTTGAATTTGTTCTCTGGCTTTTGCAAGCAAAATAGGCTGAGTGGCTTCGAAACTTACTATATGAAGTACTTTTGTAGCCTAAGCCAGTCTCATTTATTTCTATACATTATATCTTGGCATCAACATTTTCAAAGTAATGTATATAATGGGATGTTTAGGCATACATTGTTGATTTTGTTTAATTAAATCAAAATTTGGCTGATCCTTTGATTAAAAGATTACCAAAACATTTGGTGTATACAACATCAAGAAGGATGGGTCTTAGACACGAGAACTATGATTGTTAAAGACAAAACCTCATTCTTCAAAAAAAAAAAAAAAAACACAAAACCTCACTTCAATGCTAAATACAACATCGACTTTTAAATTCAATGAGTCCAAATGCATTATTATAGTGCTTGAAGCACTATTTTTAGTCTAATTTCACCCTAGGACTCATTCAATTGGCCAGGAATTCAAGTTAGGAAAGTAATCTGAATCTAGATTTTTAAATTCCTGTATTTGGTTCATTTTTTGGCCTTGCTTGAAAAGTAAAAAATTTCCTCAAATAAAAAAAAGTTGTTGTAAAATATCAAGAAAACCAATCCTTACTTTTATATTCTTATTCTACACGTGAGGAATTTAACACAAAGACGAACACTATCCTTCCATAACTTCTAGTTTGCAAACTAATTGTAGCTGACTTTTTTCTGACGATAGTTATCTCCAACTTCTTTCTTCTACTCTATCATCAAAACAAAAATGGTGATTTTCTCTCCTACTGCTCATCAAAACAAAAATAGTGATTGTTTCTCCTACTGCACGAGTACTGTTTCAAGAATTTCCATCCCTCTAAAGTCGTAGACTATTACCAACTCCATCCCTTGAGGCTACGATGACCACTGTATCAGTTATTGTACAAGTTCAAAAGTCTATGTCCTTATGTACGAAAACTTATGAAGAAATCCCGCACGTGTTTGATTAGATCTCGAACACCGTATAAAATCAAACTGATTAGATACCATATTAATCAAATTTTTTGTCCTTTCTTTCTTTTTTCTCTCATACTCGTTGGAAACAATCATGGTAAATTTGTGTTCAAAATTTTTTACGTGAAAAATTATTTTATATGGCTAATAAAAAGAAGGTGCTATTCTAAATTTGTATTGCAATTATTGATTTTTTAAGTGTATTAAATTACGTTAATTTTTTATTTTTATACTAAATTACGCTTATTTCTTTATTTTTCTACCACTTTTGGATGCAAATAAGGGATATTTTGACTCTACTTTCATATTTATTTATTTATTTTTTACTATCCAAGCATTGTTAAGTTTGCCATCAAACTTCAGATTACTTTCCCATACAAATTACTTTCCCTTACATTTCCATCAGCCAAACAAGGCCCTAATGTAACATAGTATTTGTGTTATACCCATGCGGTTACAATTGAAGTTAAGCCTAGAACTTTTACTGGATCTAGTAAAGTGCTTTAATGGCGAGGTACTTAGAATCTGCCTATGTGAATATGAATGTTCGAGTGTTCAAAGCCTAAGAGTTTAGTTTTGAAGCATTAAAAAAAATGGATGCGAGACATTTGATGTGTCATTTTAAGTGTTCTATATATAAAATCTATGTGGACAACTTATCAAATATAATATATGATTCAAAGATTATATACCATATAGTCAGATTTATTGTGATGTACTTTCACCAAAAGTAGCGGTTCAATCAAAAGACACCATTAAAAGTTCGAAAAAAAATCAAAAGACACCATTAGCTATGCATATGATTTCAGAAGTTTTTGTGACCTTTCTAAGCTATATAAATCTTTTGAAAATTGTGCGAGAATGTAGGAATTTTCAACATATATTAATGAATTATCTTCGAAACATGATCAAAACTCATTTCTAGGCATGCAATATTATTTTGAGATGTATTTATTCATCGACTAGATGTCTTTTTAGACACACACCAATAATTTGCTATACAGTTTCCTTGGGAAAACACTTTTTGAAAGGTTATGCTCATTCATTTAAAGATTCAAATTTTTAATTTAATTCTTTGACTATAAAAAGGTTCTAATAAAATGTTGCTTACAATTTATGTACAAATAAGTAAACATTTTCTTTGAGTTTTAGTTCACAAGTGCAACGTATAACCAAAATTACTTCACTTTATGCTAGAGAGCATCCTTTGTTGCATATTGAAAGAAATGTGAGATGAAAAGACTTGTAATTTTTTCTTATTTACCAAATTGACAGTATACTAGTATATATAGTAGAATAAAAGATAAAAAGATTGGAAACTAAATCAAATTTCAAACTAATTATCTTCATCTACTCCATTTAAAGGATTTCAAACTTATTATCCTTATCTATTTATTGCTTATCTATATCTTATCAAATCCCTTTATTTAAGGAATTTTAATTTAATTTTCCTAATCTGTTTAACAACTCATCTATACCAACACTTCCATCAACCTTAGGAATAGATGTATTCCATTCTTAGCTTGAATACAATATCATGAAAACTCAAACTGCTCAGTCTCTTTGTTAAAACATCAGCTAATTGACGTTTTGATGGAACATAGGACATATACACTAACTCTTCCTTCAAACTTTCTCTAATGAAATGTCTATCAATTCCAATGTGCTTTGTCTTATCATATTGTATATAATTACGAGCAATACTAGTAGTTGATTTGTTGTAGCAATAGAGCTTCATAGGACCTTTCTATTTGATTCTCAAATCATCTAGGATAATTTTTAGCAAGAGTAGTTCACACAATCCTTGAGTAATAACCCTAAATTCTGATTTTGCAAATGACCTTGCCATCATATTTAATTTTTTGCTTCTCCATGTGACCAGATTACCTCTAAGAAAAGTACAATACCCTGTACTTGATCTTCGATCTACTAGGTAACCTGTATAATCAGCCTCAGTGCAAAGTTCTAGAGCAAGACTATCATTCTTTTTGGACAGAATTCATTTCCTCGAATTGCCTTTCAAGTAATGCAGCCCCTATAAGCAGCTTGAAAATGAGATTCTCTTGAATCGTGTATGAATTCACTAATCATACTTGTTGAATATGCTATGTCTGGTTGAGTATGAACAAGGTATATGAGCCTAACAACTAACATCTAGTACATTCTTTTATCAATAGCTGGTTCTTCTTTAGTTTTCTCCAACTTTTGATTTGGATCTATCAGATATAGAGACTAGCTTGCAGCCAATTTTCCTTGTTTCTATCAACAAGTCAATTACATACTTCTATTGAGATATGAAGATCCCTTGTGTGGAATATGCCACCTCAACGTCGAGGAAGTATTTCAATTGCCCTAATTTCTTTATCTCAAACTCCTTTACTAGTCTCTGTTTCATTCCGCGTTTCTCTCCCTCATCATTTCTAGTTACTATAATGTCATCCACATAGATTAGAAGAACAATTACTCCCCTGCAGTTGAATGCTTAATGAAAAAAGTGTTGTCACCTTGGCTTTGTTTATACTTAGATTTCTTCATGACTTATGCAAATCTCTGAAACCATGCTCAAGAAGATTGTTTTAACTCATAAAGAGCCTTTCAGAGCTTGCACACCTTGTTATCTTTGTTCACCTCAGATAGTCGTGTAGATTTCTTCATTTAAGTCACCATGAAGAAATTCATTCTTGACATCATATTGTAGGAGTTAGCAATTGAAATGAGCAGCCAATGACATAGGATTCTTAGAGTATTTATTTTTGCAACTAGAGCAAAAGTTCCCTAATAATCAACCCCCATTTGATCACCAATCTTGATTTATATTTCTCAAGAGATCTATTAGCCTTGTATTTCACTGTGAAAATTCACTTGCAACTAACAATATTTTCCTTTTCAATTTATCAACAATCTCTCAAGTTTTATTCTCTTCGAAGGTGCTCGTTTCCTCTCTCATAGCATCCTTCAATTCCCTTCTTAATAGTGCCTTAGAAACAGTGTTAGGGATAGCAATGTTGTTTAGACTCACACTGAACATTTTATGTGCTAATGATAGGTACTTTAGAGAGAATAGTGAGATAATGAGCAGAGTGGTCATTCAGTACACTCTCTATTACCTTTTCTAACAACAATAAGAAAGTTATATGTCGTCTATTAGGTTAGTAGATGATTCAACAGATTGTGTATGTAAAGGTGGATCAGATCTTACAATGATCTTATTCCCAAAGTTTGAGTTAGATTCTTGGACCTGTGTCAGTTTTGGAATAGCTTTTTTTCTTAAGTACACTTGAGAAAATCTTGAAAAGTTATGAGTGACACTAATTAAGACAGGAGATAATATTAGTTCAATAGTAGAATTTGGTGACTCAAATTAGCTCAGAAGACTTGGGTTTAACAACATGGATTGGGATATGAGGAAGGTTAAGGGTTTAAACTACTCAAAGAACTCACAAATACTATCTTCTACTATTGAAAATTTTCCTTGAAGAGAGGACTTGTAGAGAAAAGATACATTTTTTTGTGAAGATGACTTTTGAAGAGATGAAAAATTTTCTGGATAAAGGGTTGTAGCACTTGTATTCTTTATAAGTGGATGAATAAGCAAGAAAGACACAATTGATGGCTCGGGATCTAGTTTGCCTCTACCCTAAATACGAGGCCGGAAGAGTTGAAATAAGGATATAAACTATTAAGAATCTCTATGGGACTTTTATTGTCTATCACATTTGAGAGAATTCTATTTATCATGTATGTAGCAGTAAGAACAGCCTCTTCCTAATAGAATTTAAGAACATTTCCTTAAAAGAATAAAGCTCGAGTGATGTTGAGTAAATGTCCAATTTTTTCTTTCAACTGTCCTATTTTGTTGAGATATGTTAATACATGATAAATCATGGATAATGCCTTGTGATTGAAAATAGAATGACAAAATCTGGTTGAAATAGTCTCTCGCATTATCTGTCCTAATGTTTTTTATTTTAATTTAAAACTGGTTTTGAACCATCGAGTAAAAAGTGTGTGTAACAATGCTAATATCATATTCTTGTTTAAAAAGAAAGAGTCATGTATCCTGAGTGCAATCATCAATTAAAGATACAAACCAAAGAGCCCCAAAAACATTAGTGATCCTAAGGCCTCATATGTCACTATGAATCAAACGAAAATGATGATCACTTTTTTTTATTGCTAATAAGAAAAGATACACAGGTATGTTTTGCAATTCACAAATGTCACAATGAAACTCAAAAATATCTAATTCTTGGAATAAATGAGAAAACATGACTTTAGAACCCTAAACGTTGGATGATTTAAATGATATAGCTAAATGGTATCTTTATTCAAAGAAATAAGAAAAGACAAAAACAAATTGCTCTTAAATTTCTAAGATAATTCAAGGTGATAAAAGGCCACTTTTTTCTTCAGCAAGTCCAATCCTCCTCGTTGAGCTTTGATCCTAAAAAAAACCAATAAGAAGGCTAAAAATGACATAACACTTAAGATCATAAGTAAGCTTTTTAATAGAAACAAGGCTTGTTGATAGTTTTGGTACACATAGGACATTTTTAATAATAAGGATAGGTGTGATATATAATCTCTAAACCCTACAACAATAGCCACTAAGCCATTGGCTATTACAATTTTTTGTTACTCAGGTATATGTTATGAGTGAGAAAGAGTTGAGACGTGGATGACTTATGATTTGTGGCATTGAAGTCTATTATCCAAGAATTGCCATAAAATTTGTTTAAGGCACTCATGCAAAAAGAAAATACAAGTTTACCTAAAAAAGACAAAGAACAAACTCCAGAAGACTTCTCAAGAAATAGTAACAGTATCTTAGCTTCTCAACTTCTTCACTGTTGAGCTCTCCTGGGAAATTTTCTTCAAGTTTGTGTCGTTTTATCATGGGTCCTTGAGCCATCTGCTAGATCTCATGATTTCTCCACCCTCTGCTCAATGGTTTACCATTTAGTTTCAAACACTTTTCCTTTGTGTGCCTCAATTTCTCACAAAATGTGCTCCAGAGATTGTCTTTGTTTTCCTTCCACTGGTTCTCTCTACAAAAGTGTTTAGGCAAATCACTCTAACCTTTTTCTTAATGATCTATCTTTGCTACTAAGTTTGACTCGTCCATAGTTTATGGTTTAATCACGACACTCCTTTGGTTTTGTTCTGTCCGAATCAATGAAATTGCCTCTTCTGGAGACGATGTGTCCTCCATGCCTAGGATTTGAATTCTAACCTAATTGAATTCAGGATTCAATCCAATCAAAAAAATCATAAAAACGATCTTTTTCGATGAAGCTCTTCAAGAAGATAGCATCCTTATGACATTTCATCTTGAAAACTCAATAATTATTGAGTTCTTGCCACATATTTTGTAATAAGTTTGCATACTCAGAGGCTGATTTGTCTTTTTGCTTAGTGATTCTAGTTTTGAACTTGATCTCATACACTTAAGTAGTATCACTTACCTTTGAATATGTGTAACGAATGAAATCCCAAATCCTCTTTGATATAGCCAAAAACATACACATATCGCTAATCATAGGATCTATGGAATCCCAGAGTGAAGATATTATCATTGAATTCTTCTCATTTTGTATTTCAAACATGGAGTCCTTCTTCGCTGGTCCCATTCCAAGAAGGTGGCTAAGTTTCTTTTTGCCTTTGAGGTATGAGCAAACAAATTGAGACCACTTGAGGTAGTTGTTCTAATTGAGCTTATAGAAACCTTGAATATTTTGTAGATCTTCAATTTTTTGGTTGGAATTGGATTCTTCTGACGGGGTTAGATTTACTGGAGATAGTGGTTTGGGAGGTTGATATGATAAAGGAAGGATATTCATAGCAAATAAGGTTATTCAAATAAGGATTAGAGGGGAAAAAAAATAAAGAGGAATGACAACAATGAAGATTGGAACATGCAAAAATGAAGGCTGCCCAAAAAAGAAGAAGAAAACCCAAAAGTAACCTAGGGCTCCGGTACCATGAAAAGAAATATGGGATGAAAAATTTGTAATTTTTTTTCTTATTCACCAAATTGACAATAAACCGATAGATATAGTAGATTACAAGATAAAAAGATAGGAAACTAAATCGAATTTCAAACTAATTATCCTTAATCTACTCCATTTAAAGGATTTCAATCCAATTTTCCCCATTTATTTACAGCTTATCAACATCTCACCAAATCTCTCCATTTAAAGAATTTTAATTTAATTTTTCTATTTTATTTACAACTCATCTACACCTCAATAGACATGATAGAGGATGAATTTAATTCATTACTTGAAGTTATTTTTTTCTATGGCCTTGCAATATTGCCAAAATAGGAATTTTCTTGCCAAAGCAACTTTCACTAAATGCCTAAAATATCCTCATATAAGTGAACAAAAATGGTATCATCAATTCTAAGGGGCTCCACCTTCTATCATTTTTTTCACCATCTTATCTCTTTCCTTAATCTCTCTCTCTCCTCCACTAAAGTTAGTTCAATATTTTATCATCACTCCAATTAATTCTTATCGCGTCCTAAAAAATCGCAAAGTAAAAAGGTGCTAGTAGGGTCATTGATTGTCGCGTCCTAAAAAGACGGTTCGGTCTCGGTGACCCTTTCGAAAATAAAGATTTTTGGAAAAACCGTGTGTGTGTGAGAAAAATCAAGTTTTAGTAAAAAAAGGTGTATTTTAAGAAAAATGGCATTTTAAAAGAAAACAAGGCCGGGACTAAAAGTGCGACAGGTTTGGCCAAATAATTTTTGAAAAAAGGTTTTATTTTAGAATGGAGTCGCCACTTGGTACTGAGTTAGGGTGTACCAAGTCACCCGAAAAATCGTTTAAACAAAACAAAAAATAAAGATTTTAGAAAAACTATTTAAAACCCTTTTTCGACTCCGGTCTACGAAAAATGAGAGAAAAAGGTCCGGGAGTCACATTTGAAGAAAGGGAAGGCAAAGGCTTGCGCCTAAGGCACCCTTTCAACCTAGTCGAGGCTAGTTGCGAGGTTTAATCAAATTTTCCTACATTAACCTTAGATTCTATCGCATTCGGATGTATCTAAATGAATGCAAAATCCTAAATCTAAATGTGAACATAGGGAGGATCGGTATGTCCCGTCGAGACTTGGTCGGAATTATCGCATTAATTGCGAAACTCGAGTCGAGACCTCGAGGGAGTCACGAGTTGATGCAAAATGAAATGTAGAAAAGAAAAATAATAATAATATATAGTAAGTGATCGAAAAAAGTGGGTATGCAACATGTCGGGTACGGGGAACTAATATCTCGTGACTGAATATTCCTATTCACGGAGGGGGAAACGGCCTGTACGCCACCACTTCCCACGTGAATAGACGACTATTTCTAGTCGAATCATGCAAATGTCCTAAAATCTAAGTGAAATGCAACCTAGATGTCATGCATTTGAAAATGTGTCACAATAATAATAATAATAATAATAATAATAATAATAATAATAATAATAATAATAATAATAATAATAATAATAAAAATCATGCCAAATGAAAAGAAAACTAAAAGTGTGTGAAGTGGGATGTAAAATGCACACGAATGCTCCTAACACTAAAATGTCCTAAGGGTCTAGCATTGGACTAGCCCGTTCTAAAAAGTCCCACTAGTATTGGACTAACGGGAAAGAAAAAAGTCACAACTAGCGTTGGACTAGTGTGGTGACGGAATACCATAAATCACGAATTAAATATTAAAGCATGAATTCAAAGCAATTAAAACATATAAAATCATATAAGATCACATAGGAGCACATAACACATAAACATAATATTCTAGATGCAAAAATCCTAAGGAAAGCGGTAAAACAAATAAGCACGTAAGCACGCAAAAGCAAATAAATCCTAACTATTACACTGGGGGGCTTGATTTACAATTTAAAGGGGAAATTTAAAATGCCCTATCTATTACACTTTCTATCTAGATACAAAATTTTACTAAAATATGAGAAAAATAATCTAACTATTACATTGACTAGCTAAATACAAAATATTATATTTTCCAAAATAATAATAAAAATTTCAAAATTAGACAAATTAACTACGTAAATGCGCAACAAGTATATAAAATAAGAAATAAACAAATAATAATGCGAATAATGCATAAAATTACATTGGAGCACATAAAAGAAAAATAATGAGAAATCGGGATACCTCTTTGAAGACCCGGTACTAATACTACTCAAAATGAGCAAACAAGTCAAAGCATCTCGGTATAATCAAATAAAACCCAAAATATATAACTATTGACGAATTGAGATAAAAAAAATGAATTCTAACAACTATGGGGCAAAAATAAAATTCAATAAAACTCAAGGGGTAAAACTTTAAAAAATTCACATAAACGGGAGGCAAAAAATGTAAATTTAAGCAAGTAACAAGGCACAAAATATAAATTCCAGTAACTAATGGGCTTAATTGCAATTAATAAAACTTGATTGAAAGAAATTAGACCTAAAGGGGGGAATCTGCAATTTATGGGAAAATTTGCAAATTATAGAACATAATTAAAAGAAATAAAACCTAGGGAGACCAATCTATGATTATAAAAGACTTAATTGAAAAGGTTTTAAAGTGTAGAGAGTCAATCAAGAAATAGCAAAGGATCAATTGCAGAAACCAAGAATATGCAAGTGGTATAATAAACACTACCTAAAATCTCCAAGGACCAAAACATAAATAACTATTCTTTGGTAAATAAATAATAAAAATACTAAACTAAATCAAATAAACTAACTTAAGTATCCAAATTAATTAACTCAATTGCCTTGATTAATTAACTTAAACATTAGTATGAACTAAAATAGACAAGACTAAATTAACTATTAATCAAAACAGAAAACAAATCCATCAGAGAAGAAAGAAAAAAACAGAAAAAATAAATAAATAAACAAGTAAAATCCCTAATTTCCCAAATCGGTTTATCATTTCCTTTTCATTTTTTCTTTCCTTTCTCTCTCTTATCCCCTTTTCCTTCTCTGTTTCTCGCTCACGATCTCTCTCTATTTCTTTATAGATTTCACTGTTCTTCCCTCTTTTCTCTTTGCAGCTCCTCCTTCTCTCTATTCTTTTGTCTTCTGCTTCTTCGTTTTTCATCTCTGCTCTCTGTCTCTTCTCTTCACCTCTGCTTACCGTCCCTTCTCTGTCTCTCCTTCTATTCCTTTGTCTTTCTCTATTTTGCTCATCTCCATCTCACTTTCCCTTTCGATTGCTTCTTCTCTCAACCGAAGCCCCCCCCCCCGAAGTCAAATTCCTCTCTCTCGGCTTTCCTCTTCTCTCTAATTTCTCTCTCTTTTTTTTTTGTTTTTCTTATTCTCTCTTGTTTCTATTTTTTTTCGTTTCCTCCCTGATCTGCCCCAGTTTCTTCCTTCCGTTCTCTCCCTCGCCTCTGTTCTCTTTGATTCCCCTCTGCTCTCTCTCTACTTCCAGCTTTGACTCACCTTTATTCTCTCTCAATTCTCGCTGTTTACAGCTTTCTCTCATCCTCTCTTCTCTCTCAGATTCATTCCCTCTCTGTGTTTTGATGGTGTGCAGGGGTTTCAGTGATGGTTTGGTGAAGACAGTGATTGATGGTGAGTCTTGGAAGGGTGGCAGTGTGGCCGTGAAAGAGGAGGGGAGGGGTTATGTTTTTGTGAATTTAACATTGGTGGTGTGGGTGACGCTGGAATTTTGCGAATTTGGGGTGAGAATGATAGATGGTGGTGAAATTGGAGGCTTCGGATAGTGAGGAAGGAGGAATTGGTGTCTGAGATTAGTGTCTTTGGTACCGATTTTAGCTGATGGTGGGATTGATGAGGTTGAATGGTTGTTGACTGTGGCTTCTGATTGAAGAGGGCAGCAGGTTTGAAGATGGAGGATGGGTGTGAGGCGTGGTTGCGGAGACTGATGGAGGGTGTGCAATGAGAGGCTGCTGTTTGTGTGTGGTTCTGCTGGTGAGCTAGGGTATTGGTGGATTGAGAGCAGACGGACAGGTGGTTCTTGGGGCTAATTGGTGGTTAGGCTTGGGGAAGAATTCTTCTTTTGTGTTTCTGCAGGTTATAGAGCAGATGGGAGGCAGTTGTCTTGTGGCGTTGGCAAGGATTTTGGTGGTAATCTGGTGGTGGTATAGAGGAGGATTGGTGGTCTGTTGCTGGGTAACGTTCACTGGCTTTTGATTGTGTGTTTTTTAGTAGGTTTTGTGTAAACTGGGAAGGCTGATGGTTGGGGTAGTAAGGTGATGGGGCTATTGTGTGGTTGTTTCTATTGTTGTTGATTTTGGATGTTTGAGGGATAATGGCTGCTGGTAGTTTCAGGTAGGAAGTGATAGCGTTAGGGTGGCTTCTTTGGGTTTTGTTTCTGATTTGCAGGTGGTAGTTTAGCTTGAGCAGTGGTTGTATAGTGGTTGCAGGTGGAGGGACTGTGGTGTTGATGGAGGTGGTTTAGTGGTTCTGGGTGGAATTGGAAGAAGTGGAGGAAGGTGGAGGAGAAAGTGACGGTGGATGGTGGAGAGAGAGGAAGCGACGGTGAGGAAATTCAAAACCAGGAGCAAAAGAACGAAACCCAAGAAGAAAAAGAAAAGAACAAAACGCATAAATCTGAAATGGAGTAGAAGAAACAGAAAACTAAAGAAACCGGAAGAGAAACTGTGAAACAAAAGAAACTTAACAAGAAAATAACCTACTCAACCAAAAAAAATCGTTTCTTAACAAAACAAAAACCAGATTTTTGTGTTAAACAACAAAAAGGGTAAATAAATAGGGAAAAGTTGAAGGAATTTACCTTGATTAATGGATTCTGAGAGGTTTAAAGTAAGTTGATGTTCTTGAATGTTCTTGGTTTTGTCTCTCTTTGATCTTAGTGTGTGTAAAAAGTGTGTGTTAGTATGTGTATTTGATCCTAGTAGGTGAAAAAAGTGTGTGTTAGTGTGTGTGCAGAATTTTAGTATGTGAAAAAGTGTGAAGTGTGTGTTTGATCTTTTAGCACAAAAATCAAAGTGTTTTAGGGTTTCTTCATTTTTTCTTTTTTTTTCTCTCCATTTTTTTTAATCCTTAAGTGAGGTATTTATACTGCACAAGTCTTAACCTCCAAGAAATGGTTAAAAGACCAAAATACCCTTGATTACAAATTACAACTTTATCCTTTAAAAATCTATTCTTTCACAATAATAAAAAAATTAAGAAAAATATAAATAATAAATTCATTAACGTTAATTCACTCCAAAAAAAAAAAAAGTTAGAAACTTAGAAACATGCTTAAAATCTAAAAACGAATTTTGGGACCAAAAATTGGTGAAAAATGAGTTTGGGATGTGAAATGACAATTTTGCCCTTGGATGACAAAAATTCACAGAAAAATAGTTATTGTCCTCAGAAAATTATCAAAAATTACAAATAAGGTTAAAACACTAGGAAACACATATTTGACTCAAAATTTGATGAAAAATGAATTTAATTTGTAAAATGACGCTTTTGCCCTCAGACCATGAAAATTCACAGAAAAATGATTACTGTCCTCAGAAAATTATCAAAAATTACAAGTAAGCTTAAAACACTGGAAAATGTCTTTTTGACTCAAAATTTGACAAAAATGAATTTAATTTGTAAAATGACGATTTTGCCCTTGGGCAATAAAAATTCACAGAAAAATAGTAATCATTTCTGAAAAAATCAAAAAAATTCAAAAACATGCTTAAAGAATTAGAAAAATGAATTTGGAACTAAAAATGAGCTAAAATGGTATTCGCGGGACGAAATTACCATTTTGCCCTCGTGATAGTAAAAATATAAAGAATACTAATTAAGTCCAGAAAAATTATAAAAAATTAACAAATTCACATTACAGTAAAAATATGAATTTAAAGCCCCCAAAAACTGATAGAAAAATATTTACAGATAAAATTACTATTTTGCCCCCTAGATTATTGAAAATTAAAAATTAAAAATTAAAATTTATCTCAAAAAGTGCAAACATGCCCCCAGTGTTTGAAAATAAATGGTGTGTCAAAATTTGGTGTTTACAATTCTATTTATGATTTTTTTGAGAAACATCTATTTTCTTCCAATTTCAATATTAATAGAAAGAAATACCTATTTGATTGTAACATTTATATATCAATCATTGGTGGCTTTTTTTTTTCCTTTCTTTTTAAGGAAGTCAATATAGAAGATTGATAATATCATTATTGCGATTGATCTTTCTTTTCCCTTTTACTTTTACCGCGAATGCGTATAATAGTAGTAGCAATGAAAAAGGAGGCCTTTGATTTTTTATATGTATTTTATCGTGTTCTTATATTGAGACAATGGCTATTGCACTAGAGTAGGGATTATAATTATTAAATATTTTTTGTGAGTAAATAAAATTAGACATTTGAAATTAATTAATCGTTGTAACCATATATTTGGAGGGGGAAAATCAATATGGTGTGCAAGATGATTGTTATTTTAGATGCAAGTTTTTATTTACTGTCTTCAACATCTGTCTGGTTAAAAAGGATGTATTTTCCTTAACATTTATTTTCTCTTTTTTTTTTTATTGTTGGATGAATTTTTTATTTTACATACTTACGTTTGGAATAGTATTTTTATATTTTAGCACACAAAAATGATAAATAATCACAACAAAAATATTTTGAACTCGATAAAGATGGACATTTTCATCGAAATGTATTTCTTAAATAAAAAACATAATGCATCATATCATTTGAGCTCCTATGAATTTTTTAATTAAAAAATAAAAGACAATAATGTGGGAGAGAAAAGAGTCACATGGATGTTTTATGGTAAATTAGTAAATCAAGGAGTAATGAAAAAGACAGATTAGTCGAGAATATAATATAAGGAAACTGTATTAGTGGAAAATAGAATTGGTGAAAAGTGATAAATGGTGAAGCCTACTTAAATTGGTAGTAATATTTGAATTGACTTGTGTAAGGATATTTTTGGCATTTGAACGAAAGTTGTTCTAATAAGAAAATTCCTGCTCTGACAATATTACTAGCATTTTCTATATTGTTACATTGAGAAACAGTAACCTCCCCTCCTGCTACATTCTTTGCAAACACAAATTTACTAATGAATGGTAGGGGTGTTCATGGACCGGGTACCCGGTCCATGGACAAAAAATGTGAATCGAACCGGTTTTTGCGGTTCGACAAAAATTCGAACCGCAAACCAGTCCACATGTAGCGGGTACCCGGCCTTCCGGTTACCCGCAAAACCGGTTCGGATAGGGCGAGTACCCAACCCGGTCCATAATAATTTATCTATATTTTTAAAAAAATAAACAAGAAAAATTACAAAATATTATAAATCACTAATAATACAAACATTAATATCTTAAAGTTAAATTACATCCAAAACCTTAATCTTCAAAAAAACAAAAATTAAATAAATAAGAAAACAGTTACTTAGTCTTTCAAATTTTATCTTTTCATTTCAATCAACATAAAAACATAAATATTCAACAAATAACCAAAAACTATATAAATAAGAAAATAACCACTTCGTCTTTCAAACTTCATCTTCTCATTTCAATCAATGTAAAAACATAAATATTTAACAAATAGCCAAATGAACACCCAAACTAATATATGAAATTACATAAGTAACATGTGAAATTGCATAACTACCCCCATTTCGGTTCGGTTCGGTTACCCGCCGGTTCGCAAAAATGGGAACCGCGAACTGCCCCGATTAAAATATAACCCGCCCTGCAAACCGCCCCGCCACAAAAAACCGGTTCGGTTACCCCTTTTTTCGGTTCGGGACGGATCGATTTTCTCGATTTTTCGATTTTTCGAGTTTTTTTGAACAGCCCTAATGAATGGTTCCGGCTATTAGGAGGTCTTTGTAGGGTGGAGTAACATTTGAGTTAAAGAATATTAACAGAATCTTCTTGTTGTTGTCCGGGCCGTATCCAGTTGGTGAGCCCTTCTTGCCTGGACCCAACGAATGCAGCCTTGCCTCCTGATTAAAACCTCTCTGTTTAGGCTGGATGCTTGGGTCAAGGCTGTACGAATTTCAACATTGCTGCCCAATCTAAATTTGGAGCATACTGAAATGAATGAAGCAATAATCATGATTTCTTTTTCTGAATTTCCTGAATATCATTCGCTTTCTACTTTGGTTTAAGTTTCATAACAAGTGAAACTTTCTGTTGAGAATAGTACGCACAATTTTATAACAATTAATCATAATAGCTTGTGATTATGTTTAAATAATTGTTTATTTCTGAATTAAGTTTGAAGTTTGAATATATAAAACAATAGCCTGATCTTGTGATTTTTTTTTTTTGGGCTCTGGCTGGCAACAGTTAATTTGCTTTTGGCTGGAGTATGACCAAAGGGAATTAATGAAAACTGAAAGGCAAATCAGTGTATTTCCAGATTCAGAAGTTGATGCTGTCTAAAATCAAGTTCTACGAGTCCGTGGAAGCAATAAAATTCCAAGAAAGAGTAACTAGTCAAAAAAATTCTAAGCTAAATCTCTAATTTTTTTTAGGGATAATTTCCTGACTTAATCATGGTGTATATTTTAATCCAAAAACAATAAAAGTCCAAACAGTGTTTTGGTTAAGGCAGTCTTAGAAAAAGCATCTCAGTTGTTTGAATTCAGATCTTTATAATCCAGAAAATATCTAAAGTTTGTTGTATCACTAGTCACGAAGAAAATGAACAACTTATTAGTTTTATAATTACTAGAATATAAGATAAATCTTTTGATAAATGAACATCCAGATTATTGATTTAGAGGCGCATTACATACTTCTTTTATATAGTTGAAGTATCTTTCTCTAATATGTATAATATTCAATAATGATGCTAGAGCTGCTGCTGCAACGTCTGTCTTCAGGTGCAATTATTCCATGAAGATAAAGGTGGAGTCTCTGTATGCTTATAGGTATGTTGCATGTCAGAATACCTATCACCCTTGACTGCATCAGTCGAAGCAATAGCTTCAAGCTCGGCCATCTCCTCAGGAGTAAGTTTTACTGATAAAGCTTCAATGTTTTTGTCCAGGTTTTCAATCTTGGTAGTTCCAGGAAGTGGACAAACATCATTTCCTTGATGATGGAGCCAGGCCAATGCTACCTGTGGTGGGCTGCATCCCTTCCTTGTCGCTATATCACTGACTCTCTCATACATTTTTTTGTTGTGCTCAACATTCTCTGGCTTAAATTTTGGTAAATTCTACAAGAAAATTTGGAAAATTGAAGTCCTTTTTAATGAATATATCTCGAAATGGAAAATTACTCGTACAATATCAATGTGACAGAATAGCTGCAGTTGAAAGTCACAACAGGAAATGAAAGAATCTTAGGAAGTACATATAGAAATAGTACAATGCCCTTATTTAAATAACTGTTTCCTCAAAGGGTTAATAACGATCCACGATAATTCCTTTATTTTACAAAACAGTACCTTTACTGCTGATATAAATGTTTCTTAAATAGTTAGCCTTTTCTTTTGATTTAGAAAACACAATGTTTTTTTTATGAAATTGGATGTTGGTCCATGCCATTAGTTACAACAGTTGTTTTGTGCCTTGCATATTGGAGATTAGTGTATACCATTAGTATTACTTACCATATGCTATGCACATAAAAGAAATTTAATAAGTCAGTCATGTTCCTAAAAACAAAGTTATAAATTTTTGCGGTTTTTAGTTACTAATGAGGTCACTTGTTACAAAAAGTTGATTCTTGTACAAGTTTGAGTCGTTCAAATCCAATTGGAATATGTAGAATGAACTTTCCTTACCTTTCTGAAGTCATTATCACCAAATTTAGAAGAAATATTTGAACCTGATGCGAAGAATCCTTTTCCCAATGGACTAAATGCAACAACTCCAATGCCAAGTTCCCTGAGAATTCGTTCGAAAAGATGATTAATAATTAAACTAATGGATGCAACTAAAATCTGTCGAATTAGCTTATTAAATCGTCGCTTGCATGTATAATTCAGTAATATATTTGTTGAATGAAATATTATAACTGTTGTACATAACAGACACCCATAGTTACTGTTTTATTCTGCGAAATCTATTTTATTTCTCACTTTTTATAGGTAGGCAGAATACTGAGGACAACTTAGATTGAATTTTTTCTCAAAACTAATAACTACGAGGTTTTTAATGCTAAAATTGCATTAAGTTAAGTAGAATTAAAAGGATTAGATATCCCTGACCTGCATGTTGGGATGACATCTTCCTCAGCATCTCTTGTCCACAGAGACCATTCTAATTGCACTGCTGTTATTGGGTGAATTGCATGAGCCCTTCTGATTGTAGAAGGCGAGGCTTCAGATAGGCCTATATATCTTATCTTTCCCTCTTGAACTAGTTTTTTAAGTTCTCCCACCTTCAAAATGAAGTTTTGAATAAGATTAGTAAAGCTTCAAATGAAAATTTCTTTGGCTTTTAGGAATCACGAGTTTTTGTTTGGAGATTTAAGGAGGCAAAAATGATGTTTAACATCATGCTTAGTTTTGGTTCACACAAGTCACTGAATCTTCCATTATCATTTAATCAGTCATTATTTTATGAAATATTTGGATAGCAAATAACAATTTCATATGGAATTAGGTTGAAATTAATATCTCCCTCCCAGGTTATTAGCCAAGCTCAAAGTGCGTGGAAAGATGTGTTGTCAACACAGGACGAGATCATCATGCAACAGAAGCACAAAGAGAATGATTCTATATATATGTGTGTTTGTACACAGACATGTGTGTAGATATATATACATAAATAAATTCATACATACATATACATAAACATATATATATATATGTATATGTATGTATGTATGTACATATACATATATATTTTTACACACACACATATATATTTGTGTATGTGTGTGAAAATATATGTATATGTACATATAAATGTGTGTACATACACACAGAGAGAGATATATATGTAAGTATATATGTACTACTATGTACATATATACTTACATATATATATATTTGTGTGTGTGTGTCTACATGTGTGTGTGTGTATACACACATATGCATATTTATATATATAGATATACATACATAAATATGTGTGTATACACATATATACATCTATACACACGCAAACACGTGCGTGTGTGTCATGTACGTGTACGTATACACATATACATACATGTATACAAACACAGACGTGTGTGTCATATGTGTGTGTATATTAGTATGTATGTATATATGTATGTTTGTACACGCACATATATATACACATATGTGTATGCGTGTGTACAGACACATATATACATACATACACGTGTGTGTCTATCTATGTGTATGTATTTCAGTGCATATGAATACATAGAAATCAGTTAAATGGTACTAGAGGTCCTTTGGGGCAAGCAAAAAAGTTAATATTTGATGGTCTTTGTTGTCAAAATCAGGACGTATCGATTGACCAAATTTAATTAACAAGACCATAGATGCATCTAAAAATTTATCAAATGAAGATAATTACAAAAGAACAAATTGTTCTGAGAACTAGAATTATACTAGTCTTCATGAATTACCGCAACTCTAAAATGCCATCTTAATTTATACCCAACTATAAAATCAAATTGAGAAACCCATTGTATATGCACTGAACATTGACAGCCAGTAGAAAAGAAACAAAAAGGAAAAAAAAAATACCGTGACTTCAATGGGAATTCTTTTATCAATTCGATGAATGTAATATAGATCGATGTAGTCAATATTTAATCGCTTCAAGCTAGCCTCGCAGCAAGCCCGAGCGTATGATGGATCTCCAACAATCTCCCGATCTTCGGCTCTAATGCCAAATTTTGTGGCCACTTGCACTTTCTTCCTGTCCACTCCAATTAGAGCCTGTATTCACCATAACATTATGGAAATGAATTCATGGCCGAATGACAAAATTAGTTTATTTATTGTCAAATTCCTTTTTTGGGGTTTTTTTTTTTGGCCAATATATTGTTTGGGTCCCGAATTAAGCAAAAAAACGAATATTTGCCCAATTTTGAAGCAGCCTATGAATTTTTAAAGCAAATCTACAAACACGGTCCATGATTTTTGGTATATTATGATATTTTATAAGCTCCGTTGGCTTCATTTTCACCTCCACTTTCAAAGTTCATGTCCCAGAAGAATTAAGATAATAAATGTTTTTAAAAGACAAGAGTAAATTTAATAGCTATTAAAAATAGACAAATTTTTACTTGGCAATATAACTTTTAAATTAAATAATCAAATATTATAAAACTTCGTCATATGCATTATTAATATATTAAGGTGTCGCTTTGAAGCATGGTATGTTTTGCTACGCTTCCGTGTGTATATCTTTCGTGTTCTTGTGACATTTAACACGTTCATAGAACACTTTTACGTAACAGGTGGGGTATATACGTTTATGGTCGTCTTCACCATCTTTTCACGATGAGGAAAGACTTGGACGTGTATTCGAACCATACAATGAATTTTTACTTGTCATATTGAACTTGATTGACTTGTAAACAACTATGGAAAGTTCAAAAAACCAATGTTTCGATCAATTGCTGAATTTCTTTTCGCTTAACTTATTTAGACACGCTTTGAACAACAAACTAAGATGTCCAAATCCAAGCAAAATGAGACCCTGACGTAAAACTACACACAAGAAAAAATTTTATACGGATTTGTTCCTAACCCTACTTGTAAAATTTATGAAAGAAATTTGTGTATGTATTCTTGTATCACTTTCTTTGATCAATATGTTTCATTATACTCTCTTATTTTTTTTTTTAAATAATAAGATTCACAAGTTCACTTGTGAACTCGTCCTGTACAAGAATCTTCCCAAAGAACAAGAGCAATTTACCATTCAAACCAACTTTGGTTTGGATTTTCACGTTGAGCATCGGGCCAGCAGCATATCTTACGCAACATTAAAGTCTCACAGTTAATCACTTCAACTCAAATCACACAAGTATAAACCACATTGTAACAGCTTCTTGTATCTTTAAACAACAAAACCTGCTCATATTGTACTATATACCATTCAAACATTATTAATTAATTAAGAAGTATAAAAAAGAACATATGTAATGACACTTTCTTTTGTTTAGAAAAATTTCATTTTATTTTGCCTAAAAACCAAACACACACACACACACACACACACACATGCAGACAAGGGAATCAAGGACAAAGGATACTCAGATTCATTTATTACATACCTTGGAAAGAAGGATTTCATTGAGATGAGGGCCATAGATATCAGCAGTATCAAGAAAAGTGATGCCATTGTTGATAGCATGACGAATAACAGGGATCATTTCTTCATCAGGCTTTGGAGGTCCGTAGCCATAAGACATGCCCATGCATCCCAGACCTTGAGCTGATACATCTAAACCTTGTGAACCCAATTTGATCCTTCTCACTTCACTTGGCATTTTCTCTCTCGAACTTTGGACTGCACTTTCTTTCTTTAACACGTAGACTTTATTTTGGTTTATTATAACAAGAAGCAGCATTTAGCAGCCATTACTTAATATAGAGAAAAACAAGGGTAGTTTTGTACTTAAATATTTGCGTACTTATTTATTAGGTCAGCGATCACGGTAACCCTTTGGTGACTGTCATCTTTTACGTTATACACGGCATATTCTGTTCCATAAAATGCGTGAGTTAGTTACACTTTGTCTTCTGTTAAAATTAAGCTTGGCCAAATCTTTTGAGTGTGTCAAGAAATATATATATATATATATATATATATTAAAATTAAGCTTGGCCAAATCTTTTGAGTGTGTCGAGATATATGTGTGTGTGTGTGTATATATATATATATAATTGTTATGCACCAAGAAGATTCACGTGATGGGACGTCTTCCAAAGATGAGCAATGAGTTCAAGATCCTTTGCAAAGTATGGATGGGCCACTGACAAGGGTTAGAACAAAAAGAATGAAAGAGGCTTTGCAAGGATTGCTGTTGGACTTGCATAAGAAGGAAGCAGCTTGGGCCAAGAGCAACTCATCATCAAGACTTGTTACTTACCTTTGGGCTAATCAAGAGGATGTGTGGAGCATTGGGATAACCCGTCCACCCTACTTGTTGATGGATCAAATAATGAAACTCAAATCACTTGACAAGAATGGCGTTTGACTTGCTGGGCTTGGAGGAAGTGGACGGCCAGCTGTAAGGGCCTTAGTGGCGTCTTTTGTGTGTTCCTAGAATAACTTTCTTTTGTTTAGTCTTTCAATTTGAGTACAAATTGTTTTATGTCAAGTAGTCCAATTAGTTAAGGTTTAGTTTTAGTAGTTGCTCTAATTTCTAAGTTATAGAATCATCTTTGTAAGTCTATAAATAAGGCTACTTTTCACAATTTTTCAAATAAGAAGAGTGATGTTTATTCATATTGTGAAATCTCATATTAACAGTTTCTTTGGTTGTTGAGTGATTCCAAGGTCAAAACCCTAGCTTAGAGTTTTATTCTTGTTTGATCGAGTCCTAAGAGCTATTAGGTTAGGCATATTGAACTCGCTCAAATTGATCCTAACTTAGTGACTTTGAGCTCATGACTCTTCAAGGGAAAATTCGAAGCTTCACCTTGGATTTTCAAGCATTCTTGGTGTGTGTGAATATATGTGTGTGCATGCATGTGTGTATATATATAGACACACACAAAGATTTGGCCAAGCTTAATTTTAACAGAAGACAAGTGTAACTCATGCATTTTATGGACCAAAATATGCCGTGTATGGATATATATATATATATATATATATATATCTGTGTATGTATGTGTGTGTTTGTATCTACACACACATATACATACATACATATAGATGTGCGCACACACATACACACACATTTATGTATATGTATGTATGTACAAACACACAAACACACACAAAACAATTAAAAATACAAAACCACATATATGTATATGTATGTATGTATAGACACACAAACACACACAAAACAATTAAAAATACAAAATTGGATAAGAAGATGTTTGAAAAAATTAAAGTTTGGAAATGTGAAATTTAAGTACGAAAATATTAAATTACTAAATTGAAAAAGTCATATATGTTTGATAATTAATTGAATTTAAGTACTCAATGTAGATATCTCAACTTATAAATATAATAATTTTATCTTAAAATAATGAAACACTTTAGAGATAATGTGTGTGAGAGAGATAGAAAGAGAGAGTATATGTGTGTTCCTGTGAGTGTATTTGTGTTTGAGAGCAAAATATGTGTATATATGTGAAATTCTTCTGAGGCGTGAACCTTGCAATTAGGGGTAGACAAAAATAACTACAAAAAAAATAAAAAACTGTAATAATCGATCCATTTTGAACCGAAAAATGAGAGTAATTGATTCGAACACTAAAAGCGGTTAGGTTAACCGAATCTCATTTGCAAAAGTGGTTTCGATTCTGGTTCCGATTCCGAATATCAATTTTTAAAAATTGCAATTAACCGAACCGGAACATATATATGTCTTAGAGGTTAATGTTTATGAATATTATAGAGAAATTAAGAAATATTAAATCATTTCATTGTCACGTTTAAGATAACTCAAAAACTTAAATATTGTATTAGATTTTTTTCATTTAATTTTTGATTTGTATATTATTTTTTATTTTTATAATCCGATTATCATATACTTTCTTGATACTAAATTAAAAATTACTTTCATACAACTTAGATACGAAATATAAAAAATGACATAAATATTTTTTACTCGTATTGTGAAAGTTTTTGATTTCTAACTTTTTTTTTTAATTTTAAAAAGAGTGGATGCAAGTGTTTCAATTAGTAATTTTATTGCTTGTTTTCTAAAGTAATTGAAATTGTATAGGTAATGCTTTTATTTGAACAAGTATTTATGTTGTAATTTTTTTTATCTATTTTGCTAACTTAATTTAATACCACACGATTCTAATTACCTACGATACCTGAGAGTCAGATACAGTTAAATAATGCGAACCACCATAAGTGATTCCGGTTAAAATATTAGGTAAATAGACTGGTTAACTGGTTCTTGCCCACTCCTACTTGTAACAAATTGATCCGCTACATTAAAGATGAAAGCTAAACTAATAACTTAACAACAAATTGCGTCAATAGTACTTAAATTATAAATTTCTGTATTTTGGTCCTTGAATTATTTTTATTGCAAAATCGATTATCGAACATTTTAAAATATAATTCTTTGGCCATTCCATTTATTTCAGTCGTTAACACTAGAAGGAATGTTGCATTTTGAGAGACATATTTGTATAAAAAGTGGTAGCATTAACAGGTCATTGATTTTGCTGGTGCATATAGTGTGTCTTTTCAAAAACTCTCGAACAATTTTAACCCTTAAAATAAATGACTTCTTAATGCTATGACTTCATTAACATGTTTATCCCTCATGTAAAACATATCATCTAGCGTTAACAACTAAAATGGACAGAGTGCCAAAATGCTAAACTTTTAATTGTTAAATGACTAAGTATGCAACAACGATAGTTAAATGACTAAAGGGATAATTACAGAAACCTCCCTGAGGTTTCTGACAATTTCACTTGGCACCCCTTAAGTTTCAAAAATTACACAAACCTCCCTTACATTTATTGTTTTAGTAACAAGACCTCCCCTATCAACATAAGTTTTAAATGAAAATCCAATTTTGCCCTTCTTAATCTAAAAACCAAAAAAAATAATATATATATTTTTTACCACTTGAACTACCGCCACCAACTTCATGAACACCGCCATTAGCAACCACAAAACAATCTCACCAACACCGGTACACCACTGCCAACTAATCAGGAAAATAAAAATAAAAAATTCATCTTGTTTTTACCACTTGAACAACAACCACTACCACCACCATATCACGCTAGCTCCATTTTTATCAGTTACCACCATCACAAGCAACCGTATTATAGAGGCAAAATTCATAAATATTCCCTAGCAAGACATCCAAATCTATTTACCCAAAACCAATTATATATTAGTAACTTTGTAACTTCCAAACCCTAAATTCATAAATCAATTTGCAAATAATAATAAGAATAATAAGTCAAGGGTTATTATAGTCATTTTAAGTGGCCAGGGGAGGTTAGTGTAATTTTTCAAACCTCAGGGTGCCAAGTGAAATTGTCAGAAACCTCAGGGGAGGTTTCTGTAATTATCCCATGACTAAAACATAAAAATTATAATAGTTTAAATACCTTTGGCACAGTTTCCTCTAAAACTTAATAAGAAAGTTATTAATCTCGTATGCATTGATGGTATAACATTTGCTTTACACAAGAAGGTGCAAACATATCCATAAGGATCTAAGAAACTCTTTTATCTTTATGTATGCATGTTATGTACCAAATTATGCTTGTATAAAAAAAAGTTCACTCTTAGTGCAATCTAAGACTAATCTATAAGAAGTAGTGTAAATAACAAAAAGTCTCAATGATTCTTAAGCTGAACTTTAATAGCGTAGTAATATTGAAGTACAAACAAAAAGGCTCAATGCTTTCTAAAGCACGAAAACTAGTAATATTTGATCACAACAGCAGCAGAAGACATCTATTTATTTTGCTTTGGATGGTAATAATCTAGGTAGAAATTCTTCTAAACTTTCCATGAAGACAATGGTGGAGTGTTTGCATATTGCCAAGTATGTTGCATCGATGCCCCGGGGAATCTTTCACCCTTAACTGCATCAGCTCCAGCAATAGTTTCAAGCAAAGCCATTTCCTCTGCTGTAAGCTTTATTGATGTAGCAGCAATGTTCTTGTTAAGGTTTTCAATCTTGGTAGTACCAGGAAGTGGGACAACATCATCTCCCCGGTGATGGACCCAAGCCAGAGCTAGTTGTGCTGCGCTGCATCCTTTTCTCGCTGCTATTTCATTAACTCCTTCAAAGATCTTTCTGTTATGCTCAACATTTTCAGGAAAGAACTTCGGAAAGTTCTACAAGAAAAGAGGGAAATTGATGATTAGTCATAAAAAAACAATAGCAATTCGAAAAGTTTATAATGACTACTTGACTCAGTGTGATTCCGCTACCTTTCTGAAGTCATTATCTTCCAATTTGGAAGCCATCTCAGCACCACTTGCGAAGAATCCACTGCCTAAGGGACTGAAAACAACAATACCAATGCCAAGTTCCCTAATAGATCATGGAGAAGAAACTAATCTGTGTGAGTTGCTCATTCTTCATTGTGCACAATACTTATAACATACATGCAAAACAGAAATTACACCTGCAAGTGGGAACAACTACTTCCTCAATATCTCTTGTCCACAATGACCATTCTATTTGCACTGCTGTGATAGGATGTACAGCATGAGCCCTTCTAATAGTTTCAGGGGAGGCTTCAGATAGACCAATATATTTAATCTTTCCCTCTTCAACTAGCTTCTTAAGTTCTCCAATCTTGCACAAGGAAGTACCACATAAGAGCAAGAAAGGAATGAAAGGCTTCTCTTTATTTTTCTTCGTGTTTTCAGAAAGAAAAAAAAGGACAATGAAGACAAAGATTACAAATAAATAGATACATCATCAACATTTGAGGCATCCTCTTTGGTCCTGTTCTTATTCATTCGTCCCCTTAACCAAACTATAGGCTACCCAAAATTTGTAGCCTTTCCAAGGGCTAAGACATGAAATAACATTTAACACATTCCTTAGTTTCAAAACCTGGAATCTAATCAATGCCTCACAAACAAAATGTAAGTCGTGTTTTTAATGACTCTAAGACAGGGTCCTTAAAAAAGGGCATTTCACTACCATATCATTTCAGATGCACAACATCATGTAGCATGATCTCCGAGTTCAAGTAGACTGTGCATCTTTACATATCTCATTTTAAGTAATGCCTACATCAGGGTTGCAGAAGCACCAAGCAAATGAACCAATTAATTAAATAATAGGTTGCGCAAGACAAAGAAGTGCAAGTGAATTCAAATTTATTCACTAAGCCAAATCATGCATGCTATCCCTATGTTAAGTAGTCAATCTATCCGCAATTATACCAGACCAAAAGTATCAAAACGTCCATCCAGTATCAGATTATTGAGTAGTTTGCAATTTCTTTGGTTAGTACTGTAACTCCTTGTGTTCCACATCAGAAGAAATATGGGATATTAGATTGATTAATAACATCCAAGGCTGCTCATATCTTGCCTTAAAGTATTTTGGGCAAATAATTTACGCTTAAAAATTATTAAGTTAGCAGCCATCCGATTTGAATATAACAAACACACTTCCAGTTGTAAATTACAAGGCAACCACACAATTTGGTCAAGCAAACAAAAGAAAGAAGAAACATGAAACCTTTAATGTGAGCTTTATCTTTTGAGTATTTCAATTTGGAAGACTAAATTCTTGTGTTTTGTAGCACTGTCTTCATATCATGAAAAAATAATATCAATATCAGGACTTACTGTGAGTTCAATGGGTACTTTTGTGTCTATGCGATGAACATAATAGAGATCAATATAATCGAGATCAAGCCGCTTCAGGCTGGCCTCGCAACAAGCCCGAGCATATGCTGGATCTCCTTTAACTTCTAGCCTACCATCTTCAAATATGTTGCCAAACTTTGAAGCAATCTGGAATTTGGACCTATCAATTCCCTTGAGGGCCTAAACACACGAAACAAACACACAATATTTAGTAATAAAAGTTCACAATTCAAAACACACACACACACAACATGCAAAAAAATCTTAATTTATGAACAGGGAGTTCTTTTATTTTTAGTTTTCACTAAAAATACTAAGATCATCCTTACAAATCTATCTGAGAACGAGGTAGAAGTTCCGTAGAAATCTTTGTTTTTTTGGCTTAAAGATTGAGTATAATATAAAATAGAAATCCCAACCCAACCACCTCCCTCCCCCCAAAAATATAAGAAAAATTATTTTTCACTCCACTTTTAATACATATATTTCACTTCTTGTTTTTTATTATGTTTTATTACGTGAAAAGACTATAAGAACCTAATTTTTGTACATGTAAATTTAATGTCTTATAATTTAAAATTATTTTAATTAAAATATAATTTAATGTCTTATAATTCACATGTATTTTTACAATTTTTATGTAATAAAAACAAAAAGAGATGTATATATTAAAAATTGGAACGCATAAATCTTCACACATACACCATCATGTTACATAAGAAATTTCACATGAATTTTGTGATATGGGATTGCACTGATTTTGTAGTTTTCACGGTACCAGATCAAATTCATTTCAACACCTGTTTTAATTTTTTTTCAAGAACAAGAAAGACATCCCTTAAAAGCTCCATTCTTCAAAATTTAGCTCATATACAGAAACTAGAATCCGGCACTTCCCAGCCCAAAAATAAAAAACCCCAATAAGATATAATATTGGCTTATTTCTTTTTCCCAAAGGAAAACTGTTAAAAAGTATACCCTCGACCTGGAATAAAGTACCCCAAAAAAGGGATAAATTATGAAATACCACATAAGCTCCCTTGGTTCTTACTATAACTACATAATCCTCCATAGCTATGTGAAATATGAAAAATGAATAGAATCGAAATTCTGCCACGAAATATTTCTATAACATTCCATAGCTAATTCTATTATAATGCAGAATATTTCATGACATTAATAGGATTAAATACGTATATTTCAAAATATTTTGTCTATTTTTCACATTTCATTAACTCTCAAGTAAATTATGTAGTCTGGAATTATGTGATCGAAAGTAAAACACAGGATGTTTTATATCTTGCCAAAAAAAATTCAAAACAAGAAAGAACTAGGAGCTTAGAACAGTCCAATGATGTCCAGCTACATGTGCACAGAAATGAAAAAAAAAATAATAATAACGAATTCTTTAGCGAACCTTGCCAAGAAGAATCTCATTAAGATGGGGGCCATAAAAATCAGCAGTATCAAGAAAAGTGACACCCTTATCGATGGCATGATGAATGACAGGGATCATTTCTTCATCAGGCTTTGGACGGCCGTAGCCGAATGACATCCCCAGGCAGCCCAGGCCTTGAGCTGACACCTCAAAGCCTTGAGAACCCAACTTGATCCTCCTCACTCCTGCCATTTTCCTACCTTCTTTTCTTCAATATTTCTGTGGCTTTCGCAAGTTAATGAAGAAGACTAATTATGGTTCCATTAAAGACCTTTATATATAGGAGAACTTCCTCAACAGTAGGCTTTTCTATTAGCTAAGCTGATTTCATTGGTTACGTCAATCTTTTATTTTTCTTCCTCAGTATCTTAATTTTTAGAATATTTTATTTTTTTCCCAGTAACTATCTACTTGTTCTTCCCTTGTAGACGTGGCGAAAATGGAATGGGTCTCAATTACTGGGCAGTTGTCAAATGAGGTAGATTAGTTTATGAATTGGAGTAAAAAAAAACATAGAGCTTGTTTGCATGACATTTCTCAAAAAGGTTTTTCAGAAAATTATTAATGTATTTTTTGAGTTAAATATTTGTAAGATAGAAAGTTAATTGAAAAATACGTATAAAATATATGTTTTTGAAGAAAATGGTATTTAAACAAACTTATAGCTAAGATGGCCAATTCAACTAGTGGTAGAGATACACTTTAAGTGTGTTGAATTTCAATAAGATTGGTTTTGTTTGAATAATTAAATTTTTTAGGATCATTTTGAGATAATCCTCAAGCATGTTTTCATCCCTTTTTTTTTTTATATTTTTAACCATATCTATCGCAGATAGACCGCATCTCAAAGGTTGTACAATGTTAATTTCTTTCAATAATATTTTAAAAAAAAAAACGTAATACAAATGGGCCCACTGATACTATAAAATAAATTAAAAAGAAGTGGATGGTGCAAAACAGGAGGGAATTTGTGGCGTGTGTTTGGAAAAGTATCAAACGTGCATTCGTAATATATCAGTTGGTGCATAGGTGCACCTAATACTTGCAAGTGGTTTACTTATCTAAGAACACATTTGACAAAAACAAGAGCATCGCAGCAAGATTCTTCTATCGTTTTATTAAAATAGAAATAGTTAGAAATAGTAACAGTTATAATAACAGAAAATTGTCTTCATGAGCTCAATTCTAAATTGTTTATTGAAATTCAATTCTATTTTCTGTAAAGATCAAAAAGTAGATTCAATACTACAAAAAAAAAAAAAAAAGTAGGTATTATGACTCTCAAATCAAGTCATAAAAATTAAATACAAGTCACAATTTAATTCGTGACCCCTTTATGACTTGCAAATGAGATCCATTATTTTGGTAGTCAGAAATGTTATTGTAACTTGCAAACAAATGTCATCCGTATTTAGTGACTTGAAATCAAATCTTTTGCTACTTGTATTTAAAATTATTTAATTCACAAATAAATTTGTGTGTGACCTAAAAATTAATTCCAAGTTCGATGTGATCATATATATTCAAGATAAAATAAGTTATTTAGAATATAAAAAATATTTTGCAAGAACATGTTTTGAGAAATTGTTAAAATAATTTTTTAAGAAATAGGTATATTCAAATAAAGTCACAATTAAATAAAATGGTACGAGGAAGGCAGAAAGTAAAAGTATTTGATATTAATGGGTGACACACGACATCCCTTGTCGTACCCTGAAATCAATTAAAATCTTCCACATTTGCGGTGGAGAAACTGCGAAGCTTAGTCAAGCGTAACAATCAGCCTCATCAGTATTTATTTAATAGTATAAAGTGAAGAAAATTGTGGTCCAAGTGAAAGAATAAAAAAAATCCTAACCAAGATAAAAGACTAATGCTCACAAAGGGGAAAAAAAAATAGAAGGAGCCCCCAGGTGCAAATTGCATTTTCCTTATCCCTTATCTTTGTAGCTTTTGCATTTAAGTTGCCCATCTATTTGGTTTCTATCATTAATACCCTCATGTTTACAATTTGTCTAATTCAAAGTCAATTAAGAAACCAGCTCTATATGTTAGCAACCCAAATAATCTAAATGTCACAGAGCTGTCAGATGATACTCTTTAGGATGACAAGTAAAAAGTGAAATCCCTCGTCACTCTTAAATGGATTTTTGTATCCTATACATATTTTTATAAATGCAAAAAGGTTGATCGTAGAAGACAAGTCCCCAAAAGAAAAGAGCTAGTAGAAAAAAAAGGGAAAAAAAAAAGAAGAAGAAGAAGAAGAAGGATGAATGTTAGCATAAGATGCAAATTAAGAAGCTCACTGGCCAGCAAGAATTTTTAAACACAATTTATATAGCATGTCCAAATTACAAGCAAATATTATATTTCTTGTCTGTTTTTCCTTTTTAGCTTTTAAAATAGATTTGAAAGAACAAAAGCAACGCATATTTCTTAGAAATTTCGCAAAATATGAGCATACAGTTTAATCTGCAATACAACTACCATCAACCTGGATTATTGTCTCTTAGTGCAAAATGTCACTTTATTGTGCAATCAAATGTCCTTGATTAATACAACTTAAAACTATAAGGGATTTAATTTTCTTTTAAAATACATTATATTTTGAAATGCAAAAATATTGATGACATGACTATCACTTAAAAATATTATCACAGGAATAAATAAAGAGTCAATTGGTTAGAATTTTACAACCCTACTCTAGAAATTAGAGATTTGAGTTCTACTATACCAGTTCTCCTTCTCTGTTGTAATGGCGTAGTTTTGATAAAAAATAAATATATTATCCACAACGAAATTCTCCAAGCCCAGCGTTCCAGGATGCCTACGGCCAGCGTCATGAAAAGCAAAGTGACAAAGAGGAAAAGTCGCCACGGTGTTTAAGGATTTCCAAAGCTCAACGATCCTAGGAGTCAATTCCATCGCCTGAATGAGAAAAGCACTGTTCGGTTGTGAATGCCAAGGTAAACAAACCCCTCTCAGTTGAAGTATGTTTAATATTTTAAATTATCATTTGTAGTGAGATAGAAGATAGCAGGGTATTTGGCGAGCATCAAGAGAATATCAAGGTAGTATGAACGAAACAAGTTGAACTTATTTATTAAAAAAATTAAATAAGTCGAATTGGGGGAGGGACTATTGATGATACATGAAAAAGAATTTGTCCATCCTGTCATAATATCAATGTTTTCAAAATCGGTTTAGCCAGTAAATCGAAGAACCGGAGTTCAACATTGTTTCTTCCTCCACAGCCACATAAGGAAAATTTCTAAAAATCATACTTGATACCTAGAAAATCATACTTAATACCGTAAAAGTCATACAAGGATCTCAAATTATAAATAACATCTAAACATTTATATCATCACGAATTTTTCATAAATTCATTACAAACATAAATAAGTATAATCCAAATGTTAATTAAAGTACATACTTAGTTTCTCTCACAATCTTTGTTATGAATTAATATTGAGAATCTTTTTTAGACATTTATTTTATACACTTTATATTTTTCTTTTTTAATCTTTTTCTTTTTTTGAAGTTTTATTACATTTTATTTTCTTTATCCGTCCTCGTCGTTCAAATTTCAAAAATATTGAAAAACACCCTAAACTTTTCAAGCAAATCAGTCAATGTAAACCATGAAAAAAAAAAGTTAATATTTAGTTGGGTTCCTTAAGGATGCGGATAAGAATAGGAAAGGAGAAAAATAAATAAAAAATGTAAGAAAAGTAATAAAAAGTAAAGGACAGGAAAAAAAAAAAGTCAAGGGCATTATTGTCATTTTGAATCACTTTTGGAACATAGAAGGGGATGCTGCCTTTTGAGAGAGAGATGTATAAAAAGTGGTAGCATTAAAAATCATTGATTTTACTAGTGCATGCATTCTAAAAATCTTGAACAATTTTAACCCTCAAAATCAATGAACAACATTCTGTCTAGCCTTAACAACTAAAACGGACGGGATGCCAAAAATCTAAACTTTAAAAAGTTCGATGACTAATTTTGCAACAACAATAGTTGAATGACTAAAACACAAAAAGATTAATATTTTAAATACCATTATCTCAGTTTGCTCTAAACTTAATAAGAAAAAGGAATTAATCTTTCATGCGTTGATGTGCAAGCATCCAAGAAACTCCTTCTGTATACGTGACGCGCACCAAATTATGCTTGTATAAAAAAAAAAAAAAATTCACAGTGTTTGTGCGTATGAGGCTAATCCATATGAAGAAGTCCAAACAATAAAAAGACCCAATGATTCTAAAGCTAAACTTTATTAGTTAAGTAATTTTTAAGTACAACAAAAAGGTTCAGCGTACTTTCTATGCTCAAAAACTAGTGGCATTATTTGGATATCATTTTTCAGCATCATCCGCTAAAAATTTTCAGGTTTGTGTTTGGATAGAAGCAAAAATTATCTCAAATAATGAAAATGATCACGGTAGAGTTTGATCAAAAAATGGGCGCACTTCATAAGTTTTAGTTCACAAAACGCTAAAAAAAATTTCTGCAGTAAAGAAAGAATATGAAGTAGGGGTGTCAATCGAACTCTATGAGCTAGATTTTAACAAACTCATGCTCAACTCATATATTTAATCGGGTTATGAGTTTCGAGCTATGAGATTCATGTTTATAAATGTGAAGCTCATACTCAACTCACAAAATATTCGAGCTCGTGAGCTTAAACTCGTACTCGGCTCACAAAAATTCGGGCTGTGAGCCTAAGCTCACGAATCTATGAGCCTAAAACTATTTAAATATTCCTAAAATTTAATAATATTACAAAAATGATGAATGGAGACAAATTAATTAGCAAATTAATATTACTGTGTATAATTACAATCCTCTAGTGTAAAATTATTTTTAAAAAGTAAAGCAAAATTTTTTGAAGTGATTAAGTAAATAAAGATTGTCTCAAAATGTGTACTAATAGGTATTCAAATAAAAATTTCACAAAATACATCTGCAAGATACTACTACTAAGTATAAATGCCTCATTTACAAGATATACGCATTTAACTAAAAAGCAAACAAAAATTTTATGGCATAAAAGGGTATTATCTTTTAGATTATTACATCAAACAGGTTAAGTGCATTACATCTATGGCACAAAAGCTTTACTCATACTAATTCATTAGGCTTATAAACACCAAAATAATACTATAATATATATATATATATATATATATATAGTGTGTGTGTGTGTGGTACATATATATGTGTATTTGTGTGTGTGTCTGTGTGAACCGGGCCTATAACGGGCCTGAGTCTAATGAGGTCCAAATTTGACTCAAAAATATTTCGACCTAAACTCAACTCAGCCCGATATAAAATTAAGTTCATGAGTAGGGTTGCACGCGAGTCGAGCTACTCGCGAGTAGCTTGGTCAATTGATCGGTTTGAGCTCGAGTTGACCGAGTTCAAGTTGATCGGGCTCGAGCTCTAGCTCAATCTCAAACCGATCACGAGTATGATAAACCGAGCTCAGGAACTTGAGTATTTGCCTCGAAAAGCTCGACGAACTTTTCGAGCTCGTTAATATATATAAATATAAATATATATATGTGAGATTTTGCCAAAATTCCTATACACATTAAAAGAATTACATCTTTTACCTTCTTAATTTTTAAAAAATATCAAGACATTTTTGTATTTTCATTTTCCAAATGAAAAAAGAACTTCACATCTTTTCCCAATTTCTAGTTTCCCACTCCCGTTCCCATTTGGACTCTTTCTCCCCTGATTTTGGCAAATACTATACATTTCCCTTTGACATCTTCTTTCCAAAATTTTCCATGTTTCCAATCAGCAAATTTCTCAAAAAATTCAACCATCAAAAGAGTCCTAAAACCACAACTCAAAAACAAAGTTTCTCTTCCTCTTCATTGTGTGATTATGTGTGGCTTCAACAACCAACACATAACAATACTTGGCTTCAAAACACACAACACCGAACATGTGCACACACGCACAGATCCAACATGCAGATTCCTTTTGGTGTATTATTTATAGTGTGTTTTTTATTTTTTGTGATGTTTTGTTTATGTGAAAATTATGACCTTTCAAACATCGATTTGTGCTGATTTTAGTTTAAGCTTAATAGTTTAAGAAATCATGATCTACTTGTTGGTTCAATTATTTTGGTGTAAAAATTCTTTGGATTGGAGATTGTTGTTGGTAGCATAGGTACGATTTTTTCTTCAGATCTACGCGATTTGTGCCATTAATATCGAAATCTGAGCATAAATTTGTAATTTATGTAAAAAATTGAGAAAAATAATATAATTTGGAGGTGAAATATCATCGTTGTTCGATTGTCGGCGGCGATGGTGGTTGGGAGAGCAATATTGAAAAATTAGATAGAGCTTAGAAACTTTTGTGCAAATATATAAAAATTATAAATTTTTGTCTTTTATGTTTTCTTCCCTTTAAATACTTTTTATAATTTATAAATTGACCCTAAAAATTTGCAATGTGAGGTTTCAAGTCAAGCTTGAATAGAGCTCGAATGTATCTCGAGTCGAGCTCGAGTTATAAAATTTCAAGTTTGACAAGTTTAAACTCGAGTTCGAACATAGTTGTATAAAAGTCGAGTTGATCTCGAATTAGTGACATTCGAACTCCACTCGATTACAACCTTATTCTTGAGTTTTTTTTTTTTTAGTCGAATTCAGGCCTGGCTCGGTCCTATTGACAATCCTAATATAAAATAAAATAGAAAGAATGTCTTCATTTTTTTACTTTGCTCTTCCCTTTTACCTTTACTGTTTGCTTTCTTCTTTGGCTAGATCCGTCTTCATGACTCGTAGATCGGGCTTGATGAAGTGCTCACTCGTTTGAGGTGGTCAAGCGCTACAAGTGGGTTGTCAATTTAGCATTGACAAGCTGCGATTGAGCTGTTGTCTCTAGCGAAATTTATGGCTATAGTGTAGAGAAGAAGGGATTGACACAGGTTGAAGAAATCTTGCTTATTTTAGGATATTTGACACGTTTTAGCTTTTGTTTTCCTTTGTATACACCCAGAGAGTCACCCTATGGGATTATTTCTTAGTTGTAGATGGATTAAGGTTGTTCTTCTGCTGTATATGGAGTTTGGTGTTACTGTATTCTGTGAATGTGATGGTTTTCAATTTCTGTGAGGGGTATGGACAGTTGTTTAGTAATGAGAATCCATCAGCCAGTACTCGTTTCTAATCTACATTAGTTTTTTGTTTTTTTTATTTTGTGAAGTCTACCTTTTACCCCCAACACCTATAAGATGTTATCACAAAATAAATCTAGTCTTTTAGCAAGTTAAAGATAATTAATGACTTTTCATAATGCAAATATTTCCCATCCCTAAATAACTTTTTTTTCAATCTAACTTTTTTCTTAAATAATTTTTCACAATCCAAACAGCAATTGTAAATAATCTTTCACAATTCAAGCAGTTTTTCTAAATAATTCTTCACAACTCAAACAAAATTTCTAAATAATTTTCACAATCCAAACACTTTTTCATTATTTCAAAAAATCAACAATAATATCAAAATAGTGATTCCGATTAATATTCTAAATAATAACTATTCAAATAGAGCCAGTATATTTGATCACACCAGCAGCAAAAGACATAGCTGCCATCCAAGAATACATCTATTTATTTTGCTCTGGATGGTAATACTCTAGGTAGAAATTCTTCTAAGCTTTCCATGAAGACAATGGTGGAGTGTTTGCAAATTGCCAAGTATATTGCTTCAATGCCTCGTGGAACCTTTCACCCTTTACTGCATCAGCTGCAGCTATGGTTTCAAGCTGAGCCATTTCCTCTGGTGTGAGCTTTATCGATGCAGCAGCAATGTTTTTATTAAGGTTTTCAATCTTGGTAGTACCAGGAAGTGGGACAACGTCATCTCCCTGGTGATGAACCCAAGCCAGCGCTAGTTGGGCTGCACTGCATCCTTTTCTTGCTGCTATTTCATTAACTCCTTCAAAGATCTTTTTGTTATGCTCAACGTTTTCAGGAAAGAACTTCGGTAAGTTCTGCAAGAAAATAGGGAAAGTGATAATTAGCCACATAAAAAATGCCCCGAGCAACAATAGCAATTGGAAAAAGTTCATAGTTGACTAGTAAGTGTGGTTCCTGTACCTTTCTGAAGTCATTATCTCCCAATTTGGAAACCATCTCTGCACCACTTGTAAAGAATCCTTTGCCTAAGGGACTAAATGCAACAATACCAATGCCAAGTTCCCTAATAAATCATGGGAGAAGAGACTAACTTGTGTGAGTTGCTTATTCTTCATCGTGCACAATATTTATAACATATATACAGAACAGAAATTACACCTGCAAGTGGGAACAACTTCTTCCTCAACATCTCTTGTCCACAATGACCACTCTATTTGCACTGCAGTAATAGGGTGTACAGCATGAGCCCTCCTAATAGTTTCAGGGGAGGCTTCAGATAGACCAATGTACTTAATCTTTCCCTCTTCAACTAGCTTCTTAAGTTCTCCAATCTTGCAAAAGGAAGTACCAAATAAGATCAAGAAAATGAGAGGCTTAGATCCCTTTTTTCTTCTTCATGTTTTCAGAAAGACAAAAACAGGACAAGAAAGACAGATTAGGAATAAATGGATATATCATAAGACATTTAAGGCATCCTCTTTGTCCTGTTCTCATTCATTCGTCCTCCTAACCAAACTACAGGCTGCCCTAAAATTTCCCATTGCATTTCCAAGGGCTAAGATATGAAATTTTGACATTTAACACATTCCTTCTTTCTGGAATTTATCCAATGCCTCTTAAATGAAATGGAAGTCGTGCTTTTACATAAGACTGAAAGACAGCATCTGTTACCCAAGCATTTCACTACCATATCATTTCGGATGTATAATGTCAATTAACATGATCTCTGTAATCCAGTAGAATGTGCATCTTTAGATATCTCATCTTAAGGATTGCCCACATCAGGGTTACAAAGCACCACGCGAGTGAACCAGTTAATCTGGCGATAGCTGGCGCTAGACAGAGAAGTGATAGTGAATTCAAATCTACTCACTAAGCCACATTATGTATACTATCCCAATGCTAAGAAGTCAATCTTTCCACAATTATACTAGACCAAAACGGTTAAAGCGTTCATCCAACATCAGATTCTTGAGTAGTTGGTTAGTTCTTTGTTATTACTGTAACTCCTCGTATTCCACATTAGAAGTGCTTTACACTTAAAAGTCATTAAGTCAGCCATCCGATTTAAAAACAATGAATACACTTCCAGCTGTAAATTATAAGGCAAGCACACAATTTGTTCAAGCTAAAAAAAGGAGAGAAGAAACTGAAACCTTTAATTTCAGTTGTCTTTTTTTTTTTTTTTTTGGTAGTAATATTCAGTTTTGTCTTTTGAGTATTGCAATTTGAAGGAGTAAATTCTTGTGTTTTATAGCACTATCATCATATCATCAAAAAGAATATATCAATATTAGGACTTACTGTGAGCTCAATAGGCACTTTTTTGTCTATGCGATGAACATAATATAGATCAATATAATCGAGATCAAGCCGCTTCAAGCTAGCCTCACAAGATGCCCGAGCATATGCTGGATCTCCTTTGATCTCATGCCTACCATCTTCATGTATGATGCCAAATTTTGAAGCAATCTGGAATTTGGACCTGTCAATTCCCTTGAGAGCCTAAACATACAAAACAAACACATGATATTTAGTAATAAAATTTCACAATCCAACACGCACATAACACATGTCAAAAAAAAATTCTTAAATTTATGAACTGGGGATGCATAGATTTTGACTTTTTCACTGTACCACATCAAGTACAATGACTCTGCATAAATACTAAAATCATTCCTACAGTGTATTTGAGAACAGAGTAGAAGTTCCATGCAAATATTTTTTTTTTTTCTGTTTTGTTTTAAAGAATGAATATGATACAAAATATAGAATTCCCAACTAAAAAAAAAAAAAGAAAAAAAAAGAATTCCCAACTACTCCCTCCCCCTCGCCAGAAAAAAAAAAATTTATGCATGTGAAAAGACTAAAAGAACCTTGTTTTGTACATATAATAAATGACTTGTAATTTAGCATTATTTTAGATGAAATATAAACTTAATATTTTCCAAATTATTTTTACTATTTTTATCTAAAATAACCAAAAAAAGGTGTATGCATTAAAGAACGAATAAATCCTCACACACACACACACACCATAAGTTACATTATGAAATTCACATGAATTTTGTGATCTAGGATTGCAGTGATTTTGCAGTTTTCACCGAACCAAATTCATCCCAACAAACCTATTTCATTTTTTTTTTTCCAAGAACATGAAGATAATCCCTTAAAAGTTACATTCTTCAAAACTTAGCTCGTATACAGAAACTAGAATCCCCATCCCCCCCCCCCCCCCCCCAACAAACACCAAAAAAAAAAAACAAAAGAAAAAGGAAAGAAAGAAAAACCAAAAAAAAACCCAACCCAAATATAAAAATCCCCAATAAAATATAATATTTATTTTTTCCCAAAGGAAAACTGTTAAAAAGTATATCTTCAACTTGGATTACAGTACAGAAAAATTCAGAACAAGAAAAGAACCAAAAGCTTAAAACTGTCAAATGATGTCCACACACATAAATGGAAAAACAAATGACAAATTCTTTAGCAAATCTTATCAAGAAGAATCTCATAAAGACTTTAATGTATTGGATGAACTTATAATATATTTCTTGAATGTATGAACAGGGACTGCATCTCATATTGGATCGAATATACCAAAACCAGTACACTAAACCTGCATCTAACGGCTAAAAATCTCATAAAATTTGCATTTCTTGAAACTTGATTCACATACAATAAGATACCCCAGCAAATCAAGAAATCTCACAAAAAATCAAATCTTTCTCGAAAGAATGAACCCAAAACAGACAACAGACTACCAGAACGGTACAATTACAGCTGAATCATACAAAAATAAGTGGTAAAAAATGGCAAAATTCGAAGCAAACCTTGCCAAGAAGAGTCTCATTGAGACGGGGGCCATAAACATCAGCAGTATCAAGAAAAGTGACACCATTATTGATGGCATGATGAATAACAGGGATCATTTCTTCATCAGGCTTTGGAGGGCCATAGCCAAATGACATCCCCATGCATCCCAGAGCTTGAGATGAGACCTCAAAGCCTTGAGATCCCAACTTTATCCTCCTCACTCCTGCCATTTTCCTACCTTCTTTTCTTCAAGATTTCTTTGTATTTCTTCAGTTAAGGAAGAAGACTGAGCACAAATTTACAATGAGTAATGGTTCCATTAAGACGTCTATATATAGAACTTTCCTCGACAGTGGGCCTTCCTAATTAGCTAAGCTGACGTCACTGGCTACGTCAATTTTACATTTTTTTTATTCCAATTTTAGAATATTTTGTTATTTTTTAGTAATTATCTACTTCTTTTTTCATCTTCGGCAACGTACACGTGGCCGGAATGGAAAGGTTCCCAAACATCGGGCAGCATTCGTCAAATCAGATCCAATACTTTATGAAATGGAGCACCAAAAAAAGGATAATTTCACATGCCTCTCTTCAGGTTTGTCAAAATTGCACTCATTCATCTTCAAGTTTTAAAAATTATATTTAGACCTTCTATTTTGATAATATATTCTAAAAACACTAACGTAACAGCTTAAAATATCCTTAATTGCATTAAAAAATAACTTTTCAAAAATTAATTAATTAGTCATAAAAATGTCAAAAAAACTAATACTCTGATACCAAATTTTCAGTGGATTCTATCATCTAAAACTTAATAATTTGACTAATATAAATAAATCTACTTTATCTATCAAAATCTTACAAACAAATGTATTAGTAAGAAAAAGATGATCATTTATTTTTAAAAAAATGCACAAATAGGTTGAGAGGCTCAATTTGAATTTTTATGACTAATTAATTAATTTTTTAAGATTTATTTTTCTTTTTAAAATCAATTAACGCTATTTTAGAGTTTTGTCTGGTATTTTTGGGGTAGATTCTTAAGATGGATTTATTTTGTTACAAAAAATATAAATACAAGAGATGTAAGTGTAACTTTCAAAATTTGAGAAGAGGTAAGTGCAATTATGACAAATCTCAAGGGAAGTACGCAAAATTATCCCCCAAAAAAAAGTATGCAAAGTTTGTTTGGATGACATATCTCAAAAAGCTTTTTCTTTTTGGTCAAAATACTAATGAATTGTTAGATAAAGGTATTTATGAGATAAAAAGATAATTAAAAAATATGTTTGAATTTTTTTTTGTTTTTAAAATGTTTTCCAGACAAAAATATAGCCAGGACGACTAGTTTAATTGATGGGAGAGACGTAGTCTAATTGTACTCAATTTGCATAAGACTAATTTTGTTTAGATAATTAAATTTTTTAAAAAAATTTAGGTTAATATTCAGACAAGTTTTTTAAAATGTTTATATTTTTATTTACTTTTTATCTCACAAGTGAAATGTTATTTTTCAATAATATTTAAAAAATCATAATCCAACGCGCCCAATAATACTAAAAGATAAATTGAAAAGAATATGAGGATAGTGCAAAACTGGGAGGGAATTTGTGGCTAACGGCTTTAGTTATCTAAGGACACATTTGACCAAAAAAAAAAAGTACACTAAAAAGCTTCTCTTGTTTTATTAAAATAGAAATAATAATAGTAATAACAACATAAATATTGTCTACACGAGTTCAATTCTAAAATGCCAATCCAACTCGATTCTATTTTAGCGATATAAAAAACAAAAAGTAGAACCAACACTACCCCAAAAAAAAAAAAAAAGTTATTGTAACTAACAAACTCAAATTATAAAAACCAAAATAGAAGTCGCATTTAAATACGTGACTCTTTTGTAACTTACAAATGAGATCCATTGTTCTTTTGATAGTCATAGATCTGAGTGTGACTTGCAAATGAATGTCATTTTAATTTTTGTGACCTGAAATCAAAATTTTTTTTAGTTGTATTTAAATTCGTTCAAGTGGCAAATAAATTTGTGATCTTTTATGACCTCCAAATTGATTTCAAATTACCAGAATTATTTTTTCTTGTGGTGCAAGGATACAGAGTTTTTGTTTTTGATCGAAAAAGACCATTTGGATTAAGTTAGTGTTTGGAATATTATTTGAAGTATAATACTGTATCAAATTTTGAAAAGTGATATATGTTAAATAAAAAAGTTATTTAGAACATTAAGAATGTTGTTGAAGAGCAGATTTGAAAAGTATTCTAAAATAATTTTCTAAGAGATAGGATTGTCCAAATAAAATCATAATTTTTTTAACCAAGAAAATTTAGTACGATAGGTGCAGAAGGAAGCAGGAAAAGTATTTGATATGCAAACGTGATAATCCCGTGTGGCCATGTGGAACCCTTAAAATCAATCAAAATCACCAATAATGGTGGTGGGTACAGTCTTGTTCCAAATAATTAAGGTCGTGTGCCCTACCGCAATTTTTAGAGGATGCTTTTATTAGTTTTTGAGTACCACTATTTGTAGCTTGGTTTTGCGAGATTCAATGTCTTTTTTTAGAAGCAGGAGGCGGCAAGGGGAGGGGAAAGGAGGAGGGGGTAAGAGAGGAGAAGCCGTGGAAAGATTGGAGAGAGGCGGAGGAGGAGGAGGAGGAGGGGGGGGGGGGGGGGGCGTCGGCGATGTATGACTTTGTTTAGATAGTTATCTTTTAGTGTATTTTTTGAGAGGAAAAAAATAAATATTATTGTAACAATACTTTTGAGCAAATGTGTGTATGTAATATAAATATGGTTGAAAAATATGTTTAAAGTTTTATAAAATAGTTCTATCCAAACCGATTCTCGTTAAACTTTCAGGTTGTGGTAAGAATACAATTATTAGACAAATTGTTTGTTGAGCTAATAGTGAGAATGTTGTCCAATCTTAAACTATAAACTCTCTTAAAATTAACAGTGTCATAAAAGGTAGAATTTAGTTAGACGTAATAATCACCCTCATGAGTATTTAATAGAATAAAGCAAAGAAAATTGCAGTCCACTTGTAAGAATAGAAATATCCTAACCAATATAAAAAGATTTACATAGAAGACAAATCCCCAAAAGCAAGATCTAGTAATAAAAAAGAATGATGAATGAAGCCCACTGGCAAATAAGAATCTTTAAATAAAATCTATAGCATGTCCAAATTACAAGGCAAATGTTATGTATCTTTTCTGTTTTTCTTTTATAGCTTTAAAAATGGATTTGAAAGTAGTTATTCTATATTAAATACCAAACAAATGCAACGCATATTTCTTAGAAATCCTTCAAAATACGAGTATACAATTTACTTGCAATACACTACCATCAACATGGATTATTATTTCCTCGTGCAAAATGTCCCTTTATTGTGCAATCAAATGTCCTTGATTGATCTAAAACTATAGGGATTTAATTTGTGAAACTAAACTAGCAGAATTAGGTGAGATTGGATGCGTATTAAGGACTTGAGAGAAAATTGAAGCTTTTAAAAAAAGATGAACAAGAAAATACAATTGATCGAAGGAATTTTGTAAAAATTGCCCAAGTATCCTGTGAACCTTCGATGATTGTAATGAAGCCATACTGTTCCACGAGCCCACTTGATTATTTACCAGGAAAAAGGAAAAAAAAAATGTCAATGTGATTTTAGTTCTTCCCTGTCTTTATAGCTTTATCATGCCCTTTCTTCTTCCATTTTTTTTTTTTTTTTTTTTGCGGGATTGTCCAAAACACCAAAACTTTTTCTCATTTTATTATTTCTTTGTTTAGAGTGGCCCCATGAAGATGAATTTCCCCGGTACATAGAGAGCTAGAGAAATTGCCATTGATTGTGCTCGATTAGATCATTTGTCTATAGTGACATTATTGATCCATCTTAGACAAATGTGGCACAAGGATAAAGGCCAACCGACCACTTAGTTCAATAAAAGAATTATAAATTCGCACTTAAGATGACCTTTACAATCAAACACATAATATTTAATCATTCCATTTAACGATTCTCTGGCATTTTGACGTGTAGCATTCTTCTGGACTTCGCAACAAATTTGTGCTAGGGCAGAATTGGTAACCAGAGGATATCAAGCAATGCCTTATTTGCTTCAAATTCTTTGTCTAATTTTTTATATTTAATTGTATCCAATACAAAATTATATTGTATTATTTAACAATACAATATAATTTTATATAATTTTATATTGATACAATATAATTTTATATAATACAATATAATTTTATATAATTTGAAATTGATACAATATAATTTTATATTAAATATATATAAACACTATAAAAATTAAACAGAAAATCTAAATCCGTGTCGTGGCGAAGTTGGGTTCGCCAAAAATGACTCAAATTATAATGATTTGTGGGGATCAAAATATGACAAAAGATAGGGCGGCTTTTGCAAGTCGGCATATTCCAAAGTTGATTATTAAGCCAAGGCAGACATCGGACTGCCGCTGTAGATGTAATCACGTGTTGCATTTCTGTTTTTGGAAAACTGCTGATTGGTTATTAGTAGCAGATATGATAAGCTTGTGGGCCATTAATATGGGGTGCCCATTTTCTCTTTCCTTTTTTCGATGAATCAACGACCACTCTGTTATTCCATATCTTAATCTAACCTATTTTAGCAAAGGGCCAAACTTGATGGACAGGGTAACCGCACCTCCCGAACAAAAGGGGGTGCGCTGGCAACCGTTAAATTTTTCTAACCTATTTTAAAAAAAGAATCTAATCTAATTAAATCAGAAGTGGTTCAAATCTCTTATCAATAAGACATAATTTAATGTTAGATACAAATGAACATTATAAAAAATTAGGTAGAGAATTTGGATTGAATAAAAGGGCCATCGTAACATCTCCGGTCTGGACTGACCCAATAACTTTTGAATTTTAAATCACGGACTCAAAATGCTCAAACGCAATTATTTAGTTGTCCAAACGCAAAATATTATATACTACTTACTTTTTCTTTCTCTCACCGATGTGGGACTTGGGGTCCCATAGCCACAAGGGAAAGGGCCACTCCTTCCAACAAATTGGCGTCGCCCAAAGTTGTCCAAAGTGTATCTGTTCATATAAAACTACATCGTATTACTAAATGATATATATTAGTACGACATAATCTCATATTAGATACAAATAAAACTAATAAAAATTAGATAGAGAATTTGGACTGAATAAAAGTGCGAGAAGGGAGCGAGTCATTCATTCCGACAAGATGGCATTCCTTGAAGTTTTGTCCAAAATGCAACTGTTAAATTATTTTAAAACCAGTTTTGGCCAAGGACCTAACTGAATCAAAAGGGCAGGAAAAAAGAGAACCCACATGATAAACCAGTGCAAATATAACTTACATGATTGGAATTTTTAGTTATCTTAGTATAACATAAATATAAACGATTAATATAGCAATCCTGCCTATTACCTTGACACCAAAGAAAACTATTTCCTAACCGGAAATAGAGTCAAGGCTAACGGGTGCATTGGCATATGCTGAATTTTTGTCCAATTTTCATTTGGGATTTGGCATTGAAAGATCTCGAACTCGGACCTCCCAAAAAGAGTGGCTAATATGCAACTTTCGAGGCAACTTGTCGAAGTACAAGGTATCTATCTATTCAAGTAATTTTTCCGAAATGGACTTATTAAGAAACTGAAGGAATTATTACTTGAATTCGAAGAATAAATACTTACCGAGTCGATATTACTCGTATTGAATATAAAAAATATACATAAACTATTTCTATAGTTAAGAAGAATTCTCACTCTTTTATGTTTCGGAAATATGGGGATTTAATATTTCTTTTCCTGATTTTGGACATAAAATATAACGTGCCATTCTGATGACAAATATATGTTTATCAAACATGTACGTTTTACATTATTCAAAAATGAATTTTGTAATATTGAAAGAGTGTGATAAAAAATAACGAAAATGTCACATGATGGCCTAGTTATCTTTCATATCTTCACATTATATCCTCGCATTCCATTTTGAAATGAAAAAAATACTGATTACGTTACTATCATTTAAAAAAGGAAAATTTGCCAATTTGGTCCTTCACATTATCACAAAAATTTTTTTTAGTCCCTAACATTTAAAATTAGCCAAATCAGTTCCTAACATATTAAAAGTGTATTCTGATTAGTTCCAATGATAATTTTTGTCTGGCAACATCAGGGACCAATTTGACAAGTTTTTCTCTGAAAACTGAGCAAAAATGATCATTGTGACCAATCGAAATATACTTTTAATATGTTAGGGATTAATTTGGCTGATTTTAAATGTTAGAGACTAAAAATTTTTTTTGTAATAATATAAAGGATTAATTTGGCAAATATCCCATTAAAAAATATGCCCGTTATCAACAACGAAATTCTCGAAGCTCAGTGTGATCGTTACCTAGCTGTACGTTGTCCAGAATGCCAAATTGCAAATGGCCAACGTAGCATAAAGACAAGGAAAGTCGCCCACGTGTTGTAGGACTTGCACGGGTCAACGGTTTTAATAGTCCGCAGCCTCAATGTGAAAGGCAAGTGTCGGTCATTTAAACCAAATTTTATTTCTAGTGGCAAAGATAGATCAATTTGCCATTTTTGTCATTTAAATTGGTTAAATACCTTACAATTGTGTATCAAATATTAATGGGTGTTTGGTTTGTACTCAGGAATAGGAATCGGAATAATTTCTTTTGAGTTTGGAATGAAGCGTCGATTTCAATATATGTGTTTGGTTCAGTACCTAAAATAGAAATCATTTCTATGATTACTGTTTGATTTGGTGAGAATTAAAATCATATCCGGAAGTCATCCAAACGTTTGGATGCGAGAATTATTGATAGATTTTCACAAAACTCAATTTTTGAAGGTTTGATTCTGATTTCCGATTCCAATCCCGATTTTGATTCTGATTTCCGATTCCAATCCCGATTACCAAGCAATAACTTTGGGGTTGATTCTGATACCTACGAACCAAACACACCCTAATAATTAAACATTAGGAGCGGATCAATTGTAAATTAAAAAATAGCTCAATTTGAAATGTAATTATTTATATCTACTCTTGGGTTGACTCGAGGCTTCTTGAATTTTTTTTAAAAACATATTTGTATAATTTAAAAGCATTTTTAACAATCATGCCAATAAAATAAAAGTAAATTTATATAAGTAATATATTTAAAATGCTTCTATCTTAAGATATGTACGGCTTTTACATAATAGACGTGGAAGGAAGGTCAAGATTGGCTAATCAATGACGCAACTGGGGCAGGGAAGGGCAGCGGTCCTGCAAAAATTTTTAAAAATTTCATTTGTCTCGCGGAATTTTGGAAGTAAATTTATTTACACAAATTTGAATAATTTTGTTTGCCTCCCTCTAGAACACACAATATTTTGTTATCCTTCTTTAGATTTTCACGCTCTAGAATAAAATTGTGTTATTTTTCTTGTACATATATGTCATGGTTGTCTCCTAACCCTAAAATTTTGGGTCCGACCTGGGCCCCAAGACAAAGATAAAGTAGGCTTCCACCCAAGAAGAATATCTTACTTACTAAAGCAGAGGCATCACAAATTTTTCAAAATTAGGCTGCAGAGAAAAATATAAGCTAGTGCTAATTACATGAAAGAAAGAGACTTTTCTCATTTCCATCCACCATGGATCCCACATTATGCTGCAATAATTGATGCCACCAATTGGTCGAAATTATCTTTCACATTCTTCAGGAATATGCTTTGCAAATTGCAAAAACACTAAAAAAACAAACATTGAACTTCAAAGAAAAGACTTTGGACTATAACAGTGTATGGATGATGAAATCATCTATAACTTTGCCCCCATCAATTGTTTATACTAATCAATTGAATTATTGAGACTGAATGTGATCGTTTGTCTTGTGTTGTTATGTTCTTTTTAAAAGAAAAGTCCAACATTTTCACTGGAATTTCATAAAGGAATTATACTACATATGAAGCACACATAAATGTTTAGTCAAATGTCACTATAATAAAATATCAAACATATCCTTCGGAGATGTTACAGGTTTACTTAAGATAGGAAAGAAAATTTAACAGTAATTTGATTTTATTGAGAATAACTAGTCAATACCGGGCTTGTTTGAATATGATTATTTGGGAAATTAATTGGTCAAATTTTTTGGTTAGGTCAAAATAATCACAATTCATATTTGTTGAACACAATGCAAGTGATGCCACTAGGAGACAGAAGAAGCCAACACTTCTGGCATGAAAAGACCAGTGAAAAGTAGTGCAACGGACGTGTCAAAATGAAAAAATCAAGAAATAATTTTTATGGTTATCGGACGTTGGTTTTCTCTTCAGTGTCCAATGTCAGCGTCTGATGCCCAATGCTCTGTCTTTTAAACATATTGAAATTAAGTCTCATCTTAATTGTCACGATTTTTTCAATTTTTCTGAACAAAGTTTGTATCAAAATTCGCTATCTTGTAGCCACAAATGCACTATAGTCACTTCAATTATAGTGTACATATTAGTTTTGAATCAGATGTTTAAATTCTTTAAAATTCAGGTTCTTAATGTACATTTACTTCTCTTAATCTTTGTGAAAATGTGAAAACAGGGTGTCATAACTCTTCGCGTTCAACTTCGAAACAAGCACACAACTAGCTGAGCACCCAGCCTATAGTTTCTTGGACAATGGAATCAAGTTGATGTTCAGGCTCGGGAAGAATATCTCTATGTTAAGTGATTCATGCTTTATAGTCTTCTTGGTTTTTTTCTGAAGCTTTCAGGGCATAATTCCTTCCTATACTTGAGGAATTTTCATTTATCATTGTTCATTATGCTCAATTCCGTGCATCAATTCCACATTCCTCTTAAGATTTTCGGAGGTTGTTTCGGAGGTTGTTCGATGTTACCAGTAAACTCTAATTAGCCCTCTTGAAGATTCTTGAAGTTAATAATTCCTCTTCCCCAACTTTCAGACTAAACAAGGAACTAAATATCCGAAAATTAAACTAAACGAAGATTATCCAAAAGAAGGGGACTCAAACAAAAATTTGCCCTTGGCGTTGAATACAAAGTTTTCCAGTGTCCGATGAATTGATTGAAAATATTATAGTTTGGTGGAAATACTTAGATGGACCTAGTCCACGGAATAGTTTCGTGAATCCTTTGGTCCAGAAGTAGCCACATCATTCATACGGTGGGCCATGAGTGACGTGACTGCTTCTGGACCAAGGGGTCTACGAAACTATTCCATAGACTGGGTCCATCTAAGTATTTTCCGGTGAGTGGAGTAAGTTTAGCCTGAAGTTGAGATGTTTTATTAGAATGTATGCTTATAAAAATGCAAAACCAATATATTTATGTGTATTTGCGAGTGTTCAGAATCAGTGTGATCTATTTAGTAGTAGAAGAGATAAACAACAGTTCAATTTATTCTCAAGAGTAAAAGCCTTACAACTTGATTCAATACATTACACAAAAAGATAAACCTAAACTAGCAAACTCTTTAAAGAGTTGGGTAAAGACCAAAAAGGCTCAATGATTTGTGAGCTAAATCTTAATAGTTTAGTCAACTTAAGTATACCAACAAGGCTCAATGATTTGTAAAGCTCGAAAATTAACACTAAAAATTATTTGATCGCACCAGCTGCCAAAGAAAATATCAGCAGTCATCAAAGAAATCATCTCTTTATTTGATTGCAACACTGTAGGTAGAATTTCTTCTAAGCTTTCCATGAAGACAATGGTGGTGTGTTTGCATATTTCCATGTATATTGTGTCAATGCCTCGTTGTATCTTTCACCCTTGACTGCATCAGCTCCAGCTATGACTTCAAGCTGAGCCATTTCCTCTGGTGTAAGCTTTATCGATGCAGCAGCAATGTTTTTGTCAAGGTTTTCGATCTTGGTGGTACCAGGAAGAGGGACAACATCGTCTCCGCTGTGATGGACCCAAGCCAGTGCTAATTGTGCTGGGGTACATCCTTTTCTCGCTGCTATTTCATTAACTCCTTCAAAGATCTTTCTGTTGTGCTCCACGTTTGCTGGAAAGAACTTCGGTAAGTTCTACAAGATAAGAGGGAAAGTGAAAATTAGCCGTCATGAATGCCTCAAGCAAGCAACAACAGCAATTTCAAAAGTTGTTAGATGACTGCTAGAATATGTGAGATTCCAAAGGAATGTTAAGTGCATATACCTTTCTGAAGTCATGATCTTCCAGTTTGGCAACCATATCTGCACCACTTGAGAAAAATCCTTTGCCTAAGGGACTAAAAGCAACGATACCAATTCCAAGTTCCCTGAGAAATCAGGAGAGAAAAACCAAATGAGTTGCTTTTTATTCCTCTTGCATAGTATTTATATCACAAACGCAAGAACGGAAATCACACCTGCAAGTGGGAACAATTTCTTCCTCAACATCTCTTGTCCACAATGACCATTCTATTTGCACTGCTGTAATAGGGTGGACAGCGTGAGCCCTCCTAATGGTTTCAGGGGAGGCTTCTGATAGACCGATGTATTTTATCTTTCCCTCCTCAACTAGCTTTTTGAGTTCTCCAATCTTGCAAAAGAAAAGTATCAAAGAAGATCAGGAAAACTATGCAATCTTTCTTATTATTTCCCTTTCATACTATTGGAAGACAATATTAAAGGAAGACATAAATTTGATTAAACTGCATAGCAATGGAAACACTAGAAAACATTTCAGCCATCTTTTTCGGTCCTGTTATTTTTTTTCTTATTTTGGTCTCACCAAAATATAGGAGTCAAAGAAAGTTACCTTCCCATTTCCAAGGTCTAAGAGAAAAAGGTTTGGTATTTACACGTGGAATTTACTCAATGCCATCCAGATACAACAGATTGTCATGTTCACTTGTTCAGCAAATTCTGAAGGGTGTTTCTGATTTGGCCCAAACAGGGAGTTAGGGACCACATAACGTTGAATTTCGTTATCATTTCATTTCAAATGTACAACGTCAGCCACATTTATCAACTACGCTGTTTGGGTTTTGGTAGCACATGAATCTTTACAAGCTACTTAACTAATTCTAAAGGGTGTTTCTGATTTGACCCAAACAGCGAGTTAGGAAGCACCTAAAATTGAATTTCGTTATCATTTCATTTCAAATATACAATGCCAGCCGCATTTATAAGCAATGCTCTCCGAATTTCGGTAGAATGTAAATCCTTACAAACTATAGTCTCACTATTTCCCACAACAGGAGAACCTTGCAACTGAACTACTTTTTTTAGGCCATAAGTCATGTTAGACATATAAGTGCAAATGCATTCAAATGCATATACTAAGCCAATTTTTATAAGCATGCCTAGTACTAAGCAATCAATATACCCACAATTATATTAGACTCAAAGCATCTCTCCAACAATGAACACAAGGGTATTGATTGAGTAGAGCATATAAGTTCTTGGGTAAACATATAACAGACAGACAATGTATGGCCAACAAAACAAGAGAAAGGAAAAAATTGAAGCGTCCTATTACAGTTTTGTCCTTGATTACTCTATATGAAAGACTAAATCCTAGTCTTGTGGTGAGACTGAAATTATAACATCAAAGAAATAAGTAAATTAGGACTTACTGTGACTTCAATAGGAACGTTTTTGTCAATGCGATGAACATAGTACAGATCAATATAATCGAGATCAAGCCGCTTCAAGCTGGCCTCACAGCAAGCTCGAGCATACGCCGGATCACCTTTAATTTCATGCCTACCATCTTCATGAATAATGCCAAACTTTGAAGCAATTTGCACTTTTGACCTGTCAATCCCCTTGAGAGCCTAATCACAAAAACCAAACACATGGTTCTCACTAACCAAATTTCACAATCCAAAACCAACAATAAACATATCAAAACATTTTCTTGAATTCATGAACTGGGATTGCATCTCATTTTGGACTGACTTTCAATAAACCAAATCAAATACACCAAACCTGCATCTAACTGGTAGAAATCTCATAAAAATTGCATTTCTTTAAACTTGAATCACACACAATAATAAGGTATCTTACCAAATCGAGAAATCTCCCAACAATCAAATCTTTTTCGAAAGATTGAATAAAAAACAGAAAACAGACAACAGACTTCCAGAAAAATGTTCAGCTGAATCAGACAAACATAAATAATAACGAAGATCAAATTTTGAAGCAAACCTTGCCAAGAAGTATCTCATTGAGACGGGGGCCATAAACATCGGAAGTATCAAGAAAAGTGACACCATTATTGATGGCATGATGAATAACAGGGATCATTTCTGCATCAGGCTTTGGAGGGCCATAGCCAAATGACATCCCCATGCAGCCCAGAGCTTGAGCTGATACCTCTAAGCCTTGAGAGCCCAACTTGATCCTCCTCACTCCTCCCATTTTCCTACCTTCTTTTCTTCTAGATTTCTCTCTTTCTTTGCTTTAGTTAAGGAAGCAGATGAAGACTGAATACAATGAGGAATGGCTCCATCGAGACCCATATTTATATAGCAGGGAATTTCTCTATAGCACGCTTTGCCATTTTAGCTAGCTGATGTCACTGACTACATCAGCTTTTTCTTTTTTTCTTTTATAACCTTTTTTCCCTTCAATAGCGAATAAATAAGAGTTAATGTCAATCTAATGAACAAGAAACAAAGACCATTTACCTACCTTTGCTTTTTTAAGTGTTTCATTTAAATTTTTCGAATTCTCCCTTTTAAATTTATAACTAGACAAATTGCTGGTTGTGATAATACTAATTTAAGAGTTTTTATTGCTCGTTATAGTCTCATAGGAAAAAAAATTATTACTAACATTTAGATGACTTAAAATTATTGAACTATCATAACGGGGCGATAAAATATCTTGGATTTTGTCTATTCTTATATGAATTCCCTCTTTTTTTTTTAAATAGTCTAATCCGTAATAATCATTGTCGTGAATGCTAAATATAAGGTGAACGAAATTGTTGTCAATGTGTAAATATAGAAAAATGCTAACCAAGATGAAAGAATAATATAGTAATGTGAACTCAAACAAATAAATGCTCATGTGCCCTTCCCCTATCCCTCTGTCGACCTTGTGTCGACTAATTCAAAAAAAAAAAAAAAAATAAATGCTCATGTGGGTCACAAGAAAACTCGTGCCTTTCTGTCTCCAGAAGCAGCCCTAGAGCAAATTGCACTTTTTATCCCTTGTCTTTGAGCTTTTTACATGTGTATTCCCTGCCTATTTACCTTCTGACACAAAGTCCCTCATATTTTCAATTTGTCTAATTCAAAGACAATTGTGAACCCAACTCCAAGATGTTAGTGACCCGAACCATGTGGAACCCACGTAAACATTAGATGATATTCTTTTGGACAAAAAATAATAATGAAATAAAATCTACCTCAAATGCAAGAGCTAATAGAAAAATTAAGGATGAATTCTAGCACATTTTGCTATTGTAAAACAAGATGTCAATTAATGAGCTAATTGGTGAACAAGAATCTATCAACAAAATTCATAGCATATCCAAATTACAAGGCATATATTAGGTTTCCTTTCTATTTTTATTTGAAGGTTGAAAATAGTTTTGAAAGTACTTATTTATGTTTATTAAAAAAGCTACACGAATTTCGTAAAAATCCCACAAAATACTGCAAATAAATTACCAAGAATATGTGTTTATTAGTATTTCCTCGTACGTAATACCACTATAATGTTCAATAGCTTTCATGTGTCTATCAATTGTCCTTGATTAGCACAAATTAAAAATCTAAGGTATTTAATTTGCGAACGTAAATAAACAGAAACTTATATGAGATTGGACGTGTATAATGGACCTAAGAGAAATTGAAGCTTCTAAAATGTTATAAACCAAAAAATACAACTACTATAAGTTTAAAAAAAAAAATTTACACAAATTACCCTAAGTTTTTGTTAGCCATTAGTGATTGTCATAGCAAGATACTATTCCACAAGTTAGGACATAGGAGCATGTTAATCCTTTCGTCCTATTTCTAATGCTTTACTTTTTTCGTTGTTTAAAATTTTTTCTCATTATTTAACAAAAATATTAAACTTAAATTTCCAAAGTAGAATTTATCTTCGGTTAAAATGGCCACGAAATCTTATTCTGAGACGCCATGTCCTGATGGATGACCAATTATGCAACATGTATAAATGCCCAAAAAAGTCTCCCCCTCAACTTTTGGAGGTAACTATCAAGAATATATATATATATATATATATAGTGTGTGTGTGTGTGTGTGTGTGTGTGTGTGTGTGTGTGTGGTGCTTTAAACTTTATTGGTGAATATTGATCATGTCACATCTAGTCATGCTTGCGATCCATCTGGTACGAGCATGGCACTAATATGATGACTAACCAAACCACTAAACTCCAAAGAGAACACCAACCTTGCTTGTACTTTAACTTTACAATCAACCGAACATTACCTTGACCATTCAACTTGATGGTTCCTCTGGGCAATTCAACATGTTGCATTGTAATGTTTTAATTTATGTTAAAAAAGTATTGATAACTCAAATAAATTTGTGAATATAAACAACCAAAATTCAAATTAGAATAATTTGAAAGAGATAATTTTATTAATTTGTCAAAAAAGAATAAAAATTAATTATTATTATGTTGTCCTTTTTAATATATGAGAATTGAACAAACATAAATTGGAAATTATGATATTGATTTTTGAGTATACTTATCTTTCTATAACATTGACAATATCAATGTCAATTTATGTTGAAACCAAGATATTAAACTATGCAAAACTTACGTGAGGAACTATTCGAAATTATGCTAAATTTTAAGAGGGTTCAGTGTAAGTCTCCTTTTTAAGATATTTTTTTAAAACAAAACTAACAGTATAGTTGTCTTTGACTGTAATTTAATACTAAAGTGATATAAAAAAATTAATAACTATATATCAAAATACTCTAAGCGATAAAGCCCTACTGTATCTATCCCTATTCAAAATCACTCATTATGCATGTAGGAATTCTCCCAAAATAACGATATTGGTACGGGATTTTACATGAAATTACTTCATGACCTTACCATTAAAAATAAAAGTTATATGAAATAAATAATGCATACTATGAAAATAAAAGTTTTATGAAATAAATAATGTATATATAGCTGAAACAAATGACGTAGCAAAATTCATGTAAATATTAGCTGAATTACATAATTTACAAGTGAATTTGTAAATTAATTTTTCTATTACATGAATGGGATCAACGAAGCCCATGGTCAGCGACAAGAAAGAGGGAAGTTGCCCACGTGTTTTCTAGTAGGGGTGTTCATGGACCGGGTATCTGGTCTATGGACAAAAAATGTGAATCGAAAAAGGTCTTTGCAGTTCAGTAAAATTTCGAACCACAAACCGGTCCACATATAACGGATACCCGGCCTTTCGGTTACTCGCAAAACCTATTCGGATAGGTCGGGTACTTGATCCGATCCATAATAATTTATCTATATTTTTAAAAAATAAACAAAAAAATTATAAAATACTATTAAATCACTAATAATACAAACATTAATATCTTAAAGTTAACTTACATCCAAAACCTTAATCTTCAAAAAAACAAAAAATTAAATAAACAAGAAAACAATCACTTTTTAGTCTTTCAAAATTCATATTTTCATTTCAATCAACATAAAAAATAAATATTCAACAAATAACCAAAAACTATATAAACAAGAAAATAATCATTTAGTCTTTCAAACTTCATCTTCTCATTTCAATCAACGTAAAAACATAAATATTCAACAAATAGTCAAATAAACACCCAAACTAACATGTGAAATTATATAACTACCTCCACTCCAGGATTGGTTCGGTTACCCATCGGTTCACAAAAATGTGAACCACAAACCGACCCAATTAAAATATAACCCGCCCCGCAAACCACCCCACCACCTAAAACTGATTCAGTTACCCTTTTTTTTCGATTCGGGACAGATTGATTTTTTCGAATTTTTTAATTTTTTCGAATTTTTTTGAACAGCCCTATTTTCTAGACTTCTTGTGAGGTTCTACTGTTCTAGTAATTGTCTGCCTTGATGAGGGGAACGATGCATTCTTTTTTCTTTTTTCTTTTTTTTTTCGGGTAAGGGATTAAAAAATGCGTCTCATTAGAAGAATATAGATGTAGGATGCATAACTTATCGAAATTCTCTTCCTTGTCTGCTTGAGACTTTTGTTTTACCTCTTCGGTTTTTTTTTTTTTTTTTTTGTGTGTTTTGGGTGGTGTTTTTTTGGTTTGGTTGGGGGGTGGGGGTGGGGGTGGAGGGGGGTTCATTTGAGAATTATGTACACATTAATATCATACACGTTGTATCTTAAATAATGGAGTATTTGCAAAATTAAGCAAAAGTAATTAAATTGACTACTTTGCATGAACAAGTTACCAAACATTGGGCGAGGGACACCTTACGAGCGTTCCCTTACCAATCTCGACCTTGGTAGTTAAGAAAATAGAAGGAAAAAGGAAAAGGGAAGTTAGGTAGGTATATTGGGAGCCACACCTTAAATTGTGTGCGGCAACAAGTTTGATAATCACACCTTAACACAAATTTAGAAGTCTCACCCCAACTGTATGAGGCAAAAATACATTATAATGATGATTGATGATTTGAAAAAAAATAATTATTGTGATAGTCAATTTTTTATGTTAAATACTGCTCCTCTTTTTTTAGTTTTCTATATATTTTCAATCCTTTTACGCACATCATACATTTTTCAAACATAAAGTTAAAAGCCAGCATTGGATGAAAAAAATTAGAGAATTTATTGTTACTTCTTGAAAAAGTTTTTCTAAGACCAGTCATCCAGAAAATCAATAATACTATTTTTTTCAAACAAAAACTTACAAAACCTCTAAATATCTTTAAGATTATGTGAAAATAAATTCTATATAAAACTAAATTAAGTATAATTTATTTTGGATACTCCTATCTTATGTTATTAGTGACATCTTTTTGGGGAGAGAAACCCAAAAAATCCATAAAAAAAAGTCCAATATATAAGTTTGAACCCAACATTGATCCAAAAACTTAAACTAGTCGGTGTTGAAAAAATAGAGTATAAACAAGAAGAACAAGACTATTTTCGGGTGCTAAAAATTTAGCACAAGTTTTCATTTATCAACACCCTATTTATGGTGCTTACAGAATAACAAACTAATATAATTCTAGCTAACAACTCTCCCAAAAAATCTCAACAAAACTACCTAAAATCATAATTTTCTAGATAGCAAATCCTATATGATAAAAAATCTTAACAATAAATTTTATTTAAATAGTAGCTAAATTATTCTCTTATCAAAAGCAATCTAAAAACTTTGTTGAAAAGTTGGCATATCGCAACACTTCTCCTTACCACTTTTATAGCAGATTCCTAACTGTCTTCTTAAGCGCTCCAACCTCATTTTAGACAAGGCCTTCATAAACATGTCTGCAATATGGTTCTCAAACTAGAACGATTTCTTCACCCTTTTGAACTTCTCAAAGAAAATAATACTTGATCTTAAAGTACTTAGTTCTCCCATGAAAAACTAGATTGTTGGAGATAGCTATACCAGCTTCGTTATCAAAAAAAAATTTGAGTAGCTTCTTGTTAAATACGATTCAGATCAGTCAACAATTTTCTAAGCCATAAGGCTTGGTTAACAGTGGCAGTAGCAGAAACACATCTGCCTTGATGATAGATTGAATCACCACATCTTGCTTCTTTGAATTCCATGAAAAACATCCAGAACCCGCTAAATAAGTACCTAGAAGTACTTCTCATGTCGTCATATGAACCAAGTCACTATTTGAATAGCCATATAAAATTAGTTTTTTTATTTTTTTAAGCAAACTCTAAAATTAGCAACACCTTTGGCATACCTAAATACTCGTTTTGCAGCTTTAAAATGGAACTCACTTGCGTAATGCATAAATCTAAATAATAAACTCACAGCACATATAATGTCTAGCCTTGTTGCTATGAGATATATCAAACAACCTAAAAGACTTCTGTATAAGCCTTCATCGACTTTAGCAGCTCCATCATCTTTGCTGAACTTCTCATTTTCTATCAATGGAGTGCTAATCGATTTGCAATTCTCCATGTTAAATTTTTTCAACACTTGTCTTGCATACTTATGTTGACTTATGAAGATTCCTTGTTGAGATTGAACAACCTTCATACCAAGGAAATAGGACATCTCTCCCAAGTTAGTCATTTCAAAGACTTGCGCATTATCTGCTTCTTATACTAATTTTTTAAATTGTCTTGCTTCCTGTAAAGCAAATTATCAACGTATAGTGAAACAACAATTATGTCATCGTTAATAATTTTTACATAAAGTGTTGATTCACTCAAACTCTTTTTAGATCCAATCTTCAGAAGATGATCATCAATCCTACTGTAACAAGCTCTTGGTGCCTATTTTAGGCCATATAGAGCCTTCTGAAGTAGGTACACCTTGCCTTCTTGATTTTTAATTGCAAATTCTTGAAGTTGTTCTACAAAGATCTCGTCTTCTAAGTAGCCATTTAGAAATGCCGACTTGACATCAAGTTGATAAACACTCCATTCTTCTTGAGTTGCAAATGCTACGATCATTCGAATAGTGTCAAGCCTTGCTACTAATGCAAAGGTATCTGAGAAATCCACTCCAAATTGTTAAGCATATCCTTTGATGACCAACCTTGTCTTGTGCTTGTTGATGGAACCATTAGCATTTAACTTGGTTTTGAAAACTCACTTTACAGCAATGAGCTTTTTATGAGTTGTCTATCCACAAGTGTCCAAGTTTGGTTCTTTTCAATCATTCATAACTCCTCCATCATTGCCTCAATCCACTTCGAGTCTTTAGTGGCTTCTTCATAATCTGTAGTCTTCAAGTCTTTAGTGGCTTCTTCATAATCTGCAGGCTTAAGAACTGCAACATTACATTTGTTATAAATGTCAAAGAGTAATTTGGTACCTCTAACTGAAACATGATTTAGTGACTCATTAATTTTCTTCTCCAGAGGTTCTTTAGATTCAGTTTTCAGGAGATGTTTAACTTCTGAATTTGCTTCAATGCCAAGTTGCATATTCATCAAAGTGGATGTCTCTATTGACTATCATTTTTGCAGTTAAAGGTTGATAAACTCTGTAACCTTTAGTACTGTTACAATAGACAATTAGAATTTCAATTTCTGCTTTTTCATCAAGCTTACCTTTCTTTGCATCACGTACGTGTGTGTAGCAAATGCAACTGATTACCTTCAAATTACGTACTGAGGATTTGTGCCCAAAACATGTTTCAAATAGAATCCTACCATTCAGTAATTTTGCAGACAACCTATTTAGAATATAGGCTACAGTGTTGACAGCTTCGCCAGAATTTTTTTGGCAATTTATTCTCAAACAACAAATACCTAGTCATCTCCATGGTTGTCATATTATTCTTTTCACTGACTCTATTTTGTTGTAGAGTATTGGTAACAGTCAATTAGTGTCCAATCTTTACATCTTCGCAAAACCTGTTGAACTGATTAGAAGTATACTTAGTTCCATTTTTTGATCAAATCACTAAAATCATCTTCCCACTCTGATTTTTAATCTAATTTTTAAACTTTCAAAAAATAGCAACCACCACTGATTTTTGCTTCATAAAATAAACCCAATAGTATTTGCAAAAATCATTAATAAAAATTATGCAATACCTGCTGCCATTTAATGGGGGAGTTTTTATTGAACCACACATGTCTACGTGAAAAAGTTGAAACCTTTTTGAAGCTCTCCAAGTTTTGTCATTAGGGAACAACAATCTACTTTGTTTCCCCAACTAACAAATTTCACAAACTTTGCTTTTGTCTTCAATAAAAAGACAAATCATGCACAAGACTATTCTTATGCACATAGGTAAGTGCAAGATAGTGGTAATGACCCAACTTTTTATGCCATAGCTCTGTTTGATCCACTAAACTTGAATATGCACTTGAACCAACTTTCAACCAATTTAGAGAAAAACTTTTTCCATTCATTTTTATTAAAAAAGCTCATCTCTATTTTGATCATATGAAGACTTATACATAAGTTTTATAGGTTGTTTGATGTATTTCACAGTAACAAGACTAGACATTATATATGATGTGAGTTTATTATCCAGATTTATGCATTGTGCAAGTGAGTTGTATTGTAAAGTTGCAAAACAAGTACTTAGGTATGTCAAAGCCACTACTAATTTTGGAGTTTGCTTTAAAAAATAAAAAAAAATTGGTTTTATATGGCTATTCAGATAGTGACCAAGCTGGTTCCTATGATGACATGAGAAGTATTTCTAGATACTTATTTAGTGGGTTCTGAATGTTTTTCATAGGATTCAAAGAAGCAAGATGCGGTGATTCAATCTACTGTTGAGATAGAATATGTTTTTGCTACTATAGCTATTAACTAAGAATTATGGCTTAGAAAATTGTTGGTTAATCTGAATTGTGTTCAACAAGAAACTACTCAAGTTTTTGTTGATAATAAAGCTACTATAGTTATCTCCAACGATCTAGTTTTTCATAGAAGAACTAAGCACTTCAAGATCAAGCATTATTTTTTTTAGAAGTTCAAAAGGATGAAGAAATTGTTCTAATTCATTACAAGACTAAGAACCAGATTGTAGACATTTTTACAAAGGCCTTGTCTAAAACAAGGTTTGAATGCTTAAGAAAACAATTATAAATCGGCAACAAAAGTGGCAAGAAAGAATGTTGAGATATGCCAAATTTTGTATAGATTTTTTAGATTGCTTTTGATAAGAGAATAATTTAGCTAGTAATTGAATAAATTTTATCGTTAAGATCTTTAATCATATAGGATTTGCTAACTAGAAGATTATGATTTCAAGTAGCTTTGTTGAGATATATACATATATATATATATTTTTATGAAGATAAAGCAATCAAATAGCAAACTTTATTTCAAACTTTATCTACGATGATGAGCTAAATAGCAGTCCAATAGCAAAAATAAAAACATCACTCAAACAGAGAGTTTCACATGCAATATCTTGTCCGATACTACCACATGAATTCAGGATGAATTTGACACGGCGGCAGCAAGATGATTGATCTTTACTTCATAATCTCCATGGAAGAGTAATGTTAGGAAGGCCATCAGCATTGATAGTTACTTCTAGACCATGTAGATGCCATTCCTTGATAAGCTTATCTACAATGTTACCTAGTAGTGAATTCTTGAAAATGTTATCTGTTAAGCACATCCTACAACAATGAGAGGTGACCATAGGGCCCATAACATGATCTTATTGACAGGTGGATCTAAGTAGAACTCCCTTATAATCTCTTCCAGTAGTTTTGAGATCAACATCTAATTCTGAAATCTAAATGGGTAAATTTGCTCACCAATCTATTGAGCGCTATCCTAATGTGAGCAACATTGGGTATTTACTAAAATGGCCTTTTAAGCCAATACCCAATGGACCACCATAATCGTATAATCTCATCATTTTAAATCTTCCCAAATAGAATATAGGAGATGCTGATAGATTCCTTTCATCCTCAATGGTGTTATAATCATTCAAGAACAAGAAAGTATTGCGATCAATGGAATGAGCTCGCTCGTGCAAGATCACAAATATGTTGTTTCCCAGTAGCTCTTCTAAGTAAAAATTGTAAATATTTTGGTTAAAAACATTCTAATGTATTACTTGACTTTGAACATCCCAACTATCGAATACTCTCTCTTCTTTGGACTTATCTAAAAATATCTAGATTAAGTCTTAGTTTTAACCATGATGATAGAGAATTCTACTCACCCCTTATGACATAATGGCCACGAATTCTAATACCATGTATTTTACAAATTTGTGTCATTCATGATCAAAATGGAGATGAGTTTTTTTCAGTAAAAATAAATGGAAAATTTTTTCTCTAAATTGGTTGAAAGCTAGTTCAAGTACATATTCAAGTCTAGTGGATCAATCCGAGCTATGGCATAAAAAGTTGGGTCACTACAACTATTTTGCCCTTACTTATATGCATAAGAATAGTCTTGTGCAGGATCTACCTTTTATTGAAGACAAAGTGAAGTTTGTTAGGGAAACAAAGTAGATTGTCATTTCCTAGTGACAAAACTTGTAGAGCATCAGAAAGGCTTCAACTTATTCACACAGACGTGTGTGGTCCAATGAAAACTCCCTCATTAAATGGAAGCAGGTATTTCATAATTTTTATTGATGATTTTAGCAGAAATTGTTGGGTTTATTTTATGAAGCAAAAATCAAAGTTGATGCTATTTTTTGAAAGTTTAAAAATTGGATTGAAAATCAGAGTGGTAAGATGATTAAAGTGATTCGATCAAATATTTTTTGAAGATGATAGAATAATTTTTCTTAAGTAATTGTACAACAATTAATAGATTTTGATTAATTTTAGGTACATATAAAACGTCAAAATTTATTTTAGTTCCTGAATCATAATCAATAACCACGTTACCTTTGCCTTTTACCTCAATGCAGTCTCCATTTTCAATTTTAACTTTGGAAATATATAACTTGTCTAATTCCCTGAATATGGACTCATCAAATGTAAGGTTATGAGTGCATTCACTGCCAATTTGCCAATTTGTACTGTTGATTTTACTTGCAAAACAAGTGGCCACAAATAATTGCTCATCTTGTTTTTCATCAGCTACTTGAGAATGTTGTCCTTCTTTGTTATTTTTACATACTTTTTCAATGTGCCCCTTCTGATTGCACGATTTGCATCGGACATCGGGTATCCGCTAGCAATGTTGTTGCAAGTGTGAAATCTTCTTGCAATGTGGACATTGAGGAAATTTACGTCCTCTTCCTTCATCCTTGCTAATCTCGCTCTCCTTTGTTCCACTGTTGCTTTATTCTTTTGCCACCTTGCTGATTTTGATTTTTGTTTTTTTGCCTAAAAAGCACCGTCTATTGTTTCTTTCTTTTGGATGGCTCTCTTTTGCTTTTGTGCTTGTAAGTCATTAATCAACTCGAGCAAAGTGATTTAAGAGAGATCACCTGAATCTTCAAGGGAAGAAATTTGGCTTCAAACCTTTTAGGTAAGCTCACTAAAACTATCTCTACAACTCTGTGATATAATAGTTGTTCTCCAATCAACTTGATTTTGTTGAAAACATTTAAGAGTCTATCAGAGTACTCTTTAATGTTTTCAGTGTCTTTCATTTGAAGGAGTTTGAATTCTCTCCTAAGGTTCAAGACTTGTGTCTCTCTTGTTATGTCTTGGAATCCCTCCTTAAGAGTCTCCCAAGCTTCCTTTGCAGTTTCACAAGTCATAATTTTTGTAAACACTGCATTAGAAAATACACATCATGGCCTTATATCTTTATTTTGTTGCATCTCTGTGGGCTCTCATCATTGTAATTCTTGGATCTTCAAGCAATTCTGGAACAAGATATGTTTCTACCATATCTCAGAGATCACTAGCCACCAAATAGGACTTTATTTTGATAGCCCAAATTTGGTAGTTTTTACTAGTGAAAATTGGAGGGTGGGATAAGAAGTTATTTTCTGGCATTTTAGATTTGAGGGCTTAAGTATATAAATTTATATTGAAGAAAAAAGGATCCTCACAAGGTTCACTTACTCTCAAAAGGACATAGGGCCTTAAGATTTTATGCTCTGATACCACTTTGTTAAAAAAGTATAGCATAAACAACAAGAATAAGACTATTTTTGTGTGCTGAAAATTGAGCATAAGCTTTCATTAATCAATACCATATTTATAGTGCTTACACAATAACAAACTAACATAATTCTAGCTAACAACTCTCCAAAAAAATCTCAACAAAACTACCTAAAATCATAATCTTCTAGTTAGTGAATCCTATATGATCAGAGATCTTAACAATAAAATTTATTTAAATACTTACTAAATTATTTTCTTATCAAAAGAAATCTAAAAAATTTGTAGAAAAGTTGGCATATCTCAATAGTAGGTCCTGAACCCATACTTATATATTAAGTGCTCTTTCTATTTTTTTTCAAAGTAATGTGGGACAAACTGATCTACTCATGAACTTGACAATTCTTCTCCTTCACATTGAGACCAAACTCTCCTTCAAATTTAAATCACTACTCAATTCAAGCTCACTCTTTATTGATTCAAACATGGACCCTAACATTTTCTTTATATCCAAAAAAATGGACCCTTGGTCCAACTTCACTAGACCCCTAGCCTAGCTCCAGTTTCCATGGTCCAACACTCAAGAAGAGAACAATTTACTAGTCCAATATCTAAAAGAAGCCATTTGTCAACGAGTAGACCAATAGTCCAAGACATCAACCATAGGCTCCAATACTAATTTTTAGGGAGAGAAACTCGAAAAGGTTCACCAAAAAAACCCAACATATTAGTTGGAATCTAATATTGATCCAAAGTTTAAATAACAGGTTTTGAGTTCATATCTACACATTAAATGGTCTTTCTTCTTTTTTTTTTCTCAATCTAATATGGGACAAACTAACCTACCTATAAACCTGAGACATTTAACCCTACTTAAAAGAAAAGAATCTTGTATATGCTTTTATATCATCATGTCATTATGTATATACTAGCAATTTATTAATTAAAATGACTATGCATACACAAATTTTAAATTATATTGTCAAAACTAATATATGATACTATTATTTTTTATACTCATCGTCAATAAATTAAAATTTATCTCAATACTCTATATAACAATAGTTATCATATATCACATTGTTGCCTAATTTCTGCAAGTATATAGAATCGTGACAAATAATATAGCAATGAGTAGAGATTGTTCCACAAGGATTAGTTATTTAGCCACCTATCAACTCATTTTTATTTGTCTAAGGCTTCCAATTAAATTGAAGAAATCTAACAGTAAATTCTAGATTAAAACTACTCTAAAACTAGATTAATACCAAATTAATTAAACTAGAATCGTACAAAGCAAAAAAATCTGAAATAGAATCAACAACCTACGAATAATAGGAATTAACATTCAATCACAATTAATTCAATTAATTAACCTATAAATTACCCGTGCTTTATTATGACCCGAGTTTTCCAAAAGTATCAATTAAACTCTCTCGACGTTTAATGACTAAACCTTAATTAAATCAATTTGAAAAACAAATTAACCCACTCTTATGGCATTAACCCGTTGAACAATCAACCTACTAAGGCTAACATAAGCAACTCCTATGGGTATTTAATCACTTATCACAATCTCTTGCCAATAAGCAACTAAATTGGTGATTATAGATCTATTATTCTACCATCTCTCAATGCGTAGCACAACATAAATCATAACCATAGTGGCCAAGCATAATTAAGGATTAAGAATAACGAGCATCACATAATAAAAACATAGTTCATATATAAATTAATCAAAAGAACATCATGTTTAGAGTATTAATCTCTAATAACAAATTAAGCTACTCATAGTGTTACAATCCAAAACAATAAAATCCATAAAAACTGAAGAATTTATAAACAAAAGAGAGAGAGAAGAGTCAAAATCTGTAGTCTTGAGTCTTGATCTCCTTCTTGATAATTCTTGTGTTGTAGTTTATTTTTTAGGATTGTTGTCACTTCTCCTTGATATTTTCGTGTTTTTCAATATTTATGAGTATTTTGGCTTCCAGAAAATCAAGTCTTTGACTTAAAAAATGAAAGAAATCGCTAAACTCGCAACTCTGCTTCATCATCTACTGTTTCGATTAAACCAACTGGTTCGCCCGAAACAGAATGCTAAAACTTTGACTGTCTTTGTTCTTTCTTGACATTTTCAATTTCATCCAATTTCCTTCACCTCTTCCTGCCAAAAACAATACAAATAAGTTTCATTCTTCTAAAATAATTTTTCTCAAATAAAATTACTCTAAAAAGACTAAATTTTCTTAATTAAAAACACACAAATTACTCTCTAAATACCTATAAATTGGGCACACATCAAATATTCCCACACTTAGACTTTTGCTCATCCTCCATCAAATTAACATTATCATTTAGATTTCAACAATCCAACCAAATCCCATCAACTAAGCCAAAGCATCCATCACTTAATTTTTTTTAAAAATAAAACGCAATTTCAAATAGCACAAGAACTAAGACTAGCCATTAACGAAGATAATCACACAAAAATTGGCACAAAAGCTAAAATAATAATAAGTACTACTTCAAACCTCCTTAGTCTAATAATTATCAAGTATTGTCAAAACAATTTAAATTATAAAAGAACCATCAGAATCCTACAAGCAAGGAATCACAACATGAAGTTTTGAGGTGTCAAATTCTGTATATATTTTTTTTCGGCTCATGGGTGCATTTTACACTCCATTCCACTCTATGCGCACTTAACCTTACTTAAGAGGTCATTCAACCTTTTTATGCCAATCACTAACATGGGGCTCATGAAAGGACCCGGTTACTCAGTCAAATCACAATCTTAAGTAGCTACTAGCACTATTCATAATTTCAACCCCTACTTCTAAATGTTAAAATCAACGGAATAATTTAACTTTTATAATCTTTGCGCATTCACATTTTTTTTTATTGAGCACCTACTTAAATACATTCTTACAAGCTCGACTTCAACATGTTCTTCCATAATCAAATTCTTTCGCAATGCAAGGTAACTAAAAAATCAAGGAAGTAATGAAGATTCCAACACTAAAGAATAAATATACCAATTATGTGTGATCATCATATTATTAACCACTCATAATTTTCAAAGCTAATAAAAAATTTTATCCAAGAAACATGCTAGTGATAGATACTTCAACCTAACGAAGAAATTCAATCTTCATGTTCAGGCCCCATAACCCACCAACTAACCCTAGCTTTTTTTCCCTATTTTTCTTTCATTTTTTTCCTTCCTTCTTCTCTTCTTAGCTGCCGCCCACCCTCCCCTTTTCAACTTCCTTTCTCTAATTTCCTTCCTTCACCAAATGTCTTCTAAATTCTTCTAACCAATCTCACCTAAATCTTTCGACCCATTCTCATCTCTTGCAACACCATGCCTTCAAGACAAAAAGCAAGTCATCTAAGGACTCTTCTAGAAAGGGGAAGGAATCAATATCTTCAATGGAGGTCAAGGATCTTTCCTCCCAATATGGTGCCTTATCCCCTCTCTACACCCAAGAGGAGGGTGACAGGTATCTTTTTTTGACCAAAAGACATTTTGCTCTTCCTAGATATCTATACTTTAATATTTTGGAGAAGCTTGAACTTAAAGAGAAAATAGAAGAGTTTTGTGGAAGGTTGGGACTTAAGAAATTTGTGAAAAATCCTCATCATACTTGCAAGGATTTAATTCTTGAATTTTATACCACTCTTAAATTTGATCAAGGCAATACCAAAGTGTTAGAATGTAGAATGCTTGGTCAAAATATCGTCATTGATTATGATCTTATGTTTCAAGTTTTTGAGTTTTCTAAGAGTAGTATTTCTAAGCCTAGTGATAATTTTTCTTATGCTTTGTATTGAAAGAATTTGATGGGTGAATCAATTTTTGACCCCCATAATTTTTCGAACGGCATTATTCACGATCATGCAACTCTTATTTTTTATAAATTTTTTTGTCATTCAATTCTTGGGAAACAAGAGGGCAACAAAATTTGCTGCCCAAGATTTGTTTTTGTTGAATTGTTTGTAGGGTTCAAAACAACGACTCTCAATCACGTCAATTATCTTCTAAAATTTTGTCGATGTGCATCAACATCACAAATGCATGATTACATTGGGGCATATTGTGACTGGATTAGCCATTCATTTGGGTATTTTAAACACTAAGGTGTTGACTTTGGTGGGGTATGAGAGCTCGTATTTGGATGTTGAAGCATTGACACAGGCAGAAATTATTTGACTTGGTATGCAGCTTAAACTTACTCCGTATCGACAATGTTATAAAACACGTTTGGCTGCCAAGGCTAGTGGATCTTTAAGACATAATGTTGTTTCGGACGATGAGGAGGGTGAGCAAGAGGTTGCGGTGGTAGAGACACTCAAGACTATGATTGTTGAATCTCAACAAGGAGGGAGTGCTCAAGGTGGTAAAGGGAAGGAGAACATGCATACACAATCTAATGATAATGAGGAAACTGGGTGGAGACAAGTTTTACACTGACTTGATGATATAGAAGCAATGAATCGTGCTATGAATGATCAATTGACTTCCATGATGGATGTTAACAAGAGGTTAGTGACCCAACTTGATTTGATTGATCGCTGTTTGTTGGATGTAGAAAGTGACCAAAAGTACCACAATTTCAAATTGTTGAAGTAAATTGAATTTTCGGCCTCCGTGTGCCGTTTCCATCATCTCCATCTCCATGAGCTAGGGGAGTATGGTTCTTCATACTTTTACTTTTCATGCTTTGTTTTATAGTTGTATTAGTTATTTTGTGTTACTTATGTCTATGTGGGATTACTTGTGAATTTGTTCCTCCCATTGCGAACAATGTGAGAATTTAAGTGTGTTGGGGGAGGGGGAGGAATTAGTGGAATGAATTGTTGAAGTATTTTGTTTTGTGTCATGTTTTTGTGCCATTAATGTGTTAGTATTTGTGTCTTATGTTTTTGTGTTAGTTTTATGGCTTTGCAGTGGGGTAGTATAAATATGTGTGTTTGACTTGTTATTGAGTAGATGAACATGATTATTTGGATGGAAACATGAAGATTGAATTTCTTCATTAGGTTGAAGTATCTATCACTAGCATGTTTCTTGGATAAAATTTTTTATTAGCTTTGAGAATTATGAGTAATTAGTAACATGATAAGCACACATAATTGGCATATTTGTTCTTTATTGTTGGAATATTCATTACTTGGTTTTTTAGTTATCTTGCATTGCGAAAGAATTTAGTTGTGGAAGAACATGTTGAAGTTGAGCTTGTAAGGACGTATTTGAGTGGGGTGCTCAATAAAAAGAAAAAAGAAAAAATATGAATGCGCAAAGATTATAAAAGTTAAATTATTTCGCAGATTTTAACCATTAGAAGTATGGGTTGAAATTATAAATAGTGCTAGTAGCCACTTAAGATTGTGATTTGACTGAATAACCGGATCCTTTCATGAGCCCCATGTTGATGATTCGCATAAAAAGGTTGAATAACATCTTAAGTAAGATTAATTGTGCATAGAGTGGGATGCAACGTAAAACAAATCTTGGGCAGCAACTTTGTTGCCCTCTTGCTTCCCAAGAATTGAATGATAAAGGAATTTATGAAAAATAAGAGTTGCATGATCGTGAATAATGTCATTCAGGAGAATTATGGGGGTTAAAAATCGATTCACTGGTCAAATTTTTTCAACACAAAGCATAAAAAAAATCATCACTAGGCTTAGAAGTACCACTCTTAGGAAACCCAAAAGCTTGAAACATAAGATCATAGTCAATAACAACATTTTGACCAAGCATTCAACATTCTACCACTTTGGTATTGCCTTGATCAAATTTAAGAGTGGTATAAAATTCAAGAGTTAAATCCTTCCAAGTATGATGAGGATTTTTCACAAATTTCTTAAATGCCAACTTTCTGTAAAACTCCTCTATTTTCTCTTTAAGTTCAAGTTTTTCTAAAATATCAAAGTCTAAATATCTAGGAAGAGCAAAATCTCTTTTGATCAAAGAAAGATACCTATCACCCTTCTCTTGGCTGTAGATGGGGATTGAGACACCATATTGGGAGTAAAGATCCTTGACCTCCATTGAAGACATTGATTCCTTCCCCTTTCTAGAAGAGTCTTTAGATGCTCTTGCTTTTTGTCTTGGAGGCATGGTGTTGCAAGAGGTGAGAATGGGTTGGAAGATTTAGGTAAGATTGGTTGGAAGAATTTGGAGAAAATTTGGTGAAGGAAAAAAATTAGAGAAAGAGATTGAAAAGGGGAGGGTGGGTGGCGACTAAAAAGAGAAGAAGCAGGGAAAAAAATGAAAGAAAAACAGAGGAAAAAAGCTACGGTCAGTTGGTGGGTTGTGGGGCCCGTCATGTGATTTATTCATCCACTGCACAGATTGGAAAACAATCTGTTTTGGTCAAACTGGTCAATTCAACCGAAACAAAAACTAATACACACGTGCACCCTTTTTTTTTTAATAAAAGCATGATAACTTCCTTTCTTCAAAGCAAAGGACTTGGAACCTACAAAAGTAAGACAAAAATCAATTAAAATTAATACCAAAATAGTAGAGAAAAATTAAATAACATTAAAAAAAACTTGTAAATAACAAAGACAGCTTAGGTTACCTCTCAAAAAGCGCTTGTTTGAAGTCATTAGCTCGACTTTCACTAAACCATTAGCTAAGTGAGAGAAAAGGAATGAAACAATCTCCCTATGGTGATCCACGAGCTTTCCTAAGTATGGCTTGCAACTTTACTCATTTGTTTTGAATAGCTCTCCCTTGGAATTCTCTAACTCCAAAGCACCATGACTAAATACTTTTGTCACTTTGAATAGTCCACTACATCTAGATTTAAGCTTCCTAAGAAATAATCTCAATCTTCAATTGAACAACAAGACAAAATCTCCTTCCTTGAACTCTTTGGGAATAATGTGAGCATCATGCCATCTTTTGGTTCTCTCCTTAAGCTTAGCATCCTCATAAGCCAAATATAGAACTTCATCCAACTCATTGAGTTGCAATAATCTCTTTTCACCAGCTGTCTTTATATCAAAATTTAGAGCCTTGATTGCCCAATATGCATGATGTTCCAACTCGACTAGTAGATGACATGCTTTCCCAAAAATTAACTTATATGGAGACATTCCAATAGGTGTTTTAAAAGCTGTTCTATACGCTCACAAAGCATCATCTAACTATTGGCCCAATCCGTTTCTTGCTCCATTCACCATCTTCTCTAAAATTCTTTTTAATTCCCTATTCGAAACCTCCACTTGACCACTAGTTTAGGGATAGTACAGTGTAGCTACCTTGTAATGCACCCCATATTTCTTGAGGAGAGATTCAAATTGTTGATTGCAAAAATGTGTGCCACCATCGCTTCTCCTTTATGCTTTTGTGTTTTCCAATATTTATGAATGTTTTGGCTTCCAGAAAATCAAGTCTTGGACTTAGAAAATGAAAGAAATCGCTAAACTTGCAACTTTGCTTCGTAACCTACTGTTTCGATCGAACCAACTGGTTCGCCCAAAACAGAATGTTGAAACTTTAACTGTCTTTGTTCTTTTTTGGCACTTTTAATTTCATCCAATTTCCGTCACTTCTTCCTGCCAAAAACAATACAAATAAGTTACATTCTTCTAAAATAAATTTTCTCAAACAAAATTACTCTAAAAAGACTAAATTTTTTGAATTAAAACCACACAGATTACTCTCTAAAGACCTATAAATTGGGCACACATCACACATATTAAGGGAATTAGAACAACATATTTATTTAAATATGTTACTTAATAACTTACTAGTTTAACAATCAATTTTTTACCTGATTCGTTACTCTTAGTCTTTTCCCTAGTCCAATTTAATAACTTGGTCAAAACTTTGTATCTACTTCAAAACGAACCATAAGCTTGTTTAGAAAAAAAATTCAAAAAATAAAAAGTAAAGAATGAACCACGTGTCAAGTAATCTAGTTACTTTTTAAATAATAAAAAAATTCAAAATAATAAAAAATGGTGATTAATTTTTCCCACACTGTTAGTAGCAAGCCGAAATGCGTGCCACATGTACAAGATGAGAATTTCAAATTTAAATAAATGACATATGTTGTGCATCTAAATCCACTAGTGTAAAATAATAGTCACACTACCAATATATGAAATATGAATAAAAAAAAGTATGAACCAAGTTTTCTACTTTTCTAGTAACTCTTCGAATAATAAAATATAGGATTAATTACATGTTGTCATCATAAACTTAGGGATAATAACACTTCACCCTCGCAACTCTAAAAATATAGACTTTACTCCTTCTAAAGACCAGCCAATCATTAGTATAATCCATTAGAACAATTGGTATAATGACATTATTTTCTCTTTAAATTTCATAATTATTTAGACACAGTTGTCATATATTGCGATGAAATTTAATTACTCTAAAGCTCAAATATTTTGGAAATAGTTCTGGTTGAACATAGAAGCTATGTATAATTTAGATGTAATTATAATGATAATAAAATATAAGATATTATAATTATATATATCATGCATTCACACACATATACTGCATACCAAGTATATTTAGATGTATTTAAAATTTTATTTAATTGGCCATTCTTATGTTTTCAAATCTAAATTTTGACAATATAACTAAAAATTTGTCTCTTTCTAACTAATCTGTATTAATTTGATATCGCAAATTTTAAAAAAATGATGTTAAATTGATTTTTTAAAGCAAATTCTATTAGATTGTGGAAATTAACAATTGAGCAAATATGCCCGTCTTGAAAAGTGTAAATTATAGAATAAAAATTAAAAAAATTAAATTGTTGTGAAACTATATTTTTTATTTTTGAAGAACTACAAAGGATCTTAAAAAAAATAGAAGGAAATACGTTCAATTTTAATTTAAAGTGTGATGAATACAATTCCAACTTTATAACTAGGTTATACATATTAAAAATGAAAATTATAAACTATAACAAACAAAAGGCAAAAATGGGGTTCGAGTGTATATTTTTTAGGGTATTTTGATTCAAAAGAAATATGATGTTGTCCTTCTCTATCCAATAGCAATCATGATGTTAATAGCAAATGACAAATTTTATATATTTACTAGAGGCGGCAATTGTAATCCAAAACCATTTATCCATCCAAAAGTGCTCTTTATGAATGGTTTTGGATGACAACTAGAACACGATTGGATCTAAATGGTATACCTGTTTGAACTATTTTTTTTTTTTTTTTTTGCCTAAAAAAAATATACGCGGGTGTAAGAGTTTGTAATTTTGTGAGTTAGAAGTGAAAGATGAAAAAATCTTATTTAATTCATGTATAGATCGATTATATATGAATAATTGATTTCTAAATTATCTATTTAAATCCATTAATCAAATGACTCTAAACGGAATGAATAAATTTCATCCATCATCAATTTACTCAAAATTATTTACTATTTATTCATTTTCCCACCTATAATTTTTAGGGTTAGGGTGGCAATTGGGTCGGGTTCGGGTCGACGAGTCGAGTTGAGACCCAAGTATAATAGCCAATCCTGTCAACCCAAACTCGACCTGCCAACCTGCCAACCCTAAAAAGAGCTAACTCGAACACGACCCGAAACAGGTTGACCGGTTGATCCGCCAACCCGAAAAAAAACTTCACACAAGCCATTATTAAGGAAGTTTTCGGGTCAAACGGGTCGACCCGCCAACCCGTTTGACCCGAAACTTCCTTAATGTGAAGTTTTTTTCCGAGTCAAACGGGTCGACCTGAACCCAAACCCGAACTCGACCTGATTTTTTGATTTTTTCGAGTCAATCGGGTTCGACCCGATTCTGACTTGAACCCAGTCAAGTCTTGACCCAAACCCATTATTTTCGTGTTAGATTCGTGTCATGTTTTCAGATTGTGTCAAAAATTACCACCCCATTTGAGAAGAAGGTAAAGTTTTATTACCCCTTAAGTGTAGGGGGACAAAGTGTCATTAACCTGAAAGTGTAAAGTCTTATTCTAGTAACTCTTCGAATAATAAAATTTAGGACCGCACACCACGGCATCGATGGAGGACGAGAGTTTGTCCAAACGGTCAAAGTAACACAGCAGAATAATAAAAAGAGTTCATTAATTAGAGGCTTAATCTCACTAGATGACAAACAAAACATCATTTTCTTTATTAGTTGAGTGTTTTCTAAACCCTGATCAGACTGACAAATCATTTTGGTTTGGTCAGCAAATCATTTTGTTTATTCACTGGTACACTAGATTACATATGATCTCTCTTTAAAATGCCTAGCACAGTGAGTAATAATGCACAGATCACAAACTTTTATTAAAGAAGTAATAAATAATAACTAAAGTTCTTGAAAGTCTTTCCCTTGTGAATTCGTGAGTTCTCAGCTATAACATTATTCAATAGTGCTTCAAAAGATAGATTGGATTTCTTTAAAAAGACATGCTGGAAAAGAAAGATTGAGGACCTCTCCCAACCCCCCCCCCCCCCCCGGGGGGGCCCCCACCCAAAAAAAAATAAAAAACCCACAACCACCCCAGAAGAACCACGCCTTCCCCCCCAAAAAAAAGGTGAAATTGAGGATAATGGGAAGTTTGCTGAAAGTAAGCATCTTCAGTACAAAAAGAGATCAAAAGAAAAAAGAATTGTAATTTTGGTATTTATAGTGTACATCAGTTTCAGTCAAATTTCAAGTTCAAAATTGCTTTAGGTATAATCTCTTATCTAACTTGGATGTGTTAATTTATAATTATTTGGTTCCAAACAATGAGGTAATTTGTGATGATATCGTTTTGTTTGTTGACTTCTAATAATATAATTCTTTTCTAAGGAAATTTAGCAGATAGATTAGCTAGAATATCACTTGCTAAAACAGTGTATCACATACTATATCTTTAAGGGGGAAAAGGTGAATGAATATGAGACCAAGCTGAGAATTATAAGAGAGGTGAGATTCACTGATGGAATGGAGGAAATTTGAAAGAAAAAGGCAGGACTGGGAACTTAGTATAAATTGGGGATTGAATCAAAATATTTTTCTGTTTGATTGATTTAGTTGTTATGCAACTAGGAGACCAATGCAATGTGGCATTTGTGTATGAGCTGATTGATAATATCGATAAAATATGAAGTTTTAATAGTAAAAAAATTCTACTTTGTATCCTTTTTTTTTTTTTTAACTAATAGTTTGTATGTTTAAAAGTTGATCGTTTATGCATCATTCTACTTATTTCAATATCTAGTGAAGATTATCAAAAGCAAGGTGTTACATTTACATTTATGCATCATTCTTAGTTGTTTCGATATTTTGCAAAGAATGCTAAAATTAAGGTGATACCAGAGCCTTTATATTTTTTATACCGAATTTTCCAAATATGTAGCCACCATATATACTCGTTTCTGATTTATTTTTGGTATTTAATAAGGATTAGAAAAATTAAGTGTAACAATTTTATTGTTCTATTCTTATTTCTAGTTGAGAGATATAATTTTCTTAGAATCCCTTAAATTAACTAGTTATAATGTTGTTGTTTTCTTCTTATTTGTGATAAATATTAATTCTAGCAACAAATTAAATTAAGAACTATGTCAATTTCAAAATATATTAATTCTAGCAATTGACAAGAATTATATATATATATATATATATATATATATTCAGAAGGTATGAATCATTTTTCAGTTGTTAAAATAATTCAAGAAATCTTAAAAACGGAATCAAAATTGGATGCTCTATATGAGGATTTAGGATGATTTTATTTGTCTCTAAACTTGTAAAAATATATAATTTTAATCTTTTACTCCATTTCAGTGTGGTAAAGCTAATATATTAACCGCACTATAATTATTCCTCAATAAAGTTTTGCTATGTATATTAAAAGTTTTTCCACAACACGGCGTCATGGATGATATGGCAGTGACATAAAGATATAAATAAGCATATCGTAAAGGAGACAAAATCTTCAGGATGGTCCCGCGACTTGGCCCGTGTTCGTCTAAATGCAGAAAAAAAATGGGGATGTTAACGATTCCGTCTGAATGGTAGTTTGTTGATGTGTTTTTAAAAAATTCTTATAGTAATTTTAAATATTATTCTTGATAAATATGTTTCTGAAATATAAAGTTAATTAAAAAACGTGTATGAAATTTTTCAAAAACATGTTTTTTTTTTTTAAAAAAAAACTAAGCAAACGGAGCCGTCTTCAAATCTTTTGTCTCCTAAACCCCTCCCTCTGTCTGTCCCGTCCTGTCTTATATAGATACGAGGAGTATTAATTTGTGATAATTTTGAAAAATTCACAAACTTTTGTAGCTATTTTGAGATAGATGATTTGAAGTCTAAATGATTGGACTCTCTGAATAGGCAAGATTGCATTTGATTCATGTGATTTATCTTTTACAACTATCAACTTATCCTTGTCGTGTGCCTTTCGGAAAAAGTAAATTTATCACTGGAACCTTTTGCGATTCTTATGTGATTTAGGAACGAACTTAATCAAATGATTCATTATTTGACGCCTTGTTATTTAATAACCTTCAAAGATGCTTGTTATTTTAATAATCTGCCAAGAATATGGCATGAGGGATCTCCGTAATCATTCAATTTTAGCTTCCATTTTCTTTTTATGGTGGAAATTTCTTGTTAGCTAATTCATCAAACAATGAGTCTTGGAAATTGGAACCGATAGCAAATCAAGTCCAGCACAATTTAAGTTCCAAAAGATCTAGTCGTTAATGATACTTTACTAGGGTTATCCACCACAACGTTGTGATTTTTTAATAAAAATTAAAAAATATTTATAATTTTATTTAATTTCCACGAATATAGAATGATTCAAGTGGACACATTTTTGAAGAAGTTGATTTTTTTGATTGCGAATATAATACTAGCTAGAAGGACGAGAATACACACTATTCTTCCTCCTTCATAGTTGGCATATCTTTTTCTCCCAATCCTTTTTTTTTTGTTTAATTGTCACCAAGCCAACAAGTTGCCGTGTACAAGGCTGCTCCTACAGAAATGTATTAAATGTATCACGTGTATTGTCACGTGTTGCACTAGAACTAATAATTTATTGTCATGTGGAGATGGTGGATCACACATTGTATTATTGAGCAATGCGTAATTAATTTTAATGCACTACGTGATATGTCACGTAGCACGTGGTGCACGGAATACCCACTGCTACCACTACATCATGTCTGTAGCTATCTCGTCCATGCTGCATAAAATAATATATTTGCATTTAATAAATTAATTCTTAGAGTTACAATTCTTTCAGATTTCCAAAAGAAAGAATTATAGTGTTTCAATTATTTCAGTTACATTTCGTATACCATTACGCATTTAGGTTAAAATTTTCTATTGACTACATTACAATTTTTATCATCATATAAAAAACTGTTGTACATTGCATGTAGACATGTAACTAACATTTTTGTTAAACCTATTGCTTCATTTGATTGGCAAGAATTATGATCAGGAAAAGTGATCTTTTACCTAATGTAAATTCTATTGTTTGGTTCATTGTTAACTAAGTGAGAAAATAAAGAACATTTCTCAAAACATCAAAAGTTAGTGCACAATTCTAAAATCCTAAATCCTTACATCATGTTGGCATTTTAATTACTTTTATCAAGACACTCTAATATTTCCCTCCTCCTCCTATTTTTATGTCAAATTCAAGTAGTAATATTTGTCTTTATAACAAAATCTCTCTTTTATCAACTCTTATTTGTTACTTCTCAATTATTTATTTCAGTATTAGTTATTTTAACTTACATTCACTTATTTTTGTATTGAAAACAAAAATCATGTACTTTAACTCATAACTAGTTAAGTTGTATTTTTAGATTTATTAACTATTAAATTTGTCAATAGCCTTTTTACACAATAAAATAATTATTATTTATCTATTATATATAATTAAAATCCAAAGTAGAGAAAAAGAACGAAAAAACATAATGTTTATTAATTATATCTTAAATAGACTTGTATTATAAAGTAAAATTATTGAGTACAAATTTTTCCCACATTATGTTTGCAGGGATATTTTTGGTACTCTATTTAGAATGTATTTTACATTTTGTGTTATATTATTCTAAACAAAACATTAAAATAAGAATCCACATAACTTTCCTATCAAGATTCTAAGAGCATCCGAACATGATAAAGAACTATCTTGACGTTAAATTACATTTTGAGAAATTTCAAGTTAACTTTACTTTCATACCACTCAGACGAGGTCATAAATACAAGGTCTCTCGAGGAATTGTGTCTAAGACAAAAAATAAATATAAGTAAAAAAGATTAAAAAGAGGAAATTGTGTTATGGGTGTAATTGGGCAACCCTAGTAAAGATAATTGGTCTTTACATGGGTACCTAAACCTATTGAAAACCCATCATGTTAACTTATGTATAAAATGGATTTAAGTCCTTCAATCTTTCTTTTACCCATCATAAATCAGCCCCCAACCCGTCCAACCTGCTTATTTCCTGCATATAATCTGTTTGCATGGACATTCTTTGAAAAATAAAATATTTTTCTCATATGTATATCAATCATTCATTTATCACACCTATGACTTTAATTACAAAGAAACCACGCAGTAATATTCTTTTGAAAAAGGGATAATTTCACATATCTCCCCGAAGTTTTGTCATAATTGCACTTACCTCTTCTCAGATTTTAAAAATTATACTTAGACCCCATATGTTTATTTTTTCTATAACAAAACAAACCCATTTTGATAATGTATCCAAAAATACCAATCAAATATTCTAAAATATCCTTAATTGCTTTTAAAAAATAATAAATAAAAATAAAAAGACCCAAAAAGCAAAGTTTTCTACGGTTCAAATTGGGCCTCCCAACCTACTTTCGCATTTTTTCAATAAATCGGTCATCTCTTTCTTGTTAATATATCTATTTGTAAGATTTTGATAGATAAACTAGATTTATTTAGATTAATCAGATAACTGAGTTTTAGATAATAAAATCTAGTGGAGATTGAAAGTTTGGTGTAAGGGTATAAGTCCTTTTGACATTTTTTTATGACTAATTAATTTTGTTTTTTAAGGTTTATTTTTCTTTTTTAAAAGCAATTAAAGATATTTTAGGGTGTTTAGTTGATATTTTTAGGATACATTATCAAAGGGGTAAAAACTGAGGAGATGTAAGTGTAATTATGACAAATCTCAGAGAAAGTATGCGAAATTATCCCTTTGAAAAATCTTGCAAAAACTATCATTCAAAGGGACTAAATTTCCACGCCCATAATTGGACCACAAGATTGGAAAACGAAAGAGTTTTAGTTGACTGTTGTTCTTACGCCTTTTTTATGGTGCCATAGCACTATAAAGTACTGACACGACGCAAAAGATTGGCAGCAGAACCGACTTTTGACTTGGTCTCAATTGGCAAGTACAAAACAATTCAGTCTTCCCTTGATTTCTATTTTTAGGCAAATACCAGAATTTATTAGACTCTCTAAATATATGTTGTACTGTGCAATTACCACTAATAATTGCAAAGACATCGAATGTGACATCTGTTTTTTTTTTTTTTCCTTTTAGGTTAAATCACAAAATGTTCCCCTGTATTATTGCATAAATAGCAAATTACTCTATGTATTTAAGAAATACACAAATTACCTCATTGAATTGTTAAAAGACATTTGTGCCTTTCTATACACAATAATTTGACATTTTTTTTGGTACTAAAACTTAAAATATTTACACCATCCATGAGTGGGTAATATATATACAGTTTTGCTACTTGAGTTATTAGATGAAGTTGGCTTATATTGTTTTAGTTAGAAACACAGGGTTGTAATTCTATATTTTTTTATTGTTGTCGTTAACAGAAATGATATTATTAGCATTTCTTTATACTCTATTTTGAATATATTTGACAGAAATTATAAATTTATATTCACTTTGCAAGTTGCTCACTATACATCATGACAAAAATAAATTATTCACGTTTTTTCATTTTTTTTTCAATCTTGATTACAAATAATAGGAATAATTTGTGATAAAATTTTTTACAATTTTAGAGTCGTGATTTTGATTTCTTATGTAAGAGTCAAACAACAATATTAGTTTGGAATAGTAACCTTATTTTATTTCTATATAAAAAATTAATAAAAATAGCAATATTAAAAATTATGAGGGCAAATTTGTCCTTATAAAAGTAAAGTGTATATAAGGGGGTACTTTATTACTAAAGTAGGGGCAATTTATATATTTTCTAAACACAGAGGTAATTTGCTACTTACTCAACATTATAGGGGTGCATTTTGAGATTAAGCCTTTTTTTAAGCAAAAATTTTAAAGATGAGAATTAAAGAAGTCCCAGTATGATATTTACCAGCTTTTGTTTGTCAAAAAAAAAAAAAAAAAAAGGAGAGAAGGCGGGAAACACACACATATGTAACTTTTCGTGCTAAAAAATAGAATGTGTGGGTCCCATCATACTTTTTTTATGATAGTGTAATTATTTTTTTATACTAGCAAATTTGGATGCAGAACACATATCCTTTATTCAAATTTGATGATCTCATTTTGCACATGTAAATATAATTCCAACTTTATAACTAACTTATATATGTTAAAAATTAAAATTATAATCTACAAAAAAAAAAAAGCAAAACATGGGGTTCAAGTGTGTATTTTTTTAGGGATATTTTGAATATAAAAATGACGCCATGTTTTCTCTTCGTTAAATAACACCAACAGTTTTAACAAGTGTGTAGATTTTCAAAGTCGTGAAGATAAAATATTATCACATCAAAAGTTCAGGCTACAAAGTGTACGATCACATTTTTCTATTAACTCTTCGACTAATAAAATCTTGGGACCACACATCACGGCGTGAATGGGGGAGGAGAGTTTGACTAAACGGTCAAAATAATACAGCTAAATATTAAACAAAGAATTCATTGGATTAGAAGCCTAATCTCAATAGATGACAAATGGAAAATCCCAAGGTCCTTGGGTGTCAAAACGTCATTTTCTTTATTAGTGGAGTGTTTTAAAACTTTGATTAGACGGGCAAATCATTTCGATTAGATCAGCAAATCATTTTGTTTATTCATTGTTGCAGTAGATAATATATGTGATCTCTTTAATTAAACACATAGTAAAGTGATTAATAATGTACAGAGCGCTAACTTTGATTAAAGAAATAACAAATGAAGACTAAGAGTAATCTTGCATGTCCTTGGGGATAGATATTACTTAATAGTTAGAATCCCCTAAAGTAACTAGTTAAAATATTGTTAGAATCCCCTAAAGTAACTAGTTAAGATATTGTTGCTTTCTTCTTATTTGTCATAAATTTTAATTTTAGTATTATATTAAGTTAAGAACTACATCAATTTAATAAATATATTAACTCTAGCAGTTGATGAGAATTAATTAATGTATGTACATGTGTATATGCATCTCTGTGTGTGTGTGTATATATATATATATATAGATATTTGGAATATACAGTACCTCAGGTGGCGAAGAGCTGACATTGAGATGTATGTATTATATGTATGTATGTATACATACATACATATACATATACATATATATATATATATATATAATATTTGGATGCTTTATGAATCATCTAGGGTGATTATATTTGTCTCTAAACAACTTTTAAAAATATATTATTTTAATCATTTAGTCTATTTTAGTGTGATAAAGAAAGCTAAGAGTTTTCCTCAATAAAGTACTGATATGTGTGGGTTTGTGGAGTTAAATTTACACTTAGTCTCCATTCCTCCTTTCAATTGGAGTTGAGTGGTTGAGTTCCCTTTCCCCCAATTGTCAAAAAAGAATAAATCCCACATCGGGAGATCTGGTTATTAGATTTCTAGGTATAAACTCTTTCGACTCCTCTAAAAGTTACCATGGCTTTTGGAGTGGGTTTCTGAGGTTAACTTTACACTTAATCTCTATTCCTCCTTTCAATTGGAGTTGAGTGGGTGAGTTCCCTTTCCCCTTTCCCTCCATTGTAAAAAAAAAAGTACTGATATGTATATTTAAAAGTTTTTCCACCAAATGGCGTAATGGATGATGTGGTGGTGACACAAAGAATAAATAAGAATCGTAAAGGAGACAAAATCAATATCGGGACGGTTCTGCGCATTGGCCGCCTCTGCGGATCGAATGCACAAAAGATGGGAACGTGCGTCTCTCTGAATGGACAAGATTACATGTAAATCCTGTGATTGTCTTTTATAACTATGTTTTCAGACTCGGACCGGGTATCGACCCGGCCAAGCTCAGGGGTCAATGGGTTCGACCGGGGGTCGATTCGGGGTCGAACCGGATGACGTCATAAATATTATATATATATAACACATATATACACTTACTAATTTTTTTCTTAATTTCAGTTGTTAGTCTAAAAAATTATAGCCAAAATACCCTCAATAACCATTTTAATATCTTGCTATTAATAGTTCAAAAAGCATTGAATTGAAAAAATTAGCAATAAATATAATGGACTTAAATTATTTACTTTTTAATATAATTAGTATAAAGAAATAGAAGTGAGGCACCACTAATATTTTGTAATTGGTCAAAAAAGTTGGTTGCCTTTTGACAGATAACTGGGCCAAGCAAATAAAAATCATGTATTGATTTAGCATTGATGTTCATTTGTTGGATGTATGTCAATAGGCTCATGTCATTGTCAAAACTCAAAAACAAATAATTGTTGGAATCTATTTTCTTCAGACAATGAATATGGAAGACTACAAATATGTATAATAGCACATATCTAATGAAGTGTGGAGCATTAATGTGGTTGGATTTGTAAAAAATAATAAATAATAAAAAAAAAAATCTAGGCGGTTTCCGGTTTCCGGTTTTGCCCGGTCAAACCCGGTTTTTGACCGAGTTTGACCGGGTTTTTTAAAACCGGTTTTTTATGCTAACTCGGACCGGACACTTGGCCGGTTCCCGGTTCGACCGGCCGGTCCGGTCCGAGTTTAAAAACACAGTTTTATAACCGACAACTCGAGGAATCTCGGCAAGCATCCATTTTTTTTAATGTCGGAAATTTCTCGTTAGCTAATTCATCAAATAATCAGTATTGGAAATTGGAACTAGGGTTTGGCTAGAACCCATAGCAAATCAAATCCAGTATTTTTTTTTTATCAAACCTATATTATTACAACCGGGTGAAGAAAAATGGTGTTTGGTGGGATTCGAACTTTTGATTTCTGAGGTAGAGTTGTAGAGCTCTAATTAGGGGTGAGCAAATTCGGTAAATACTGAATTACCTACCGAATTCGAATTCAAATTGGTAAATCGAATTCGGTAATTCGGTCGGTAATTTAAAAAATTCAAAAATAATGAAATTGAATTCGGTTGGTATTCAAAATTGACATTTTTTAAATCGGTATTATCGATTTCGAATTAAATTCGATAATTCGAATTCGATATTCGAATCCCGAATTCGGATACCGAATTCAACATTATATAAGCTTCATAAAATAGAATTAAGATAGTCCAAAAAAAACAACTTCATTGTGACTCTCATGAGCCATTTTATTAGAATTGGGCTTTCAGCAATATGGAATAGTATCAGTGATATGGACCAAAACTAGTTACATTTTACAAACCATATCACTTTTGGTCCATACTCCCGTTCCATCCAATTTCAAACCCTAATCCCTCATATTCCCCTCCTTCCTACCCTCAGCATCTCTGATTCTCCACTCAAGGAGATTATCACTTCAAGGCTTAGTTTGGGAGTTGGGATAGAAAAGAAAAGAAGGGGAAGCAACTTTCCTTTCTTTTCTTTCATTTTCCTCCCAAATTTGGAAGGAAAATTTTTTGGCCAAAACAAGCCAACTTTTCCTTCCATTTCCTTTCTTTTCTTTCCCTTTCCTTCCTCTCAAACAAATAAAAATGGTTAAGTAAATTTTCCCTTCTTTTCCTTCCTTACTCCCAAACAAAAGAACACCATAAAATCCTTTCTTTTCTTTTCTTTTCCCTCCATTTCCTTCCTCCCAAACATAGTGTAAGGCTTTCATGTTCTAACATGTGCCTTTACATTTTCAAGTATAACTTAGGGGGCGCTTGGTTCGTAGTGAGGAATCGGAATCGGAATCAGAATCATTCACTTTGGAATTAGAATGAAATTTTTTATTCCAATATCCTTGCTTGGTTAGATGTCGGAATCGGAATCGGAATCATTCACTCGTGAAGACTTTATAGTCCTAAATTATCTAATTTTGTTAATTTACAAATAAATGACGATGTCTACTAATAGTTTATCATAACAAAATAACTGAGGAATTAAAAAGAAGTCAAAGTTGCGAAATTTTTTGAAATGATTCCGATTCTCTCCAATTTACTCAGGAATGGAGGATTCCCAAATTTTCATAAATGATTCCGATTTTCTAATTCCCATTCTCTCCAACCAAGCAGCCTATAAAGGATTCATTCCGATTTCCGATTCCGATACCTTAGTCTTTCATGCCTGAAGTGTAGAGGAGAGGAGGAGGAGATGGAAGGAGGAAGAAGACCGTTGCCGCCGTCTGCGAGAGGTCCACCTCGACCACCACCTACTGCCAAGTCCGGCGTTCGCTTTTCACTCGCCGATCGTGAGAAGACATGTCTCTTACTGCTTTGTTTTTTCATTCAGATTGTAGGGCATCACAGCGAAATTATTTGAACATGGCTATACCTTTGCAGTAATACTTGCAGTTTCCTTGAGTTAGATTTGTAAAGGCTGTTTTTATGCAATGGACGCATGTCATTTTGACTAATTTGGGTTATGTTTCCATCACACAATGGCTGTTATGCACATTGTCTAATTTTTGAATTGGGGGCAAAATGTCTGCTCGTGCTTGTATTGCGTATCATCAACAGAAACTATAGCCTTAAACGCTCAAAAATCATGGATGAATTTGCTGAACCATCATCACAGTAGTCTTATTCATGACATTGCACTTATCTTCGCAATATTCATTGCTGATGACAGTAATGGCTACAGATTGAAGTCAATGTAGAAACACCAAAAAATACTTAAAATTTCATAAATAAGCTCAGATGGAAATCATGAAATCACATTGCGGGTTTTTTTTTTTTTAATGAATTCGGTTACCGAACTCAATTATCGATTTACCGAATTGAATTCGGTATCGAATTCGGATCGGTAATAATTAAAATCGAAATCAAAATCAGTCGGTAAAATAAAAAAAATACCGAATTGACCTATTTATAATTATCAAATTACCGAAATACTGACTGAATTTCACCCTAGTTCTGTAGTTGATCCAATGGTTAGTGACACTTTACTAGGGCTATTTATCACAATATTGTTATTTTAATAAAAATTAAAAAATATTTATACTTTTATTTAATTCCCATAAATACAGAAATCGACTATAATAAAATCTTGGGACCCCATTTTAACATCTTAAGTTCAGGCTACAAAGTGTACGATCACATTTTTCTATTAACTCTTTGACTAATAAAATCTTGGGACCACACACCACGGCTACAAAGAGTTGTATGCATACATATATATATGTATGCATACATATACATACATACATATAATTCACACACCTTGATGTCGGCTTATGCATAAATATATATATATATATATATAATATTTGGATGCTTTATGAATCATCTAGGTTGATTATATTTGTCTCTAAACAACTTTTAAAAATATATAATTTTAATCATTTAGTCTATTTTAGTGTGATAAAGAAAGCTTAGAGTTTTCCTCAATAAAGTACTGATAAGTATATTTAAAAGTTTTTCCACCACATGGCGTAATGGATGATGTGGCGGTGACAGAAAGTATAAATAAGAATAGTAAAGGAGACAAAATCGTTATCAGGACGGTTTTTCCACATTGGCCGCCTCTGCGAATCGAATGCACAAATGATGGGAACGTGCGTCTCTCTGAATGGACAAGATTACATGTGAATCGTGTGATTGTCTTTTATAACCGACAACTAGAGGAATCTCGGTAAGCATCCATTTTTTTTTTTTTAATGTTGGAAATTTCTTGTTAGCTAATTCATCAAATAATCAGTATTGGAAATTGGAACTAGGGTTTGGCTAGAACCCATAGCAAATCAAATGAAGTATTTTTTTTTTATCAGACCTATATTATTACAACCGGGTGAAGAGAAATGGTGTTTGGTGGGATTCGAACTTTTGATCTCTGAGGTAGAGTTGTAGAGCTTTAACTAGGGATGAACAAATTCGGTAAATACTGAATTACCTACCCAATTCGAATTCAAATTGGTAAATCAAATTTAATAATTCGGTGGTAATTTAAAAAATTCGAAAATAATAAAATCAAATTCAGTTGGTATTCGAAATTGACATTTTTTAAATCAATATTACTAATTTCGAATTAAATTCGATAATTTGAATTCGGTATTCGAATACCAAATTCGGATACTGAATTCAACATTATATAAGCTTCTTCATAAAATAGAATTAAGATGGCCCAAAAAAAACAACTTCATTGTAACTCTTATGGGACATTTTATTAGAATTGGGCTTTGGGCAATATGGAATAGTATCAGTGATATGGACCAAAACTAGTTACATTTTACAAACAACCAAATATCACTTTTGGTCCATACTCCTGTTCCATCCAATTTCAAACCCTAATCCCTCATACTCCCCTCCTTCCCACCCTCAGCAGCTCTGATTCTCCACTCAAGGAGATTTATCACTTTAAGGCTTTCATGTTCTGACATGTGCCTTTACGTTTTCAAGTACGACTTAGTCTTTCATGCCTGAAGTGCAGAGGAGAGGAGGGGGAGATGGAAGGAGGAAGAAGACCGTTGCTGCCGTCTGCGAGAGGTCCACCTCCACCACCACCTACTGCCAAGTCCGGCCTTCGGTTTTCACTTGCCGATCGTGAGAAGACATGTCTCTTACTGCTTCGCTTTTTCACTAAGATTGTAGGGCATCATAGCGAAATTATTCGAATGCGGCTATACCTTTGCAGTAATACTTGCAGTTTCCTTGAGTTAGATTTGTAAAGGGTGTTTTTATGCAATGGACGCATGTCATTTTCACTAATTTGGGTTATGTTTCCATCACACAATGGTTGTTATGCACATTGTCTAATTTTTGAACTAGGGGCAAAATGTTTGCTCGTGCTTGTATTGCGTATCATCAACAGAAACTGTAGCCTTAAACGCTCAAAATCATGGACGAATTTGCCGAATCATCATCACAGTAGTTTTATTCATGACATTGCACTTATCTTCGCAATATTTATTGTTGATGACAGTAATTGCTACAGATTGAATTCAATGTAGAAACACCCAAAAATACTTAAAATTTCATAAATAAGCTCAGATGGAATTCATGAAATCACATTGCAGGTTTTTTTTTAATGAATTCGGTTACCGAACTCAATTATTGATTTACTGAATTGAATTCGGTATTAAATTCGGATCAGTAATAATTGAAATCGAAATCGAAATCAAAATTGGCCGGTAAAATAAAAAAAATATCGAATTGAGCAATTTCAACTTATCAAATTACCGAAATACCGATTGAATCTTACCCCTAGTTCTATAGTTGATCCAATAGTTCGTGACACTTTACTAGGGTTATTTATCACAATATTGTTATTTTAATAAAAATTAAAAAATATTTATGCTTTTATTTAATTCCCATAAATATAGAAATCGACTATGATTTTATGAAAATGAACTTTAAAGTTAGTTCAACTGGACACATTTTTGAAGAAGTTGATCTTTTCGACTTCAATTAGAAAAGTAGGAGAATAAGATACTATTCTTTCTCGTGTCCTTAGTGTTACCTTTTCAATATTAAGTTTAAATATGACAACTCCTCGTTAATGACTCTGCACTTAACTTAACACTGAAAATCTGGTTGACCTATTTCCTCTCCTGCATCCATTTTTTAGTTGTCAAAAGCCTACACGGTGTAAAGTACAAGACTGGCCACGGTTGTTGTCTCGTGATGCTGCCATCACCACATTATCGCAGCCATCGTACATCTGTTGGCGTATTTACATGTTAGTACAATGTTTGCATTAAATAAAGTTTTAACCCACTATATTTTTATTTTAGGGTTAATTACACTTTGCCCCCGTAAAAATGGGGGTAATAGACACTTTGCCCCTCTGAATATAAACAATATGCACTTTGCACCAAAGACTTTTGGTTAAATTTTTTTTATTAACATCAATTTGTATAAATTGTTAAAGGTCTAAATTGCCCTTATAATTGCATGTCTATTGACAAATATACTCACAGGCATTAAAACTTATTTTTTTTTAATTCTATCCCATGCATGTCTATCATGCTATCATGCTCGTAGAATAAAAGTTTTCATATATAATTTTAAAAAATAAATATTTTGAAAAAAATTGTACATGGTTTTTAACTAACCATATCAAATACATAAAAGGTTTTGTCATACAATATTTCACAAATAATATTTCTATTTGTGACAAAATTTTAAAATTTGCATAACTGCAATGACATCTTTCACGTTATATTCAAAATATTAAAGCTTTATATCTAAATTTTTGAATATAAAGCTTTAATATTTTGATTATAACGTGAAAGATGTCATTGCAGTTATGCAAATTTTAAAATTTTGTCACAAATGGAAATATTATTTGTGAAATATTGTACGACAAAACTTTTTTATGTATTTGATATGGTTAGTTAAAAACCATGTACAAATTTTGCCAAAATATTTATTTTTTAAAATTATATATAGAAACTTTTATTCTACGAGCATGATAGACATGCATGAGATAAAATAAAAAAAAATGTAATACTTGTGGATATATTTGTCAATAGACATGCAATTATAAGGGCAATTTAGACCTTTAACAATTTATACAAATTGAAGTTAATAAAAAAACATTTAACCAAAAGTCTTGGGTGCAAAGTGCATATTGTTTGTATTCAGGGGGGCAAAGTGTCTATTACCCCAACTTTCAAGGGGGCAAAGTGTAATTAACCCTTTATTTTATGAAGTTTTAATTCTTAAAGTTACAATCCTTTTCATATTTCAAAAGAAAGAATTATTGCGTTTCCAATGTTTGAGTTACCTACGTATTAAGGTTAAATTTTTTTATTTATTACATGACAATTTTTATCATCATATAAAAAATTGATATACATTGTATGTGGACATGTACCATACAGTGCAATAACCACTAATAATTGCAGAGATATTGAATGTGGCGTCTATCATTTTTGGATTTTTAACACAAATTAAAAATATTTTTTTTTTTAACAAAAATTAAAAATGAGAATTGTAGTATCCTCGAATATGACATCTACCCCTCTTTTGTTTTGCGACAAGAAAATGAGAAGGCAGGAGTCAATGCCATCGAATAGGTAATATTATCTTATCTTTACGTTACACCTCCATATGTGTAGAGATTCTTACTACACTAATGTATATGTTGAAACTTTATATGCCTCGCTTCAAGAGTAGTTATTTTTATTTGTAAAATATAAATATTTTACTAAACTCTTATCGTGAAAAGAAAATTTGAGTTTTAACCTTATAAGAAGGCAAACTCTTTATTGTTAGACTAACAATGTTACATAATAGATGATATTATCCCCTCTCTCTCTCTCTCACACACACACCTAGAGACTCTCATTACACCAAGTATAGACTGAAAGTTAGTGTGTTTCTCTTTAAGAGTAGTTACTTTCATTTGTGAAAATGTAGATATTTTATTAAATTCACGCTATGAAAATAAAAATTTGAATTTTTAACTTTACAAGAGCACTTAGAGCTCCTTATTGTTAAACAGACAACAATTGGCTGCATCAAGTTATAAGAACAAATCTACTCGCCGCCCTAAATATTTGAAAATTTATATTTTTATATTTCAAGAAAAATTTTTCTAAAATGGGAGATTTTGCTCCAAAAGGATTTAAAATTTTTCATGTTGCACTTATTCGCTTGTATGTGTAAAATTTTGCTGCCCACTTTGCAAAATGACCCTTATCCCCAAAAACAAACAACTTGTCTATCATTAGATAAAACGACAGATGCAGGTAAAACCTTGGCATCTTGTTTTTGCCCCTTTTGTTTGATAGTCCAATCATCCACCTATTTTGTTATAGTCTGGCTATTTGTGTTTGGTAACTTAGTATGTCAGACTACGCCTGTTGGATTCATAAGACCTTATCATCTCTAAAGCCGACCTTGGTTTTGTTCTCCAGCGACCAAAATAAAGGATATCAAAGAATGGATAAAACAGGTAGAATTGGTCAAATCAATTCCTAGTCCTTTTTCACCCGACTTCTTGTTTCATAGATATGATTGTGGCTTTCTGGAATCCTTTGTTGGTGTGCGTGACAAATCGACAATCGCAAGTGCATAACACACGGAGAAAGTAGCCTTTCCGGATAACAATTGATTGAGAATTCAGTTTATGGACAGCAGCATGCCTGAATTTCTCCAAAACAAATCTTTTAACCCTCTTACACAACTGATTCTACTCGGTGTAAAATTCGTGATGACACAGGCCAGTTCATGTGACGTATCGTGGTTATAAGAAAAAAGATTAAGGAACAAAGTTAAACGGTTAAAACTCTACGACTCCACTCCAAAAGTCAGAAGTTCGAATCACACCAATACCATTTCCTTTCCCTCAATTGTAATAGTATAAATTTGATTTAAAACAAAAAAAAAAAAAAAAAAAAGATCATAACCATGTGCAAATGAAGGCAATGGATAGGAGAAAACAATAGATTTAACATAAAACTTATGCAGCATTATTCCACCATAAAATTGTTGCTACATTTATTGTTCAATCATATCCTGAAAGCTTGAAGTACACAGGCATGAGAGCTTTAAATAAGACAACCAGTGAGGCATTAGATGTCGGGAGCTAAGACACCCTTCTAAGCAGCTTTCCAAGATGAAAGGGGTGGAGTATTTGCAAACTTCCATGTACCCGCCATTGACGCAGCTGGATATCTTTCACCTTTAAAAGCATCAACTGAAGCAATAGATTCAAGCTCCGCCATTTCCTCTGGTGTCAGCTTCACAGATAAGGCCTTGATGTTGTTCTCCAGGTTTTCAATCTTGGTGGTGCCAGGAATGGGACAGACATCATCCCCTTGATGATGGACCCATGCTAAGGCCAAATGAGATGTGGTGCAACCCTTTCTTGTGGCTACTTCATTAACCCGCTCATATAGCTTGTTATTGTGCTCAGCATTCTCCCCCTGGAACTTAGGAACACTCTACAAAGGCAGCGTAAGTGTTGTCAGTACCAAAATCAAGGAGAAATTTAGTGATGTATCTAATCTAGTGTATTATCAACTACTCAAAAATCATCACTTGATAATAGGACTTGAAAATCTCAACCAGCAGAGAATCACACTTCCTTCCAAACAAGGAATCAAACAAGAAAAATAAACAAAAATTATAATGTCATGCAAACTTTTTGTACTGTACATTATCAGTTTTAAACATCAATCTGCGCAAACATCCCATAAAAGAAAGAACAGAGTGCAAAACTTTAGCCACAAGAAACAGATATATACTCTTAACAAGTTGTCACATAATTGTAGGAGCCAGAAGCAGGAGGAAATAGTCATTTGGAAATAATTCTACTGCTACCTAAAGAATACTAAATAGACTCAAGTTGCTAATTGATAGATTAACCTTGAATTTTAAAACGCAGAAAATAATTTTGTGGGATCATCAAAGCCATGGAATGGCACCCTTGAAGACATTCATTTTAGATTCACAACTAATATGCAGCTCCAAGATCAGCTTGAAATTTTGGCATAAAGAAAGGACATAGTGTTTTTGCCAGTTCGATTGGAAACTATGATTTAAAAGCTCCCTGTGGGTAAAATAAACTATTTTAGGAGATGGATAACAGAATGAACAGAGACATAACAGTGAAGGCAAGACAGAACACTCTTACAAAGAAATAAGCATGCAGGTCATCACAAAACACAAAGTCAAAAGAGGAAAAGAAAAAAAAAAGATAGATTCGCACTTGATGGATTTACAATGTGGCTAGTAGCCAAAGTACATAAGAGGTGAATTTTGCTCAAACAACAGCCAAAAACTTATTATGAGGACGTCATATAACTAACAAACAATTGATTCCATTTTAGTTCTGAACCATAAACTTGAATATGAGTTCAAGTAACTGAACAAAGTTACATGAGAAACAAACACCAATAGGAAATTACAGTCAAGAAAATGTGCACATTTGTCCGGTAAACAAGGAAACATTGGATTACAAGATTAGAATGTCCTAGAAAACAATCTGTGGCTAGAGTGATGAGTTAGAAATGGACTCAGATTTTCAATCGTAACTTGTGATAACTGTCAAAGCACAAATGTAAAAGCCATAACCACATACCCTGCGAAAGTCATTGCTGGCCAAGCTCTCCGTCAACTTTGCACCAGATGTGAAGAATCCTTTGCCTAAAGGACTAAAAGGAACAATTCCAATGCCAAGTTCCCTGTAGAATTATATAGAATATGAATAAACTCATCATATATGAGTGACATGAGCAAGATAAAAAACACATTCCCAATGGTCAGTAACAAATTAGTTTGAGCATTACTAGTAAATGACACACCTGCACGTGGGAATAACTTCTTCCTCGGCATCTCTTGTCCACAAGGACCACTCTAGTTGCACAGCAGTTATAGGGTGAACAGCATGGGCCCTTCTGATTGTGTCTGGTGAGGCCTCAGATAGACCTATGTATTTTATTTTACCCTCTTCAACAAGTTTCTTCATAGCTCCAATCTAGAAGAAGTTGCATGTCATAAAAAGACTTCAATGAAAAATCAATTCATGACAATAGGTAAATAGGCCCTATCTGCCAACTTGCCTTGAAGACATCTAAAAATGCATGAGATTAACTAAAACACAAAGCTAAAGTTAAAACCTACTGCCCACACAAGGGGTAAATCAAACAATAGCTCAATTGTCAATATCAATTTCCAGAAGGTCCATTTCTCAAGACAGACACTAAAAGAATTTCAAGAACTCTAAATTATGCTCAGGCTTAGCAGGAGTTTCCTTGCAGAGAACATAAAAAATGGATTTAATTATGATAATGACCCTCAAATTCTATGCAAATGAACAGGATTACAAATTACACAAATGGTATAACTCAAACAGCCTCCTATTGTTCTTATACATAATGGATACTTGAAAATATGATCTAAAACATGATCTAATGGATACTTGAAAATATGATCTATTAATCAAGTGAAGGAAATTTAAACAAATAATACAACTCAGCCTACCACAACAACAAATTGTTTCCTACTGTTAACAGATACATGAAATATGATCTAGGAATGGATACTTGAAAATATAATTTAAAAATCTGATCCATTAATCAAGAGAAGGAAAACAAACCGTGATTTCAATGGGAGTCCTTTTATCAATCCGATGAACATAGTATAGGTCGATATAATCAACATCCAGCCTCTTCAAGCTGGCCTCGCAGGCTTCCCTCACATACTCTGGATCACCAGAAATTTCCCTGCCTCCACCTTCCAGTAACCTAACAGCAAACTTAGTTGCAATTTGAACTTTCTCCCTTGGCAACCCCTTCAATGCCTACATCCACAAAAGCCACCCGACATGAATATCTTAATAAAACAAAAATTCATAAACCAATAATTCTAAGAAAACAACATAAAAATCTTTAAAAGAATTGCAAAAAACAAGATAAAAAATCTTAAAATGTAAAACCCCATCATGAAATAAGTTCCATTAGCAAGATACAAATCTCTTTTAAAAATTCCGAAAACAACATAAATGGACCCATAGACGAAAAGATACGAAAAAGGAAAAATTCCAAAAAAGTAAAACCCAAAAGAGTTCCCAAAAAAAAAAGATAAAAACTCTTAAACTACTAACAAAAATAAAAATCTTAAAAAACAAGAACCCACAACCAAAAAAAAAAAAAAAACCCCCAACAAAGCTAGTTGATTTCAAGCTGATCTTCAAAATAACACATCCATTTCTTGATTTCCATATTCATCTTGGACTTGGAAAAGAAAAAGGGGGAAAAAAGCAATAAAAGAAAAGGGGGTTCTTGAAAAGATACCTTTCCAATGAGAATTTCGTTGGTATGGGGGCCATAGGCATCGGAGGTGTCAAGATGAGTGACGCCGGAATTGACTGCATGGTGGATGAGTTTGATCATATCTGCCTCCGGCTTTGGAGGGCCATAGCCATAGGACATCCCCATGCAACCAAGACCTTGAGCTGAGACCTCAAAACCTTGTGAGCCCAGCTTGATTCTCCTCACTCCTGTCGCCATTTTCTTACTCTTTTTTTTTTTCCCTTTCTCAAGCACTAATAGTTTTTGTCAAAATCAAACTCTCTGCAGCAGCTGTAGTGTTGAGAGACCAGCGAGCAGAGGAGAGGAGATTGATGCTTATATAAGAATGGATTACCACAGATTTGTCTTGCTCTGATGACGCGGTCGGTGAGGTCATCCTCATTTTATTTTAGCTTGAGCCAATTTTTTTTTTTAATTTTTTGGAGCAATGGCTCAAATAGGACTTTTTTTTTTTAAAAGAGTCACAGGGGCTCAAATAGCCATTTACATTTGGAATAATAGCAAAAATGTGATTAGTGTTTGTTCATAGTCATGTGATGTATATAGATATCAAATAAAAGTATCAATAAGTATCAATCTTCGAACTCCGACCTAGCATAGCAGAAATGGTCATTGGTGTTTGTGCATAGTCATGTGATATATATAGATATCAAATAAAAGTATCAATCTTCGAACTTCGATCTAGCAATTAAAAAAATACTTAAAAAAAAAGAGGATATTAAGTAGGCATATTAAGAGTTACATTGTAAATTGTGTGATAAATAGTTTGGAAATCACACAGCGTTACATTGTAATAAAAATCGTTAATCAAAAAAAAGTTTTAATCGCCACTGTGGTGCTATTTGTAATTTAAATACAAATAATAGATACTTTGCATCGTCATTATAATTTATGAAAATAATTTTATCCTTTTTATATCGATTAAAAGTTTTTGTTCCATTTGTATTATTATAAGTCTTTTCATTTTAAGTTAATTTATTTGCTAGATATATTATGGGTCTAAGTTAAATTTTTAGCTAGATATATTATATATCTTCGCTTTTTTTTTTTATTCTTTTAGTTTTTGTTCTCATCAAAATTTTTCCCGTCCTTTTATACGATGAGTCTTCTCATTTTTCTTTTTTTTTTTTTTAGGTCTTCTCATTTTTTCTTGATTTCCCGAAAGAGGTGACATTGGAACCATCTCCTACTGTCAAACGAATAAATAGAGCCTTTTCTTCTTAAAAAAAAAACACACACACACACAAAAAAAAAGAATAAATTGACCCTTTGTATATTTCTCGTGTTTTTTGTATGCTTTTAGAAATTGAACATTCGGCTTAATAATGACAAAACCAAAAAACAAATTGGTTACATCGACGCTTACATCATCCAACACAAAACTTTGGCGGCAATTACTTTTCCATATTGTATGTCTCCACTTGACTTAAATCCAATGGGATCGACCCATGTTTTAGCAGTAAATAATCGTCCGATGATATGTTGTCTGATCCTTTTTGAAAAAGTACTAGTGCATAGGATTCTATTTTAGTCTCACCCAAAAGGGGGAAGGCCGCCAGGGGGACATTCAGGATATAGGTTAAGAATTTTTTTTTAATAGATTCTGATTTTTGTAAAAACTAATTTCAAAAAATTTAAAAATTAGTTGGTCATAATTTTAATTTTAAAAAATCTATAAAAATAGGGTAAAAAAGTAGTTAAGAATATTAAAAGGTAAAATTTTCAAAATCAGAAGCTAAAGATGGATAAAAAAAAAGGTTGAGAATGGTAAAATTTTCAAAATTAGTGAATAAAAAAAAAAAACGGTTGAGAATAGGTCCTATGTATTATATGTCAAGTCACAAAATGACTGAAATAGTTAACACGTTATGTACTAATCTATATTGATCATTATTAAGATTACAAGATATAGAGTGAAACTTGACACAAGTCTATATTAAAATTTTCCAATCTATTATAGTACTAGTCCAAATTCTACTAACCAAAGTCTCTCCCTGTTTATTACATGTCCTCACAAACACACACTTTTACCTATAAAAGGAAAAAAAAACTTTTGAAATATAAATTAAAGATATGCAAATTCACATATGATCTAAAATAATGAACACAATAACAAAATTTCCCAACCGTAAATCCAACTCCCACTAACTAAGGTCGGCCCATTGTTCATAACCAACTAAACTAAACTAAGCTCTTCTACCGCTTTTTTCCAGTTGTCCGTCTGAAAAAATGGAAAGAGAAGGGCGAAAGTGGCGAGAATCAAGTTGGGCTCACAGGGCCTCGAAGTTCAGCTCAAGGGCTGGGTTGTATGGGCATGTCAGCCTTCTACGGCCCGCCCAAACCCGAGGCCGACATGATCAAGCTCGTCCACTATGCTGTTGAGAGAGCGATTTCCCATCATCGTGATACCTCCGATGCATATGGGCCTCACACCAGCGAAATACTGCTGGGGAAGGTTTTGTATATCACGCTTTTATGCTTGTACTTTATTTGAGTCCTCTTAAGGCTCCGTTAATTGATAATTAGAATTGCAAAATAGTATTGGCTGTTTGTACCTGATTCCTAATGGATTGTACCTTGTTAAAAAATTTTTTCCTTTTCTTGAATTTTTACAGAGAATCTTCATAATCACTGGTTGTTAATAGTGTTTGTATATAATTGGTAATTTATTGATAATCTGAAACAATCAGCAATTTTTTTTTTTTTTTTGTTGTTGTTGTACCTTTTGATTGAAGTATCAATTTCTTTATTCGGGGGAAGAAAAGAGTAATCATCTAGTTTTGGAGAGATAGACAACAAGAAAACTGGACTTTGGAAATGTTAATTGGCATATGCGCCTGGATGTTGTACATTAAGCACTGACTTGCTGTAAATTGCTTAGGATATTCATGAGTTGGAGAATTTTAGATTTCAATATGAAGTTATTTCTTTTTGTTATCATCAGTTACTTAGATCCCTAATCTTTCGGCAGGGTTAAACCACATGAGTTTTGATGAAAGATGCATCTTACCCTCTTCAATTTTTTAAATTGACACTTTATTCCCATCTACTGTTCTTTCAAAAAAAAAATCCTCTCTTTATTTTCCATTTAATATCTGTTCATTATCTTCTTTTTTTTTTCTTTCATTGTTCCTCCCCTTTCATTCTTCATCAACGCTGTCGCACTTCAATTAATTCATGTTAGGTGTTTGTTTTTTTTTTTTTTTGGTCAAATGTTCAACATTTTAACCTATTTCTAATCTACTTTAAGGGATAGTCCAAAAATCCAACTATCTACTGCATGCTACAGGTGGACCTAGAACCCCAACTTGTAGTAGGGGAGCTTTTTAAATGCTCCCCTGACCACCGAGCCAGCTATTAGTTGTTTGTACCTAGGTACTTTTTTATTTCTCAATTATCAATTTTGTCTCTTTTATATGTACTTAAATAAACAAAATTACATAAACAAAATTCTCAATAACATTGTTTATGATATTTCATCCTACATCTAGGCACATAAAGGTAAAGCCATATATAAGCTCATGCAATGAAGTAACTCAAAGAGATAGGAAAACGTGAGATAGGTTTCGAATCTTATTGGTTTATCTTTTGAATAGAGAGGAAAAAGATTAAAGGGAATACAACGCAGTTTTGTGATGCTTTAATAGCATGTGGGGTGAAAAAGTGCAGAAAGGAAGTGAACCGAATTGAACAAAAAGGGGGAAAAAATGAAAGAAAGAAATAGGAAGGAAGGCAAGGAAGAAAATTGAGCTGGGAATGAAGTATCTATATTCTGAGGGTATTTTTTTACTTAAGTACATTGTAAATTGTTATTGAATTCTAGTATTCATCTGTGTTTTATCTTTCCATGTTTTAGGAAAATTATGTATCATGTTCTCCGGATAACATGGCATTTGTACCGAAAAAATGAAAGGTATTATATGTTAAGTTGCCAAATTGACTCACCCATGCATTGCATTTTCATTTTTGTGTTTTAAATTTTCATGGAACGATAAAACCAATTATGAAACTTGGACTAGAAGAAACTGTTAAGGAAATAGAAAAAAAATAAATAAATAAAAGATTGATACCCTTAAGAGAATTAGACTTCCAAAGCACAAGGAATATTTAATTATCACTGTAATCATATCATCCTATGCTAGGGAAACTAGTCTAAATTGAAGGGCATTAAGAAAAGTGGGGAAAAAATGGACATTTTGAGCCCATATACTGATCAGGAGTATAGTTTCTTTGACATGTTTTTGTTTGCATGTCCTGCATGTTTGATATTGTGAATGAATGTGTTTAGGCGTTGAAGGAAGGGATACAAGAGAAAGTGGAGCTCGCAACAAAATTTGGGACCAGGTTTGTGGATGGGAACCTTGAGGTCCATGGTGATCCGGCCTATGTAAGGGCTGCATGTGAGGGCAGCTTGAAGCGGCTTGTTGTTGACTGCATTGATCTCTACTATCAACATCGTGTTGATACTTGCGTATGCATTGATCTCTACTATCAACATCGTGTTGATACTTGCGTACTCATTGAAATCACGGTTAGTTCCACTTTTCTTCTGAATATTAGATCCTAGCTCACACTCTTTTTGGGTAAGTCTAGCTCTGACTTGATATGAAACTTCATATATTTGCATAGCATAGCAATCAAAGTTCATGATTTCTAAATCCAGGATTGATCATTAAGTGTAAGTAGATTGTGTATTTATCGGGGCTGACTATCAATAACGACATGGAATTGAATCTCGGATGCACAATCCACGTGTATTTAATAATCAGAACTTTGACCAGCAATAAAGAAATTGAACTATGTGTGATTTTCAAATGTTAGTTACTAGATGCAACTCAGGAGTGAAAAGGAAAGAGAAGGAACAATTTTTTAGCTTCATGCTCTATGGACAATACCTCCATTTATAATTATGCCGTGTCAGAATATGTGGCATCATCTAGCTATCGTTTCTCATTTTGAAGTCTTAATGGTCATGTAAAATGTACAAACATATTATTTTTGATTTTTGGAAAGAATTGCAAAATCAATTCACTGATCCATAACAAAGTCCAGGAATGAGAAAGAAATTTCTTCTTTCTGACAATTCCCATATTATGGGCATGGTAATATGCAGTTACACAGAACTATCTGTTGTCTTTTCTCTTTCTTTGGAGTTTACTATTTGATATTTGGCCAACAGTTTAATACTCAAATATTTTCTTGCAAAGTTGCTATTGAAAAATGACTCCTTCCCTCTGTTTCTCTTGACAAATGTGCTTGTCTATGGCACTGCTGGAAAAGCCAATTGAAGTATGATATAATATACACTGGGTTTTTGCACATATGTGCTGTGGACACCAGAAGACCACAATTACTCCACCATGCAATATATCACAGTCTTCATTTGGGATTCCAAAAATGTTGTTGATTTACCAGGAGATGAAGTTTTTCTTTGTGATGGCTTCTTCCAAGTCCCTTAAGATCTTGACAACTTAATGGCTCTCGCTTCGATTCAGTTCACTACAGATGGGAATAATGTCAAAAGAGTAGTTAATTAATGTAACTATCTTAGTTTTAAGGAACACAAGTATGGGCTTAATTTCAGAAGAAAAGGCATTTCTTAGAGAATTCAACAATTTAACATTTAGCTACTTAAAACTAGGATACTCAACATAGGATATTGGGAATAGATGAAATGTTGATCAACTTCGATTTTACGAGGCTGATTGAGTTTCATATCTTGTGCAATTGCTCCAAAAAAGGCATAGAAAGGTTCTTCACAGTTACAAATTTATAATCTAGTTGTATACATGCATATGTACGTGATTGTAAAACTGACTTGCCATTGTTATATATACTAGTTACTTGAAAATGAACAAAAATATATGTCTCATAGGCACAGAATTATAGCTTGACAGCCCCCTTGCTGAGGAAGAATAAGTGGATATAATGTTACACGTCTTATATACTATGTTTAGGAACATGAAGATCTGTGAATTCTCTTTAACTTGAGACATACACTGGTATTGAACATCGTACTATATCAATCTTGTGGCTTCTTTGGAGTAAGTACATTAAGCGGTGGAGACGCATTCATTGATTCACATCTTTTACTTGGTACATGGATGTCATTTTTTACTGCAACCAACCTTTTGGGGAAAACTGCCTGTGTTTTTCTTTCTAGTTTAATCAGGAAAGTAGATCTTACGTTCATTTCTTCGGTATTAGGAAGTTCTTGAAATACAATGATTAACAATACGGTCAAGTTTCAAAAATATCAAACAATACTGAAAGTGAACAGTTGATGTAACTCAGATTTTGTTTTGTTAACAATGTTCTATGTGTGTGATTGGAGGAACATTAGACTTGTATCATATTGAAGGGCTAACATGACCAGTGGGGTTGAACAATATTAGTTACAGAAGTAACTATTATTGACAGTTCTTTACCATTTGATGTGTAACATTTTGTGGTTTATGTCGACTTCTTCAAAGTAGTTTGCTGCAATGAATTAATGCAACTTTTACCTTATGCATGTGAAATTTCGATTTTTTGCCTTGGGATAAATTACCTGAGCTTCCTCTGGCAACACTTTCTTATTCCTTAAAATTCTCATTTTCCTAGATAGGAGAACTCAAGAAACTGGTGGAAGAGGGTAAGATAAAATATATAGGTCTATCTGAAGCCTCAGCTTCAACGATTAGAAGAGCACATGCTGTTCATCCAATAACAGCAGTTCAGTTGGAATGGTCATTGTGGTCCAGAGATGTGGAGGAAGAGATTATCCCCACTTGCAGGTATTTCATAATCTACTTTATACTCTTTAGGTTTGTGCTATGAATATCTGGCTCTAACTTGATTTTCCCCACAATCTTTCAGAGAACTTGGGATAGGGATTGTGGCATATAGTCCACTTGGACGAGGATTCTTTTCATCAGGTTCGAAGCTGATTGAGAATCTGACTGATGGTGATGTCCGAAAGGTTTGTGCTGGTTGACTCTGATTATGATGAGGTTAGGATTTAGTTGTATATTACTCTTTTGCACATGATAAAAGAAAAATCTTGACTCGTGTATCTAAATATCTAATGAAATTATTTGTCTTCTTATTTTATGAAAACTGAAATACAACACGACTCTTTTCTGATCAATTCGAAAGGTTCATCACAGAATAATGCTAAAAATGCTTTGATTTGGGATTGGCTCAAGACTACAACATAATTCCGTATACTCTTCTTTAGTGGCAAATGATCCATTTGTAATGATTAATCTACATAATATGTCGAATGTATTACTAAACCACACTGCAAATTTAATCTTGTGGTCATGCCTACTTTTTGCAAATAATGTTCCTGAATGAGAGTACTCGGACTACTTTATTTGTGCTGAATTTGCATGCCCGAAAGAAAATTCTCTGTGAATCAGCTTGATCGAAATTCCAGCATTAAAGTTCATTACATAAGTTAATTCCATATGTTGCAGTTCCTGCCAAGGTTTCAGTCAGAGAATATGGAGCATAACAAGAGCTTGTATGAGCGTATCTACGACATGGCTTCAAGGGAGGGTTGTACTCCATCACAGCTAGCTCTGGCCTGGGTCCATCACCAGGGAAATGATGTTTGTCCCATACCTGGCACTACCAAAATTGAGAATCTGAATCAGAATATAGCAGCTTTGTCTTTGAAACTGTCAGCAGAAGACATGGCTGAGCTTGAATCTATTGCTTCTGCTGGAGTCAAGGGTGATGGATATCCGCCTGGCTTTAGTACTTGGGAAACTTCTGATACTCCACCCTTGTCAACCTGGAAGGGCGTATGAAGACATGCAGTTGGCGTGCTATAATTGTACTTTCTAGCTGTCTATCTGATAGTGCATTTCACTGTGTCGATGGTTCAGCGGGATGCCTTGGTTCCAATAAATCGTAATCCTTGTAATACTAGTGTCTGCCTAACTATTTAAAGTTATCTTTTAAAGTGAAAGAGCTGATTAGAGAGGCAATAATGAATAGAGGTCTACTGAGTTGAAAAGCTGGGTGGTTTATTTTAATTGGAGAAGCAGGCCATATTTTTTGCTGCAGTAGAATACATGTGAAAATTTTCCTATTATATTTGATAATCTGTAAATGGTCACTGCTATCCTTTTAAAACTTTTTAAGTTGAAAAAAAACATTGTGGTGATACGGAATTAAGTAACAGACACAAATTTATTAAAAGATGATAAGATTTGTTGATAATCTATTACTTTCTTAGTAAAATTTACCGTTGTGGGCCACTTCACTTCACAGAAATAGATGCAGTCAAGTGCTCACTGACTACCTATGTGATTAATAATATAATTCATGCCTTTGGCCTGACAGCATTTAGTGTTCATTTCTACATGTAGGACTGAAAGAGAAGGTCTTGGACTGTGAATTACGTGTGCTCTGATGTCTTGCAGTTTCATCATTCTTCTAAATTCTCTAAAGACTTAACAGCCCGTTTGGGAGGCAAGAAATGGACAGAAAAGAAAAGAAAAGTTGGGTTGATTTTCACTTTTTATTGTTTTGGAGAAAATTGGGTGAAGGAAAAGAAAGGAATTGGATGGAAAATTTTTCCCACCCAAAGCTAGAAACTTTTCTGCCCAAACTTGGGTTGATTTGGAAAGAAAATTTTCCTCTCTCTTCTCACCCTCTTTCTTTTCTCTTCTCATCTTTTCTTTTCTTTTCTTTTCTTTTCCACCTAAACTCCCAAACTAAGCATTAAAATTTGGTTCCACCACTGGAAAACAGCCATCAAAACTGGCAACATATAAAAGCTACCATAAAATTTCTATGTCGATGAATAAATAATAGAGCAAATAAAACAAGCAAAACCAAGAACATAATGACAATGGAAACTACAAAAATCAAACTATATTACTGGCCGGGTACAAGTCAACGTATTTTACATCTTTCAAGGCAAAGGTACAAAAGTTTCTACTTCAAATCAAACATTGCGGTCACATATTTGGCAGGCGTACGTAGTGCGTCGAGATATTCAGAGCCAAAAAGACTTTTCTTTCCGAGCTATGATTTTTAACTCGTACTTCTCCAGAAAACATGGGCTATTGTTGATTATCACACGCTTTGATTTTATTGCAAACAGACTCAACACCCTGATTGTGGTTGTGGCACATACAAAATGAGTATTTCAAGTGTTCTGGTGGCACCAGCACATCTCTTCCGTAAAAAAAGCATGTTTACCCAGCATCAAATGTTTAAGAAATAATATGAAGTGATAAATATTCCCTCTCTTCTGTTATCAGCCGCTTACAATACAATAGCTCACTCTTCTCATTCCTCTCCCTCGTCCACAGAAAACTTACTCCTATAAGAGCACAAGATAAATGGAGATCTATGGGAGTTTATGATATATCTGATTTCAAGACAGAACGGGTAGCCTTGGGACTTGGAGATTGGTGAGACGTCAAAGACGAGTTATGGGGTTAAGGACCGACACTGGCTGTATCACGTATGGATGGGAATGAAACAGAAGTTAGGTTCATAGAAGATGTTAATTGTCTCACATTGGTTTGAGAAAGAAAAAAGGAGTAGTTAATACATATGTATGGGCCCAATATCTAATACCTTAAGCTTTTGGGATAAAATTGAGTTCCAAACTTATATATTGGGTCTCTTTGATAAGCTTTCTTGGGTTTTCCTCCCTAACAATAACTCATGGTTAAAGTCTTGAGCTACTGGGTTACTCATTGACAAGAAGTTTCTTTTCGATGCTAGGCTCAATGTTGGATTGGTGACTCGTTCTCTTCTTGGGTGTTGGACTAGAGAGCCTAGAGTTAGGCTAGGGTCTGGTGTTGGACCGGAGGTCCAAATAAGAAGAGGTTAGAGTCCATGTTTGAGTTGATGAGTGATTTGGACTTGAGAGGAAACTTGGTTTTAATGTGACAGTTTACCTATGAAAGGGGAGAATTGTTAGGTTGATAGGTATATATTAATTATCCTACATTGGTTTGAGAAAGAAAGAATGAGCCATTAATATATATGGGCCCAAAACTTGAGAGCTTAAATTTTTGAGTTAAAATTGGGTTCCAAACTTATATATTGAATCTCTTTGATAGACTTTCTCGGGTTTTTTCTTCTTAACAATAGAGTGTAAAATAGGAGAAATGGAGCTTGGAGTTAGCTTAGGGCTCTTGTATTGGACCAAGGTCTGAGTAAGAAGAGGTTAGAGTCCATATTTGAATTGATGAAGAATGGGTTTGTGTTGAGTAGTGATTTGGGTTTGAGGGAGAGCTTGGTTTCAATGTGACGGTCTACTCATGAAAGGAGAGAATTGTTAGGTTCATAGGTAGATGTTAATTGTCCCACATTAGTTTGAGAAAGAAAGGAGTAGTTAATACACATGTATGGACTCAAGACTTAATGGCTTAAGCTTTTGGATCAAAATTGGATTCTAAACTTATATATTGAATCTTTTTGATGGACTTTCTCGGATTTTCTTCCTAACAACAGTGTAAAGGAGGCGAAATGGGAAGTGACATGTGACCATTAAGCTTGCCAGTTACAAGAAAAGTATTTTCAACCCTTTATTAACCAAATCCCCTAAAAATTATGGGAAAATTAATTTTTCCTTTGAAAATGTTGGCCTTTTTAAATTCTGGCACTGCAATTGATTGTTGAAGTTGAATTTTACATATTGCAGTAGTTGTTGAGATTACAAGTACATGGGATTTTCTGTGCCACTTTTTTCAATGCCAGTTAAATGCTACTCTGAAAAAAAAAACTCCTATTAAGCATTAAATTCTCTTATTTTAAAATTAAATCACGTGATGAAATTATAATATTACATTGTTTTGAGGGCGACACACAACTAGTATTTAAAAATGTGGCACAAAGGATTTCATGTGGGTTACAAGTTACAGCTAGAGAACTTGGAGCACAAGAAGTGCACTTATCATTAGGTCAACGAATTGCTTACAGGATAGGTTGGACCCTGTCATGACTAGCATTGGCCAGGTTCCATCACTAGGAAAATTATGTTTGCCGCATTTCTGGCACTACCAAGATTGAGAACCTGAGAGAGAACACAGGAGCTTTGTCTGTAAAATTGTCACGAGAAGATATGGCAGAGCTTGAATCCATTGCTTTAGCTGTAGTCTAAGGGTGTGATGGAATGGGCATGGCTTTACTACCTGGCATACTTCTGTTACTCTACCTTTGTCAACATGGAAGGATACGTAACGGCATGCCTTTGTTGTGCTAGTGTTTACTTCTAGCCATCTGTGTAATAATTGATTGCACTGTGCTGTGAACTTAGCATGTTGAGTTGGTTTGAATAAATTTTCTTAATTCTCTTGGTACTGTTCTGTACCTGTTTCTTCACGAGAACAGCGTGAAGTTAATTTTAACGAAGGAAAGAACTGAACAAAGACGTAGGTTGTACGACTAAGTATTGAGTGCACTACGCGCGCCACCTGGCATGTTACGTGATATATTAAAACTAATCATACATTGTCAAATAATACAATATGTGACCTATCATCTCCACGTGACAATAAATTATTGGTTCTAACGCATCACGTAACAATGCGCGTGCATTTTATACTTTTTCTAGGTTACATGGAGCAAAGATGTTATACACGTGAAAGAACAGCATATAGTTTGCTGCAATTAAATGCATATCATGTTCTATTTATCTGTAGTATTTGAGAATTTGTAAATGGCAGAGTAAAAGAAAGTCATTCTTTCAGTAAATAGCTAGAAAGGAAAAGCTTTGCGTCAATAGCAATAGCGATGGCAATTAAAGTTGGACTCTCTCTAATTTTCTCAATCCCCTTTAAGATTGATTACTTTCTCTTTAGAAGCCAACTGCTTTATGCCAATCCTAAATTTGGCATAGTATTTTTGTACATTGCTTGTAATAATGCTTAGTTTTCAATTATGCTTTCCATCTTTCTGATAAATTAATCCCAAGTTTTCACTAAAGTTATTCGAAAAAGATTGACAAAGGACGCTTCCATTCAAGGTTAGCTTTTTAACTTCCTCGCACACAGAACCATGCATGAAGCTCAATAGGCAGCTTTCTGCCTTAGTTCCGGCAATCAGTTCATGTATCCCCTACGTACAATAACAACAACTAAGCCTTTATTTCAATACGTGAGGTGGACTATACGGAACATATATTGCCGTTGTGCGTGAGCAAAACACATGTATTCTCTACATAATACACATTCTAGATGCCATAGTTACTGAAACGAGTTCAATTATTTACAATGCGTCTAAAGAGCAAGATTTGAACATTTGGAGCTGTCAATTTAACATATTGTTGTTGATGATCTTCATTACTACATTACATATGAAAATTGACACATAATAGTTTAACAAGTCACCTCCATTACATGTTGTCTTTTCCCTACAATGATAAGTTTATAACTAGTATCAAATCCGTACATTATACACGACATCTATTAGAAAAGTATTATCTAGATTTTTTTTAAATTACATATTAATTTAAAAATATTCAAGTTTGACCAATTTAATGACTAAATTTATCTATTCTAACCACTACATTACCCACTTAACCTGACCTCAACAATCCTATCATGCATAATCCAATACTAATTAGTACCCAATCTTGTTGGCTTATTTGTTATAGTATGTTATTTGCATATAATCCACAAGTACTATAAATACAAGCACCAATACTTCATTTAGGGGTTAGATGGATTATCGTCACTTTATAATTGGATCCCAAAAATTATATACACTTCATACTATATTGGACAAATAATTTGTTTGCGAATGTACAAGGGAATGTAATCACCTTCTACCATACCAGCCTAAGAAATTCATCCCTCAAATTGAGTTCCTCATCCAACTTATATGATATCCATCCTCTGCTTTAGCCTATCCACATCCCCTGCAGCACTCGTTAATACCTACTTTCGTCTTTTATTGCTAGGTATATATATTTTTTATAGGCACATACTTAAGCAAAATATTCAAAAACTAGAAAAATAACAAAATGTACTAAGACTTCAATATAAAGGTAAATTGTTAAAAATATTATAAACTGTAATATAAAAAAATTACGTGAGAAGATTACCTATATATTCATGTAAAAACCACCCATATTTTCACATAAAAAATATGTTAATAGCCTTTATTTATTAAATGGATATATCTAAGTTTGCTTTAAGGTGATTTAAATATTGTCTTTTCTTTTTCGTTTGTAAGGGAGTGGCATACATGTAAGCTTTGTACACACATTTTTTACCATGAACTTTCATTAAAAAAAAAATTCTAAAGTTATATATTAATTATAGGACAATGTTATATATAAATTGTTAGGATCAAATTTAAAACTCAAAAAGTTGAAAAATAAAATTTTTAACTTATAAATGTGTAATTTTTAATTCAGCAAAAATAACTCTCATAATAATGTTGGAAAGTCCTATATCTAATTTTAAATGCTTACTATTTCCTCATTAATGAATTCAGAATTACAATAAATAAAATGTAGAAATGACTCACTAGACAAGCATTTGATTGATAAATATGGAGACATTATGTAAATTAACTAAAATTTAAAATTATCATGACTCACAAAAAGAATAATGTGAACCTGTCCATGTCACTACATACGTAAACCTCATCTTAACCTCCATTTATGTACACAAACACATACACTCTTCAACATGATGTCACTTGTCAGTGTAATTTTAGAAATTGCACGAGAGGTCTTATAACTATGATGAAATTCAAGAAATGTCATAATATCATGTACCTTTGAAATTTTTGCTTAAAATTACACGAGAGGTCTTATAATTATGATGAAATTCAAGAAATGTCATAATATCATGTACCTTTGAAATTTTTGCTCAATTGAATTATCTAACTTTGTAAAGGGTAATTTTTTATGAGATTAATATGGTTAAGATATATAATGACATCTCAAGTGGTGAAAAGAAATTCTTCACATTATCCTTATTTGCCATGTTTAAGTAATCTAAAAGGTTCACAGATATTGAAAGTTACCAATATCAAGTAAATAATAAGAGTATAGTTATTAGTATTTGATGATAATTCCATTATGAAATGAGCACAAAATAGTAAATTTTTTCTCAAACAAAATTAGAGAGGAATTTATTGTCTTATACCTTTGAATAATAACAGCAAAGTAAGCAACTTTGAACGACGAATGCTACGTTCTTTTCTGAGATTTTGGTTTGCTGGCGGAAAGTGATAAATATAAATTATAGATTTCAAAAAGTAATAAATTTATATAAAACTTTATCTAGTTTTTTTACCAAAAAAAAAAAAAAATTACGGCGACCCTCAGCTTATAATTGTTCTCTTCTAAAGACTTTGCTTATCTCATTTAATTCCGTTTATCTATGGTGTTTCTCTTGCCCGGTACATTATCCATGGGTTTGGATGCATTAACCAAGGGTTTAAATAGATTGTGTTATTTGCTATAATTTTTGTTTCAAAAACTCCTTATTTATTAGTTTGTTGGAAGGATGTGGTTGTCTTTTTTTTTTGAAAAAATTATTTTCTAGATACATTTTTAATCAACCTTTTATCTCAAAAAAAAAAAAAGAAATTTACCCAAAAGATGTTACAATGATATTTTTTTTAGAAATAATATATTAAAAAGCATGTTACAATGATTTTTTTTTAAAATAATATATTAAACAGGATCATCCACACTGTTTGTTTATCTTCAATATTTGGATTATGAATAATTTAGTCCTCAATAGCATATATACTTTTATTAATATTTTAATTAGACCAATAAAAAATAATGGTGATATACCCCTTAACAAAATAAATAGGCCTTCTTTTCTTTTTTTTTTCTTTTCATATTTTTGGAAACATATACTATATTCTCATACACTTAAAAGGGGGAAAAAACATATGACCCCTAACTCTTACAAGATTAACTACAAAGTCAAACCAAAAAAAAAAAAAAAAAATCTAATCGTACAATTCAAAGTTAAACATTAGGCTTATTAACGAAAAACCCAAAAAGGAAATTGCTTAGATCATCCAACACGATAGCTTTCCGTATTGTATTTCTCCACTTAACTTAAATCCAATGCAATCATCCTACGTTTTTAGCCACAAATAATCCTCCCCATCATATGTTGTCTGATCTGTTAGAAAAAGGAGTAACACATAGGATTCTGTTTTAGCCGCACAAAAAATAGAACATTCTGGGATATGGGTTAAGTATTATCTGTCAAGTTACAAAATGATCTAAATAATGAACACGTTACGTGCTTAATCTATATATATATGTTCATTATTTAGATTACAAGATTAAGTGTGAAATTCCGACATTAGTTTATATTATATTTTTTCAATCTATTATATTACAAGTCTAAAAGGCATGTTTTTAATATATTTTTTTTACCTAATTTTTTTTTTTAATTTTTAAAAAATTTATTTTACAATGTTTATAATTATTTTTTTGGTTATATTTTTAAATTTTTTAAAATAAAAATCAAGAGAAATTAATTTTTATTTCTTTTAAAATTAAAATTTTAAAAAAATAAAAAAACTATTGAAAACAAACTATATAAGTTTTACTAACTAAAATCAGCTCTGTTTAGCGTGTATCATCACAAATACACTTTTACCTGCGATGCAAAACCAAGAAAAAAAAAATCTGAAATATAAATTAGATCATATATGCCAAGTCACAAATGATCTAAATAATAAACACATATTTACTTAATTTATGTGATTACAGGATTTATAAGTAAAATTGTACACTGAAATTTCCCAACCACAAGTCTGTCTGTCTGACAAAGTTGGCCCATTTTTTATAACCAAAACAATCAATTATAAATCTTCACAGTTGCAAGTCCCTCACCAACTATATTAAAAGCTCTTCCGCCACTCTTTCCCAGTTGTCTGTCTGAAAAATGGCAACAGAAGAGGTGAAAGTGGCAAGAATCAAGTTGGGCTCACAAGGGCTTGAAGTTTCAGCTCAAGGACTGGGTTGTATGGGCATGTCAGCCTTCTACGGCCCGCCCAAACCCGAGCCCGACATGATCAAGCTCATCCACTATGCTGTTGGCAGAGGGATTACCCATCTTGACACCTCCGATGTTTATGGGCCTCACACCAACGAAATACTCCTCGGAAAGGTTCTGTGCACCGTGAAAATGTTCCCTTTCTTTTGTTAATTTTCAATCTTCTTGAATTTTTACAGAGAATCCTCGTAATCACTTGTTGTTAATAGTGCATTATTTTGGATGTAATTGGTAATTTATTGATATTCTAAAAAAAAACAATTCATTTGTTCTCCCTTGATTGAAGTATCAATTTCTCTTTCAGAAATTGCACTGAGCTGCTGTAAATTGCTTAGGATATTTTACGAGTTAGAGAATTTTAGGTTTTATTTAAATGGATGATCTTATTGTCGAAATTGTTTGTATTAAGAAAATTAACTTTGCAAATTCTTCAAAAGCTGAAGGGAAAAAAAAAAAATCTTTTTCCTGAATATTTTATGTTGTAAGTATATGTAAAAGTTCACTTTTTGATCAAATTGTCGGTTACTGAGAAAAGCGGAAAGCCCGCTAGGACTTCAACCTTAAAATGGAGAAGTAAGGCAAAACGAGTGGACCTAAATGGAAGTGTAAACATTTACTTGCCATAAATGAAAGTCTTGTGGGGATATTTATAAGATAATATTTAACTTGGATTAAAAAGACCATTATAAACCTACCTATTAAAGAAGCAGTGACAAGTGTATGATTCTTATTTGGTACTAGTCTTTGTATCATCAGTTACGGAAAATTGCTATATGGATTAAAATAGAGCCAAATAAACCTCCCTACTAGGGCTGTTCAAAAAAACCCGAAAAACTGAAAAACCGGGAAAACCGATCCGTCCCGAACCGAAAAAAGGGTAACCGAACCGGTTTTTGGTGGCGGGGCGGTTTGCGGGGCGGGTTATATTTTAATCGGGGCGGTTCGCGGTTCCCATTTTTGCGAACCGGCGGGTAACCGAACCGAACCGAAATGGGGGTAGTTATGTAATTTCACATGTCACTTATGTAATTTCATATATTAGTTTGGGTGTTCATTTGGCTATTTGTTGAATATTTATGTTTTTACATTGATTGAAATGAGAAGATGAAGTTTGAAAGACTAAGTGATTATTTTCTTGTTTATATAGTTTTTGGTTATTTGTTGAATATTTATGTTTTTATGTTGATTGAAATGAAAAGATGAAATTTGAAAGACTAAGTGATTGTTTTCTTATTTATTTAATTTTTGTTTTTTTGAAGATTAAGGTTTTGGATGTAATTTAACTTTAAGATATTAATGTTTGTATTATTAGTGATTTATAATATTTTGTAATTTTTCTTGTTTATTTTTTTAAAAATATAGGTAAATTATTATGGACCGGGTCGGGTACCCGCCCTAACCGAACCGGTTTTGCGGGTAACCGGAAGGCCGGGTACCCGCTACATGTGGACTGGTTTGCTGTTCGAATTTTTGCCGAACCGCAAAGACCGGTTCGGTTCACATTTTTTGTCCATGGACCAGGTACCCGGTCCATGAACACCCCTACTCCCTACTTGTGACTCAAATAGAGCCAAATAAGTATTATTACGTCACTTTATTAAGTTCGTCATTGTACCTAAGTGGTACATAGGTTGGGTTGTAGATCCAGTCTATGTAAGAGTTTTGTATCAGGTTACTTGGATTCATAATTTTAAGTAGGGTTAATTGCAATAAACCATTTAAATTTTTGGTAAAGTTGCATTTTGCCTTCTCCAATTTTTTTGATAGCTTCCAATCTAATATTTTTAGAAAAAATGCTATGAAAATATGGTATTTTCCACATTATTTTCCATTCAAAATTTGTTATTTTTCTTTCTATTTCTTGTTTATTTCCTTTAGTTATTCCTCCCCTTTCATTCGTCACCAAAGCTCTCCCATCTCTATCAATTTATGCTAGATGTTTGTACCTAGTTAATTTTTTAATTCCCCAATTATCAGTTTTGTCACTTTTATGTAATAATTCTAGATAAAATTGTTTGTAATAGTTCAACCTGTATCTAGGTACATAGAAGTAGAACCATATATAAGCTAATGCAATGAAGTTACTCAAAGAGCTATGAAAACGTAAGCTAGGTTTCGATTTTTATTGATTTATCTTTTGGAGAGATAAGAAAAGGATTAAAGGGAATAAACTGGAGTCTCATTATGCTTTAAGAGTTTGGTGGCGTGTAAAAGTGTAGAAACGATGTGAATCGAATAGGGAAAAAAATTGAAAGAGAGAAATAGAAAGGGAAGAAAGAAAATTGAATTGGGAATGAAGTATCTATATATAATCTATATATTGAGGGCACTTTGGTTAGAGAACATGGAACATAGGGCGTGCCTGTTGTGAAGTTTGTGGAAGACAAAGTGCAATTCACCCAATGTTCATAGGGGTTTAATGTAATTAAAATATTTTTACTTAGGAGCTAAGTACATTGTCAATTGTTATTGAATTCTAGCATTCCTCTATGTTTTTATCTTTCCATGTTTTAAAAAATTATATATCATGTCCTCCAGAGAATATGGCAATTGCACCAGAAAAGGAAAGGGTTTATGTGTTAATGTGCCAAATCGAGTTATGCATGCATTTGTATTTTCATTCTTGTGTGTTGGATTTTCATAAAATGATAAAACCAATTGTGAAACTTGGAATAAAAGAAACTGTAAAAGAAATAAGAAAAAGCGAAAGAGATTGATAACTTCAAGAGGAATAGACTTCCAAAGCACAAGGAATATGCAACTGTCATTGTAACCATCCTATGCAATAGAAATTAGTTTAAATTGAATGACTTTACAAAGAGTGGGAAAAAACGGACATTTTGAGGCCATGTTCTGATCAGGAATATAGTTTCTTTGACATGTTTTAATTTGCACGTCCTCCATGATTGATGTTGTGAAAGAATGTGTTTAGGCGTTGAAGGAAGGGATAAGAGAAAAAGTCCAGATAGCAACAAAATTTGGAGCCAGAATTGTGGATGGGAACTTTGAGGTCTGTGGTGATCCGACCTATGTAAGGGCTGCATGTGAGGGAAGCTTGAACAGGCTTGGTGTTGACTGCATTGATCTCTACTATCAACATCGTATTGATACTCGTGTACCCATTGAAATCACGGTTAGCACCACTTTCCTTCTGAATATTAGTCCTAACTCACTTTTTTTGGGTAAGTCTAGCTCAGACTTGATGGTATGAAACTTCGTATATTTGCATACCAATCAATGTTCATGATTTCTGCCTCCAGGATCTATGAAGCCTGGGAAGCATGAATCTTTGATTAAGAAGAACTTGTGTATTTGCCAGGCTGACCATCAATAACAACATGAAACTGAGTCTTAAATACACAATTTACATACCCTTAATGATCAAAACTTTGACAATCAATAACGAAATGGAACTAAATGTGAGTCTCAAAAATTATTACTATTTTACAAATGAAGTGAGAAATTTATACTAGATGTAACTTAGGAGTGAAAAGGAAAGACAAGGAACAATTGTTTTTGTTTCATGCTCTATGGACTGTACCGGCGGCATCTTGATATCATTGGCTTGTTTTCGAGTCTTAATGGACATGGAAAAATGCACAAAGTTGTTTTCTTAACTTTTTGTAAGAATTACAAAATCAATTCACTGATTCTTCACACAGTCCAGGAATAAGAAAGAAATCTCTGTTTTCTGGCAATTCCCAAATAATGGGCATCGGTAAAGGCATGGCAGTATGCTGTTGGACAGGACTATTTGGTGCTTTTTCTCTTTCGTTTGGAGTTTACTATTTGGTACTTGGCCAACAGTTTAATACTCGAATATTTTCTTAATGACGTTGCTACAGAAAATGACCTGCTCCCTCTGTTTCTGTTTACAAATATGCTTTTGTCTGTGGTACTGCCAGAGAAGCGAATTGAAGTGTGAATTAATGTACACTGTGTTTTAGTACACGTATGCTGTGCATGCCAGATGACCACATTACTCCACTATGCAATATTTGACGATCTTCATTTGGGATCCCAAAATGTTGTTGATTTACCAAGAAAGGAAGCTTTATATTTGTTTGTGATGACATCTTCCAAGTCCCATACAATCTTGAAAACTTAATGATTCTCACTTTGATTTGAAAAAAAATAATAGGCAGAACAAACTATCTTCAATTTAAAACAGATATGAATAATCTCAAAAGAGTAGTTAATTAATGCCATCTCAATTTTACGGAGCGCATATATGGGCTTAATTTTAGAAGAAAGGGCATTTCTTAGAGAATCAACAATTAACCTTTTAGCTACTTAAAACTATGATGCTCCTCAACATAAGATATTGCAGAATAGATCAAATGTTGATCAATTCGGCTGTAGGAAGTTGATATTCATATATTGTGCAGTTGCTTCAAAAATGGCATAGAAAAGTTCTTCACAACTATGATATAGTGGTATACATTCTTATCCATGTGATCGTAAAACTGACTTGCCACTGTTGTATACTAGCCACTTGAAAGGAATGAGGAAAAAAGAATAAAAATATTTGTCTTATATGCACAGAGTTATAGATTGATGTCCCCCTTGCTGAGGAAGAATAAGTGGATATAATGTTACATATTTTATATAATTTGTTTAGGAACATGAAGACTTGCGAATTCTCTTTAATTTGAGACATACATTGGTATTGAACACGAATATTCTAGTCTATAAATCTTGTGGCTTCTTTGAGGGAAGTAACATAAGCAGCGGAGGCACGTTCATTATTTCACATCTTTTAGTACTCGTCATTTTTCACTACAATCAGCATTTTGTGGAAAGCTTCCTGTGTGATTCTTTATTAGTTTAATCAGGAAAATAGATCTTATGTGGATTTCTTTAATGTTAGGAAGACAGTTTCTTTAAATACAACAAAGACAATAATCTTATTTTCATATAAAAAAGTTAAAAAAATTTTATGTGATTGGAGGATCATTATACTTGTACCATATGAAGAGCTAATTTAATCAGTGTGATTGAAGACAATAATCTTTACAGAAGTAACTAGTATTGACAGATCTTTACCTTTTGATGGGTAATGTTTTCTGGTTTATGCCTACTTCTTCAAAGTTGTGCTGCAATGAACTAACGCAAAACTTTTACTTTATGCATTTGAAATTTCGATTGTTGCCTGGATAAATTATACTACCCGAGCCTCCTCTGGCAACACTTTCTTATTCCTTAAAATTCTCATTTTTCTAGATGGGGGAACTCAAGAAACTGGTTGAAGAGGGGAAGATAAAGTATGTAGGTCTATCTGAGGCCTCAGCATCAACAATTAGAAGAGCACATGCTGTTCATCCCATAACAGCTATTCAGTTGGAATGGTCATTGTGGTCCAGAGATGTGGAAGAAGAGATTATCCCCACTTGCAGGTATTATATGTTCTGCTTTTTACTCTTTAGGGTGTGCAATGAATATCTGGTTCTAACTTCATTTTCCCATAATCTTTTAGAGAACTTGGGATAGGGATTGTGGCATACAGTCCACTTGGAAGAGGGTTCTTCTCATTAGGTCCAAAGCTGATTGAGACTTTGACTGATGTTGACTTCCGAAAGGTTTGTGCATAACCTCACAGATTATGAGCCTTCTGTTATGGAATATTTATTGATTGTCACTTGGTACAGGCTATGAGCGTCTTGGTAATCTACTGCCTATATCATATTCACTAACGATATTTTTCATATTGTTGTCCACATTTTACATGCTTTTCTAATTCAAAAGCACACGACAAATTTATAATGAAAAAGGAAAGCCTTGGTTATGGTGACAACCTTTTGTACAACAAGAAGTTCTTTACCAGTTTGTTTCTCAGCTCGCAGTTGCAAAAGCTAAACCATCGATTTTAATGGTTAAAAATGAAAACTTGCATCTTATGAAGTTGTGCAGATGAATGTGGAATGCTAGTTCATCATTCTAAATACTCCAAAACAAGTATATGTGGAATGCTAGTTCATCATTCTAGTTTCTCCAAAACAAGTACATTTATTAGAACCAGGCTTTGATCTCAAAAATGAGTCTAGTATGCTTGATCACAATAAGATAAACTAAAACTAATAGTTCTTTCAGATAGCCAAGAACGGTACTAAAGCTTTCACTCTATAGTTGAATTATATGGACTGCTTGCTTCCTTCATCCCAGAACTTGAACTTGTTTATCATGCATCACTTTTTATGTTTCTTGATTTTATACTGCGAAAGCACTCATGATTATGTAATACTTCTTAAAGCATCAAATATTTCATTTTCATGGTTTTGTACATGTTAGATGCTATGTATTTTTTCATACTCCACATATGTTAAAACTGCATTGTATAAATTTATAGTACCATGTTATTCCTGTTTCATGGCAAATTATGATCCAGTCAGATGATTAAGAACATGAAAGGGTAATACATTTTTAAATCTCACTGGATCTAGAATGATCTCTACTTTCTGCAATTGATGTTACTCATCTGGACTCTGGAGAACTCAGTCCTTACTGATGTTTTTTTTCCCCCTCTAAATATTCACATTTGAAACAAGACTTCTCGTGTGTCCCCTGAAGTTATGTATTTTGTGTGTATTAGTTACCTGCTTTAGTCCCTTCTGAATTCTGCTACTACAATTGTTCATCGAAGTTGAATTTTACTTTTGCAGCATGTGCCAAGGTTCCAACCAGAGAATTTGGAGCATAACAAGAGCTTGTATGATCGGGTCAATGACATTGCTTTAAGGAAAGGTTGTACCCCATCACAGATAGCGTTGGCCTGGGTCCATCACCAGGGAAATGATGTTTGCCCCATTCCTGGCACTACCAAGATTGAGAACCTCAAAGAGAATATAGGAGCTTTATCTGTAAACCTGTCAGCAGAAGATATGGCAGAGCTTGAATCCATTGCTGCAGCTGGAGTCAAGGGTGATAGATATGGGCCTGAAGTTACTACCTGGAAAACTTCTGATACTCCACCTTTGTCGACATGGAAGAATGCATAAAGGTATGCTTTTCTTGTGCTAATGTTTACTCCTAGCTATCCGGCTAATATTTGTATCTTGACGATTTAGCGTGTTGAATTGGTTTGAATATTTGTTAACCCTCGCGCTACTATTATGTACCAGTTTCTTCAGGAGAGCGATGTGAAGTTAATTTTAATAAAGGAAAGAACTGAACAAAGAGGCAGGTTGTATTGAATAAAGATCTTGTGCATGTGAATGAAACTCCGTATAGTTTACTGCAATTGAATGCATGCCAAATCTTATTTACTTGTGGTATTTGAGAATTTCTAAATGGCAGAGTAAAAGAGAGTCATTCTTTCTGTAGTAAAGCTAAATAGATGGGAAACTGGCATGCTATAGTGCCATGCATGAAGCTGTAGGCAGTAAGCAGTTCCTGCCTTCGTTCAGGTAATCAGTTCAGATCTCCTGTACATACTACCCCAGATTCAAGATCCCAGAGACAAATGAATTCGATGCATCTACAATGCTTCTGAAATCAAGATCTAGACATTCGGAGGCGATCAATGTTCGAATATTATAATTGATGACCATCATGACAACATTGCACTGTGAATATTAACATGGAGCAGATTTAACAAGCCACCTCCCATACACTTTTGTTTCTGCTCCACGAAGATAAATTTACAACTACTATTAAACCGGTGCATTATGCACGGAATTACATTTGCAAAAGCAAATAATTACCGAGACAGCTTCATTTAAAGACTTAATGCTTAAATTAAACATTGATTTAAAAATATTTTTATGTAATTTTATAGTGTGTCATAGAAATTATTTATTTGCTTTATGAATAGGCAATAGGAAGGACTTACCCGACTTACGCTCCCCCATCACCGCCTAAGAATTTCACTCCTCGTTTGCCTCACTCTTCCAATCTACTTGACATCCATTCTCTGCTTTGGCCCCATCTTCATCCCTTACTATCCTCATTCGTTACCTAGGTTTGACTTTTGTTTTTCATCTATTGTTAAATATATATTTTCTTATAGGGACATACTTAAGCAAAATATTCGAAAAGTAGACAAGTAACAAATATCACTAAAACATTAATATAAAGTTGTAACTATTAAAAACATTATAAAGTGCAATAAAAAGATGATGCGAAACGATTACCCGTATTTTCACGTAAAACTATGTTAGAACTTTGATATTTAGTCAAAACTTGAAGTATTAACTATAAAAATATAATGCAATGTAAATAACAACAACAACAATAAACATCTAAGCCTTTATCCCATTATGTGAGGTCGGTTATATGTATCATATATCGGCATTGGGATCGATTAAAACACATTTTTATTAAGGTTTAGATGTAACATGCCTTTCTTAATTTTTTTCAAGTATTTTTAGGTCTTCCACTTCCCTTTTAATTTAAGTCAAAACTTTCTATTTTCTACACTCCGTACTTGGACATCTAGAAACCTCCTATGCATATGTGCAAACCGTTTTAAACATGATTCTCTCATTTTCTCATATATTGGTGCAAACCCTACTTTTCTTCTAACACATTCATTTCTTATTCTATTTAATCTAATATGTCCGCATATCCATCTCAGCATTCTCATTTCTACTATCCTCATTTTTGTTCATGTCCATATTTAGTCGCCCAACATTCTGCTCCATTAAGTACCACTAGTCTTGTAGTTGTTATATAAAACTCTCCTTTCAATTTTAACGATATTTTATGATCACAGAATATAGATGATGTACTTTTCAGTTTGTTCCAACCTACTTAAATTCTATGTGTAACATCTTTATCTATTTCCTGATTTTCTTTAAGGATAGATCCTAAATACTTAAAACTTTTAGATGCCTTTAGTTCATGCCCACCAATTTTCACATTTACCCTATTTCTACCTCTATGATTACCAAAGTGGTGCTTCATATATTCTGTTTTGACCCTACTTATGGTAAAACCTTTCAATTCTAATGTCTCCCTCTAATATTCTAGTTTGGCATATACTTCCTCCTTCATTTCATCGATTAAAACTATATCTTCTGCAAACAACATACGTTTAGGAATGACTTTTTGTAGATGTCTAGTAATCTCGTCAACTATTAAGACAAATAGCCATGGGCTCAACGCTGATCCCTGGTGTAGTCCTTTAGTATTCGAAAATTCACCTAATGTCCTTACCGGTGTCCTAACATAAGTTGTTGTATCTTGATACGTATCTTTTGTAACTTCTATATAATCTACTGGTGTCCTAACATAAATTGTTATAGTTTGATATATGTCTTTTATAACTCCTATGCGATGTAAATGAAAGGGAATAAAAAAAGACAGAAGAAAATAAGAAAAACTTGTCAATTAACAACCTTTTTTTTTTCTGTTAAATGGGTATATATAAATTTGTTCTAAGGCAATTTTTAAATCGTCGTTTCTTTCTATTATTTAAGGAGGTGGCATACATGTAAAGTTTCTATACACGTACTGTATCATGATCTTTCATGAAAAAAGAAGTATGAAAATAATTTAAGGTTAGATATTAATTATTAAACAATGCTCCATAGCAATTATTAGATTCAATTTTAAAACTCAAAATTTTTAACTTACGAATGTGTAACTTTTAATTTAGTAATGAAAAACTCTCATAATAATTTTTGAAAGTTATATATTAAATTCTAAATATTTACTAGTTCTTAATTGATGTACTCAAAATTAAAAGAAAAAAATATAGAAATGATTCTTTAACAAGTATTTAATTGATTTACCGCAAAAAATTTGGAAAAAAGATATGGGGAGATTAGCTACCTTAGTTATAGTTTAAATTATTGTAATTTAAAAATAGATAATTGAAAAAGGAAAGAATACTGCAAACCCGTCCACGTCAGTCCCTACGTAAACAGACTTTCAACCTCTATTTATACACACACATCAATGGGCTGTCACTTGTCAGTGTACTTTTGGAAATTGCACTAGAGGTCTTTATGATTATGTTAAAATTCCACAAATGCCATAATACAATGTACCTTTGAAATTCTTGCTAAATGAATTATCTAACTTTGTAGAGGGTAATTTTTTTAGGAACTAATATGGTTAAGATAATAATTCAAGTAGAAAATTACACGTAAAGAGGTCAAAGAAATTCTTTCACAATATCCTTATTTGCCATGTTTAAGTGATCTAAAGGCTTTACAAATATTCAAAGTAACCAATATCAAGTAAAGAATAAGAGTTATAATTATTAGTATTTGACGATAATTCCTCTATGAAACGAATGCAAAATAATAAAATTTTTTCTCGAACAAAATTAAAGAAGGACAATAATGTCTAGGGTCCTTTTCTCATTGAAAATTTCAAACTATATATAGTTAAGTATCTTCCCTTTAAAGATTAATTAATTATTTGAGTTAATTTTTCAAGAAAGAAAATTCTATTTGCAAAACAATAATATACTATATCTCTTTCTTGAATCACATCCTTTTGAATGACGCACGCTCCAAGGTAAGCACCTTGGATGACGTATGCTCCAAAGTAAGCAACATTTGCTTACTTGAGAGCTTACATCATTCATCAACCGAGAATGTAAGTTCTTTTCAGAGATTTTGGTGTTCTGGCGAAAACAGATAAATATTATTTATAGATTTCTTAAGTAATAAATTTATATAAATTTTTTTTTCTAGTCTATTACAAAACATTTTACGTTGACGCTCGACAAATGTTCTTTTAAGACTTTGCTGCTTTTTTTTTTTTTTTTTTTAATCCAAGACTTTGCTTCTTTCATTCAACTCCGTTCCTTTATTTTACATTATCCAAGGGTTTTAATACATTATCTTAGGGGTATTATTTGATATACGTTTTTTTTTTTTGTAGAAACTTTTTGAAGATTAATTTCTTGGAAGGATGTGGTGTGGGTTATCATTTTTTCTAAAAGAAATCTATTTTAGATACATTTTTCAATCAACTTTTTTTTTTAAAAAAGAAAACCTTATCCAAAAGATGTTACAGTGATATTTTTATAAAATAAAATTCTAAAAAGTGTCATTCATGCTGAGTCATTTTTTATCTTTAATATTTTGAACTTTGAATAATTTAGTCTCTCAAAAGGATATATAATTCTGTAAATATTTAATTGGGCCAATCAAGAATAATGTGTTAAGTAGGCATCGCCTAATTACACGTGACAAGAATCTACCTTAACACCAAACGGATCTTATTTTCTTTTTTTCCCCCTTGTTTTTTGAAAGCATATTCTGTGTTCTTAAAAAAACTTATGACCCTAACTATAGCGAGATTACTACAAGTCAAAACCGCAATTCAGATCTACAATTAAATAGGGACAAAAGAAGAAAGGAATACTCATTTTTTGAAATTAATACTATCATACTATTCATTGCAACAATATGTTCGTCATACATAATTTGGGATGAACCACTTAAGTTTTTGCCACGTATAATTTGAGCTAAGACTTCGAATTGACTATAACACATCCCCTTAACACATCTTAACATGCACATACCCACGCTCTTCCTATGTAGAGCTGTATGTGGACTGAACTGTTGGCGAGCACAACTCGGCTCTGCTCGTGAAAGTTTGAATTTGGCTCATTCGTATAGCTAATGAGCAGAACTTAAACACAAATTTTACCTCGTTTAATTAACGAACAATAGTTCGAACATGAGATAATTGACTTAGCTCAACTCGAATAACATCTTTACGCTTATTTGAACCGAGTTGTTCGCAAACAAAACTCAACACGGCTAGTAAAAGCTCGAGTTCGACTCATTTGTATAGCTAAACGAGCCAAATTTAAACACAAATTTGAACTCATTTAATAAATAAGTTCGTCTTGACTCGGCTCATTTATTAAACGAGCACGAACTCAAACTGAGAATGCTCGGCTCAGCTCGATTCGACTCATTTACAATTTTATTCCTGTGCAGTCAACATAAACCCCTTTTTTTTTTTTTTTTTTGGTCAAATGGTCAACATAAACCCCTTGCCTACTAAACTTGTTCGGTTGGTTAAAGGTATATGCATGGTCCACATATTCTTTACTCCTTTTTTTTGCCACAAATCAACAGCAATACAAGTCAAACTAACAACATTACTGATACCCTCAATCCCTCTGCTTGCCTCTATATATGCAAGCAAATTAATTAACAACACTACTCATAGCCTCAGTCCCTCCTCTCCCATAAGGTGAAAACTTTCTTCGTTTCTGTCTGAAGATGGCAGCAAAAGAAGAAGTGAAAGTGCCAAGAATCAAGTTGGGCTCACAGGGGCTCGAAGTTTCAGTTCAAGGGCTAGGCTGCATGGGCATGTCAGCCGCTTATGGCCCGCCCAAGCCCGAGTCCGACATGATCAAACTCCTTCACTATGCTATCGACAGAGGTATCACCCATCTGGACACCTCCGATGGTTATGGACCCCACACTAATGAATTACTTATCGGCAAGGTATATTCTTGTATTTTTTTTTTCCAAGTTGCTCCTTTTTTAAATTTGGATAAATTATGAAAAACTCCTGTGTATCATTTTCGACTATATAATTTCTTTATTTTTTTTAATATTACTACATAATCTCTCAAGTAATTTTATAGAATATAAAAAATTGACGGAATATTCTCCACTATACTCACTGGACGTCACAAAATATTCTACATCAGTAGCATATTATAAGAATATATGTGAAATAATTTGTGAATATTTTGTAACAGAGCATTAATTTCGTCCATTTTTTATATGTCACAAAATTATATGGGGTTATGGTTATATTGAAAATATAAAGAAATTATGTGATCAAAAGCGATACTGGGTATTTTGTAATTTACTGTTTAAATTTTTGTAATAATTTTCAAAAGAAGATATTTTAGATCATTCTAGGTTTCTTGAATCTTTCTACAGATTTTAAAAAATGTTTTTCTTGTTTCTATCCATTTGTCGTTAAATTGAGTCTTTGCTTCTATAATAGCACCTTGTTTCTCATTTGGATAATTTCAAACACTTTTCCTAATTTTAGTAGTACAAGTTATAAAAATTTTGAGAAACATTCAGGCACGCTATGTATTCCATCTCGATTAAGCATGAATTTGCTCTAAAAATATTTAATCATTTAATGTGTTTGCAAATAATGAACGATAAGTGTGTAAACAAATTCTAATTTTTATGAAAATACTGCAGTATTTACTAGGGATAATTTTATAAACTTCCCTAAAGTTTATCATAATTGCAATCACCTCCTCTGAGGTTTCAATAATAAAAGTCACCTCCTAGATGAGCATTGTTATCAAAGCACGGTTATACAGGCTTTGAAGGAAGGACTGACAGAGAGAGTGGAGATAGCAACAAAGTTCGGAGTCAAAATTATAAATGGAAAACGGGAAGTACAAGGTGATCCGGCCTATGTAAGAGCCGCGTGTGAGGGCAGCTTGAAGCGGCTTGATGTTGAATGCATTGATCTCTACTATCAACATCGCATCGACACAAGTCTGCCCATTGAAATCACGGTTAGTACATTTCCTTCTGTGTTTTTATGTTCTACCTGATCACATAATTGTGGAATGAAACTTCATATGTTTGTCAATTCAACAAAGTTCGTGATTTGTATCTTAGGCTTAAGCTTGAGACAGGCCAGCTTGGATTAGGAAGCATAAGCAGATACTTGGAAATTTTTAGTGTACACTTTCCTCGTTAGGATACTATAATATAACCGAACTATAAATTTTCCTAGACACGAGAATGGTAATATGTAACAATATAGATCCATGACGGAGCAATATTAGTCAATTTTCCTAAAAAGCAACTAAAACTAGCAAATCGTAGTGTTAAACCAGTTTTTATCTTGTGTCTTCCCTTTGCAAATGCCTTCAGCAATGCTGACAAATGGTCATTATTTGACATCTTACAATAAGACATGGTTGTCTTTTTTTCATTAAAATGGACTTTTATGAGGAATGTTCTCTGTACGTTTTTGTTTGTGAGTTTAGCAAGAATATATATTTACCTCATTTCTTCAGTATTTACTAGGAAGAAGTTTTCTCAAATTGTAATAACATTAGATATTGTTGTTTTTAAACATATAATAGAAGCTTCTATTCCCTCTATCCCATTTTACGTGTTATGCTTCCTATTTAAGAAGTCAAAAAATTAAATCATTTCTTTCATATCTTATCCCTCTCATCCAAATTTCAAGAAGGTTGGACAAGTTCAAGTTTCTTAAACTCTATGTAATGTTGACCATGTCATATAAAATTGACCATGACTTATAAAATAGTTCAGAGTCTTACAAAGCAAAACTCTTATTTATTTAGAAAAAGTCGAAAATGTCATGTATTATGCAATAGAATCAATTGAAACAGAGCCCTCAAAAAAAAAAAAATCAATTGAACCAGTCGAATTAAGGCAATATCTAATACAGAAGCAAAGAATGCATACTAAATTTCCATTGGCTGCTTGGGATGAAGTTTAGTAAATGTGCTACTACTTATTGTAGCATTTTCTTCCTGTTCAAATTCTTTCTCCCAGATAGGAGAGCTTAAGAAGCTGGTTGAAGAGGGTAAGATAAAGTATATAGGTCTATCTGAGGCCTCAGCTTCAACAATTAGAAGAGCACATGCTGTTCATCCAATAACAGCTATTCAGTTGGAATGGTCATTGTGGTCCAGAGATGTCGAGGAAGAGATTATCCCCACTTGCAGGTATCCGTATATTCTGCTTTATACTCTTTCGGATGTGCGATGAATCTCTGGTTCTTACTTCATTTCTACAATCTTTCAGAGAACTTGGGATAGGGATTGTTGCATACAGTCCACTTGGACGAGGATTCTTCTCATCAGGTCCAAAGCTGATTGAGAATTTGACTGATGGTGACTTCCGAAAGGTTTGTGCAGTTTCACTCTGATTATATGATGAGATTAGAACTAACTATACGACTTTCTCACATAGGAATGATGATATAAGGAAAATCTTCACCTAATTTGTGAATCTAAAGATTTAATGAAGTTATCTCTGTATTCTAATGTTGTTTCCAGGGAGAAAAGAAAAAAAAAACAATTCTTTTCTGATTAACGCAAAAGGTTCATTACATAATAATGCTAAAGATGCTTTCATTTGGGATTGGCTCTAGAATACAACATAATTCCATGTAGTCTTCTTTGGTCCAAAGGATTGAATTGTAGTGATTAATCTATATAATATGTCGGATTTATTTCTAAACCACACAACAATTGAATCTTATGGTCATGCCTACCTTCTACAAATGATGTTGCTGAATTGGAGTACTCAGATCACTTTATTTCTGTTGAATTCGCATGCCAAAACAAAATTCTCCATGGCATCACTTTATTTATGTTGAATTTGTTTGTCCGAAACAAATTCTCCCATGGTTCCCCTGAAATTTGGTGTATTTTGTGATAGAATAAATTAGTTTACCACTCAGCTTCATTGAAATTCTGGCATTAAAGTTGATTCCATATATTACAGAACATGCCGAGGTTTCAGTCAGAGAATCTGGAGCACAACAAGAGCTTGTATGAGCGTGTCTACGACATGGCTTCAAGGAAAGGTTGTACACCATCGCAGCTAGCATTGGCCTGGGTCCATCACCAGGGAAACGATGTTTGTCCCATACCTGGTACTACCAAAATTGAGAACCTCAATCAGAATATAGGAGCTTTGTCTGTGAAACTGTCAGCAGAAGACATGGCTGAGCTTGAATCTATTGCCTCAGCTGGAGTCAAGGGTGACAGATATCCATCTGACCATGTTGGTACATGGAAAACTTCTGATACTCCACCCTTGTCAACATGGAAGGGCATCTGAAGGCATGCCGGTTGGTGTGCCGGAATTGTACTTTCTAGCTATCTATCTGATGGTGCATTTCAGGGATCATTGGGATACATTGGTTCCAATAAATGTAAGCCTTGTGATACTAGTGTGTACCTTTTTCTTCATGAGAGCTATTTAATATTATTGTTGCAAAGGAAAGAGCTGATTACAGGGGTTGTAATGAATAAAGCCTTATTGAGGTGAAAAACAGGGCAATTTATTTTAGTTGGACAAGTAGACCATATTTTTAGCTGCAATAGAATGCACGTAAATTTTTTTTTTTGGTTGTATTTGAGAATTTTCAAATGGTCCATTTTTTAGGGGCATAAATGATGCACGTGCTATTCTCATAAAAGTTTTTTAAGTTGGACATGACGAGATGTAAATTTTTTTCAAAAAAAAATGTTAAATTCTATTCATAACTCAATGTTTAAAAAAAGAAAAAAAAACACTGACCATTTTTTACCCCGCCAACAAAAACAAGTGCAGTCAAGTTCTAAGTGCCTACCCACGTGTTTGGTGGTATAATTCGCGTCTTTATTATGATAAGATTCTGTTATTCATTGTTATAAATATTGTAAATAGTTTATATTTCAAAAGCTTTTGTCACACAGTGAATCACTTTATAATATTTTGTTAATTATTAGATTTGCGATGAATTAAGATATAGTGTAGGCTCGTGCGCACGAAGAAAATGTTGAGCGGGACCAATTCAGTTTAAACTAGTAGATTTCCCACTTGCACATGGATTAAAGTAGCCCAATCTAGATTTGTTTTTACAAATAATATTTCCTTACCGGGATTGTTAGAGTTTTTATCATTCCAAAGGATAAAATGCAACAAACACTTTTTTTGTATTTGATTTTGTCTTCGATCCCAACTGGTTCAAATTTTAAACTATTTTCTAAACAACATACGATTTTTCTTTGATGGCTGTTTTCCAGTGGTGGAACTAAGTTTTAAGAGTCTTCAGAGGATTTAGAAGACTGACGAAACAGACCTCAAAGCACTTGTAATTCATTTTTATCAATCATACATAAAGAAATTAATACCAGAATCCTGTCAGAACAACGATATGAATTATATCACTAAACACAAAGGTAATCAATCAGAACTTGACTGCATTTGTTTTTGCGGAGTGGAAGTAGTCAAAAATTGCCAGTTTTCTTTAAAATAGTAAGTTAATAACAAATCTTATCATTTAAAGAAAACTTATGTCTCATCATTTAATTCTGCATCACCAAAATATTTTTCTTACTTAAAGGTTTTATGAGGATAATAGGTGCATCATTTATGCCCCTGAAAAATAGACCACTTAAAAATTCTCAAATGCAACAGAAAAAATTTTACATGCATTCTACTGCAACAAAAAATAAGATGGTCTTGTCCAACTAAAATAAATTACCCCATTTTTTTCACCTCAATAGACTTGTATTCATTACAACCTCCGCAATCAGCTCTTTCCTTGGCAAAATAACTTTAAATAGGTACACACTAGTATCATGAGGTTTACGATTTACAGGAACTCCCACTGAACTCTGAAATGCACCATCAGATAGATAGATAGAAAGTAAAATTGTAGCACACCAACCGACTTGTCTTCATATGCCCCTCCATGTTGACAAGGGTGGAGTATCAGAAGTTTTCCAAGTACCAAGGCCAGGCGGGTATCTATCACCTTTGACCTCAGCCGAAGCAATAGATTCAAGCTCAGTCATGTCTTCTGCTGACAGTTTCACAGACAAAGCTCCTATATTCTGATTGAGATTCTCAATTTTGGTAGTGCCAGGTACGGGACAAACATCATTTCCCTGGTGATGGACCCAGGCCAGTGCTAGCTGTGATGGGGTACCACCTTTCTTCGAAGCCATGTTGTAGACACGATCATAAAAGCTCTTGTTATGCACCACATTCTCCATTTGAAACCTTGGCAAGTACTGTAATACACCGAATTAACTGCTGTAATCAACTTTATTGCCAGAATTTTTATCAAGCTTAGCAGGTAAACTAATTTCATCCTATAACAAGATAAACTAAATTTAAGGGGAACCATGGAGAGTTTCGTCTTGGGCATGCAAATTCAACAGAAATAAAGTGGTCAGAGCACTCTAATTCAACAATATCACAAATAGAGAAAGTAGGCATGACAATAAGATTAAATTGCAGGGTGATTTATTAATAATTCTGACATATCATGTATATTAATCATTTCAACTCATTTGCCACAAAAGAAGAGGACATAAAACTATGTTGTAGACATGAACCAATCCCAAATGAAAGCATTTAGCATTATTATGTAATGAGCCTTTTGGACAGATCAGAAAAGAGTCGTGTTGTATTCAGATTGAACAACAAAACAATTCAAAGATAACTTCATTAGATCTTTACATACATAAATTAGATGCAGGTTTTTCTCATGTCAGTCAAGTTCTTTTTTTTTTTTTTTTGAGTTTATTCGACACAAGGTTTACTGGGGAAGGGGAAGGTCATGTCAGTCAAGTTCTAATCTCATCATAATCAGAGTAAACCTGCACAAACCTTTCGAACGTCACCCTCAGTCAAGTTGTCAAATCAGATTTGGACCTGATGAGAAGAATCCTCGTCCAAGTGGACTGTATGCCACAATCCCTATTCCAAGTTCTCTAAAAGATAATACCATGTAACGAAGTTCGAACCTCATAACACTTGCACATCCCAAAGATAATAAACCAGAATGTACAAAGACTTGCAAGTGGGAATTTCTTCCTCCGCATCTCTGGACCACAATGACCACTCCAACTGCACAGCTGTTATTGGATGAACAGCATGTGCTCTTCTAATTGTTGAAGCTGAGGCCTCAGAAGATAGACATATGTACTTTATCTTACCTTCTTCAACCAGCTTCTTAAGTTCTCCCCTCTCTGTGCGCGCGCGCGCGCGAGAGAGAGAGAGAGAGAGAGAGAGAGAGAGAGAGAGAGAGAGAGAGAGAGAGGGAGGGAGGGAGAGAGAGAGAGAGAGAATTTCAACAAGAAGAAAATGGTACAATAAGTAGCTCATTTACTAAACTTTATACCAAAGCAGCCAATGGAAATTTAGTACACATTCTTTGCTTCTGTATTAGATATTGCCTTCAATTCAACAGGTTCATTTGATTCTATTGCGCATTTACACGACATTTTTGGCTTTTTCTAAATACAATAAAATTTTTTCCTTTGTTAGACCAATTGCCTCCATACTATTATATATGTCATGGTTAACAATACACAGTGTTCAAGAAAATAGGACTTCAGCTATGACAATTTCATCTCGAAAAATAACATTCCTGCATATGCCCTTCAATTTAGAGTTTAAAAGGCTACTTATTACTCCAACCTTCTGCTTTGAAACTTGTATAAGAGAGATCTTATGAAAAAGGAGTGATTTAATTTTTTGACTTTTTAAATTAAAGATGAGAAAGGAGTAATTTAATTTTTTGACGTTTTGAATTATGACATACATTTTGGAACAGACAAAAATAGATAGCATAACACCTAAAATAGGATGGAGGTAGTAGAAGTTTCTCTTATATTTGTAAACACAACAATATCTGAGTCATTACAATTTGAGAAAAGTTCTTCCTAGCTAATACTGAAGAAACCAAGTAAATATATTTTCTTGCTAAATTCATAGACAAAAACAAACAAAGTACATTCCTCATAGAAGTCCATAGTAATGAAAAAAAGACAACCACGTCATAATATTGTAAGATGTCAATTGATGAATGTTTCTTATTTGTATGATGTCAAATGATGAATGTTTGTCAGCATTGGTGAAGGCATTCGTAAAAGGAAGACACAAGATAACAACTGGTTTAACACTATGATTTGCTGGTTATAGTTGCTTTTTAGGACAATTGATTAAGATTTCTTTCTTGATTATCATTCTCGTATCTGGGAAAAATTTATAGTTCAGTTTCGAAAAAATGTGCACTATTAATATCCAAGTAACAAAAAATTTAAGTCAAATACATTAAACTTAGGATAACATTTTTTGCGCAACTTATAATAACATATAATAACTGAACCGTAGAATTTTTTCATATATAGTATATATCCACAATTTGCTCATGCTTCCTCATCCAAACTTGCCTGCTTCCCAAGTTTAAGTCTAAGATAATCACGAACTTTATTGGATTGACAAAGATATGAAGTTTTATTCCATAATTATGTGATTAGCAAGAACCTATGGACTCTTCACTCCCCTCACTGCACCTGTGTCGTGTAAATGATACAGATATGGGTATGGATATGACATATATTAACTAGAATCTTTACTTTTTCAGGTCATACCTGTGTCAGACTTTTCATTCGTATCTGCATCCACACTCTCCCTATTCGAGTTCATGTAGCACGGGCTGGAACATAAAAACACAGGAGAAAATGGACAAACCATGATTTCAATGGGCAAACTTGTATCGATACGATGTTAATAGTAGAGATCAATGTATTCAACATCAAGCCGCTTCAAGCTGCCCTCACACGCGGCTATTACATAGGCCGGATCTGTAAGAAAATTAATATGCCAATATCTAATTGACGTAGCGGAATTTAAATTTTGATTTTCAACTAAAATCATTGATTATCCGTATAGTAATAAGACGTACCTCTTGGTGGCGTAATTTGCAATCAAATTGGCGAGGAAATTTAACGATGAAGCAATGTCAACCACAACCACACACGTGTTCGGCCTCTAAGGTATCCACACGAATGCCTTCTTGGGATCCTCAATAGGATTGAGCAATACCAAGGCAATATGCTAGATCCCCTCGATACACCACGAACGTAGAGAATATAGAAAAACTATTTTAGCTATTTTTCTCTCTCTAACTTTTAGGAACGTTTTCTTGTGTGTCAAGTCTTGGTGTCTATGGACTTATTTATAGAGCAACAAATAAGATATCTTGTCCTATAAAAATTTGGTAAGTTACCTTTTCTAATATGATAAGAATATCTTACCAAATTAGATATTTAGTAGGTTTTATTTTCTTCAAAAGGAAATTATTCCACTACTAAAATTGCTCTATTTATTAACAAGCCCTTTAGGATTAATTATTTCACAAATTAATCCCGTAATCAATTTAACCCAATAATTAGTTCTTTTTATGTGTGACCCTTTAGGTTCCTAATCACTTGACAATAAATATAAACATTAATCTTAGAATTGGCTTTAGTACATTACTGTAGACACCAAATTTTGACACACCTTTTGTAAAATATGTGTGTTACTTTATTTTATGGGACATTTTTTATTTTTTGGGGGTCGAGTACAATTTTCGCGTATTATATCTAATTCGTCGTATCAGGGGCAAAATGGTAATTTCACCATGTAAATATTAACTTATTTTATTTTATTTTATTTTATTTTTCTAAATACATAATTTTACTATTTTTATCATTATTTATAATTTTAATGATTTTTGAGAGTCACTTATTATTTATTTAAAATTTTAATATTTTAAACTTAATGACACATTTCCCAATGCATTCTTTTTATGAGAATTTTTCAAGTGAAATTTTTTATGCATATCTCATATATTCATGAATTTTCTGTATAAATTTCATGATTTTTAGAAATTTTTAATATTTATTTTAATGCTTTATTATTATTATTATTTTTCTATTAATCGCACATTTTAATGTTATGTTAATTTTTGAATTTTTGCGGTAAATTTTAGTTATTCGTTTTTATAACTATAAATTTTAGTATTTTTCTTAGTAATTTTAGAGATCCCAATATCTTTTATTTTTATTTCATTTTTGTTTTCCTTTATTGTCCTTCAAAAAAAAAAAAAAAACAGTAGAGCAGGCTGCGTTCTGTAGCCTGCTACTATAGCAGCATGGGAGCTACCATCAGAGCAGCCCCATACCATCATCACAACTCTCCCCAACTCCCTTGCAATTCAGCAGATTTGAGGAGATTTTGGGGAGATTGATTTTTTTTCCCTATCTGCACACTCATCCTCACTCTCTGCTCCTCCCTCACATACACAGATCACACCTCACCTGCACTGACCATTCCCCCATTTTTCTCACTGCAAAACACACGCACCTCCCCTCACCCCTCTCTGCTTCCCCTCCCCCTACAAATTCATCCCACAGACACAGACAACACACAAAACACACACCTGCACCTCACATCTCCCTCTCCTTCTCATTTTACTCTCAGCCTCTCCCTCACAGCTCTATCACACTCAGACAAAACACACATCACACAAGACTCACAGACATCACAAACGCACACCCTCACTCCCCTCTCTGCATCCCCTTCCCTGCACCAAAAAACAGACCTCCAATCACTCTCACTTGCACACAACCTGCATCCATAATTCACACACACAAACACACGCACAACATACACACTTGCACACAACCTGCATAGACAAACACACACAACACAGCACACACATCACACACAACCAGAAGCTACACCTGAATCCACATTACACATACCACATTCCAGCACATACTCACTCACTTACACACATCCCTGCAAAGACACACACAATACACCCACAAACACCACAAAACACACACACACGATTTCACAACACATACACCTGCACACACAACACATAAACCTGCACACAAACACACCTGCAAGAAAACCGAAAAAAAAAAATCAGCAGTTTCCGGTTCACCGCCACCATCACCGCCGCCCCTATTCCAGGTAAACTTCCTTCTTCTTGCTTTCAATTTTTAATTGTCATTAATCCCTGAAATAGAAGTTGTTAGATAAAATCATCTATCATAAAAAAAAAATTGAAAAAAAAAAACCGAGAGAGAGAGATTGACCGGCGAGAAGAGAGAGTTCCGGGTAGAAGAGAGAGAGTTGGACGGTGAGAGAGGGAAGAAAGAGAGAACCGAAAAAAAAAAAAAAGGGAAAGAACAGAATCGGGGAAGGGGAAAGAAGAAAAGGGGAGAAGAGAGAAAAGAAGAAGGAAGAAAAAGAAGAAAAGAAAGAAAGAAGAAAGGAGGAAGGAGAAGAAAGGAAAAAAAAAAAAAAAGAGAATCGGGAGGGGAAGGAGGCGGACCAGACGAAGAAGAAGAAAATGAGAAGAAGAAAGGAAGAAAAAGAAGAAAAGAAGAAAGGAAGAAAAAGAAGAAAAGAAAGAAAGAAAAGAGAGAAAAGAGAAAAAAAAAATCTGGAAAAAAAAAAAAGTTTTGGTGAAACTACGTCGTTTTGACGTAGTTTCACTCAAAACTACGTCGTTTTGATTATTTTAATTTTTTAATTTGATTTTAATTAATAATAGGTATTTATTTTATAGTTCTTATACTTTTATTAATGTTACTCTGGCCCTTCGTATTTCTGATTTGTGCATTTAAATTTCTGTTTATTGTAGATTGACCCCCATAATTTTATTTTATTTTCAATTAGGTCCTAATTAATTGCATTTAGGTCCCTCGACTTTCATATAATTACGATTTTGGCCCCTACGTTTTTTAATTTTCCATTTTTTGACCCTATATTTTTCGGTAATTACATTTTGACCCCTGTAATTTTTCTGGAATTACAATTTTACCCTCTGATATTTATGGAAATTGCAAATTTTACCTCCTAAGCTTGCTGTTATTGTATTTTAGGCTTTAAATGTTGCTGGAATCCTATTTTAGTCCTTGAATGTGGCTGGAATTTGCAATTTGCTCCCTCACATTGCTGGAATTTTGCATTTTTGTCTTCAAACCTTGCTGGAATTTCATTTTTGCCATTATATTTTGCTGGAATTACTTTATTGCCCTCCAATATTGCTGGAATTTATATTTTGCTCCCCAAATAGCTAGAACTTGAAATTTTGCCTTTTAAATGTTTGCTGTAAATTATGTATTATTTAATGACCTTGCTGAAATTATATTCTTGGACTTAAGTATTGCTAGAATTTTTTATTTTTTGGGCATTATACTTGCTTAAAATTACATTTTTAGCTTTTAAATTTGTTGTAAACTATGTCATTACCTTAATTAGGGTTTAAAATTATAATTTTACCCTTTTATTTGTTGTAAATTACATTTTCACTTTAGAATGTTGCCTAAATTTTCATTTTTAATCCAAATCTTATAATATTTTATTTTTACAAAAAAAAAAATTTAAATTAGTTAAGTCCTCAAAGCTTTAAATTATTTCTTTTCACATTTTCTTTATTTATTTTATCAAATTTATAATTAATGTTCTAAAATTGGGCCTTGTTAGTTTAATTAATGTTCAAATTAGCTTCTTTATTTTCCTTTTAGTCATTTTAATAATTCTTATTTGGAGCGTTAAAAGTTTAATTATGTATTGTTGTATTTTATCTTCTATTGTTATTATTTCTTTATTTTGTTGTTTTGCTTTATTTATTTATTTACTTATTTATTTTTACTTAAACAATTTTCATTTTTTTTCTAAATAATTAATTATTATTATCATTATTTTCTTTCTCTTATTTTGTTTATTATTGCTATGATTGTTTGAATTATCGTAGTATGTTCATAGTGATCGGTAGAAAATTATTCAATTAGTAGTTTATTTATTTAAATAGTGGTATTTTTGACATGTTTGTTCATTTTAATAGCAATTTGTACCGGGTCTTCGAATAGGAGGTACCTCGATTACCCTTTTTATTTCTCTTTATGTGCTCCTACGTGCTCCTACGTGTTTTCTATATGTCTTTTTTATATATTTCTTTGTTCTTATATTTTCTATACATATGTGAACATTTATTTATTTCATATTATTTACTTGAATTAATATTAATTATTCAAAGAAATGTAATAGATAGGTAATATTCTATTCAGTAAATTCTTTGTATTTAGATAGTTAATGTAATAGATAGTTTATGTTTCATCTATTTAATTAAAACCTATGTATTTTAGATAGAAAGTGTAATAGATAGGTTAGATAGGATATCTTTTATTCTTTTTCTATTTTTAGATTGTAATTAGGTTATTCTCCGGTGTAATAGTTAGGACTTTGTGTGCTATGTGTGTTATGTGCTTGTGTGTTTTATTCGCTTTTCCTAGGAACTTGCATCTAGAATACCATGCTTATGTGTTACGTGCTCCTACGTGCCATTATGTGCTTTTATGTGATTATTTGCTTTAACCTATGCTTTATTTATTTACTGGCCTTATTATTATATATGTGTATCGTCGCCACACTAGTCCAACGCTAGTTGTGGTTAATTCCGGTTTCTTCGCTAGTTCAACGCTAGCGGAGAACTTATAGAAAATAGGTTAGTCCAATGCAAGACTTTTAGGTCATTTTAGCATTAGGATCATTTTTCGTGTGCATTTCATGATCATTACACACACTTTTTCTCTTTTTAGGCCTTTTTCATTTTTGCATAATGTTTATATATATGTTATCACTTATTATCTATTTTTTAACAAATGCTTAATACATAACATTTAGATTCCACTACACATAGAATTTTAGGTCATTTGTGTGATTTGACTAGAAATAGTCATCTACTCACGTGGGAAGCGATGGCGTATATGTCGTTCCCCCCTCCGTGAGTAGGAACAATTAGTCACGAGTCCATTAGTCTCCCGTACCCGTTATGTTGCATCCCTACTTTCTTTGGTCACTTACTATCTATATTACTATTTTTCTTTTCTTTTGCATTTCATTTTGCATCTACGCTCGTGACTCCATCAAGGTCTAAACTCGGGTTTCGCAATTAATGCGGTAATTTCGACTAAACCTCAATGGAACATTTTGTCCATTAACGATACTCATTTTAGAACTAGATTTGCATTCATGTAGTTGCATCCAAATGCGATAAAATCTTAGAGTTATCTTGAGAAAATTTAGACTAAACCTCGCAACTAGTTTCGGCTAGGTTGAAAGGGTGCCTTAGGCGCAAGCCTTCGCCTTCCCTTTCTTCAACTGTGACTCCCGAACCTTTTTCTCTTATTTTCAAAGACCTGGAGTCGTCTAAAAGGGTTTTTCTTATTTTTCTTATATTTTTCCAAAAATCATTTCCTTAAATAAATCATTCTTAATTTTCTTACCTTTTATAAAATATTTTCGGGTGACTTGGTACACCAAAACTCAATACCAAGTGGCGACTCCTTTTTCACTAAAAACCCTTTTTAGACTCTATTTTCAGGGCTCAAAAATCGTCGCATTTCCAAAGTCCCATTTTAGGCCCTTTTTCTTTTATTTTTTAAAATAAAGCATTTGTTTTGTCACATTTTTATCGACTCATCTTCTACAAAGCATTTTCTAAAAAATTATTTTTACAAAAATTTATACGCTTCTTTTCCAATAACAACCACATTTAATTCTTCCTTTTCCTTTTTCCGAACCACACTATATCTACTTTATTTATTTTCCTTCCTTCGAAAAATGGGGCGCGACAATTACTAACAAGCTCCCACTTGGACTAAAGTCAATTTAGTCACAAGTATTCTAAGAATAGATAAATTAAATGACTTTAATTTTTCTTTAATCAAAATCAATCAATTTATATTTATAGATCAAGATTGACCTCTATTCAGGTATCATGACCACCCAAGTGTTAGGAAAAGTCAAGTGATTGACTTCACCCATCCATGAACTAGTTTCCGTGCAATTATTATCCTTTCACCTCATTATATCCCAAATTAGTACAAGAGTAAGGTATAAGTGCCAACTCTTAATGTACTAATTATAATCTCTCGTTTCTGAAATACAACTTCATTTTCAATAAATTTAGAACTTTTCTAAATTTACTGACTCGTTTGTAAACATTTTTTAAGTTGATATTTCAACAAGTGTGGCCATAATAGAGATATACTCTCCCACTATTAGGAAGTGATGAATCCTATATTGATCATAAACTATCAATTCGTGTTTCTTATTGTACCCAACTTCTATTGTACAAACAACCTAATTACGGATTATGGACTAATAGAGTTAAAGTATAACAATACACACTAAAGACACTCTTATGATCTCAAGTCAAAGGATCTCTTATACTACTGTCACGTAGAGATTATTCCATTAGCACTCAAATGGTTAACCTTATAGGAAATCTCTAAGCGGATCAATCCAGTGAACTTGTTCTGTAACAATTCACTCATATATCACCATATATGCTAATCTATCCGTATTAACAATGTCCTTTATATTGTTAATACTATGATTAGGGATGATTTAAAAATAATAAATATTATTCTAAGGACTTTATCATGATTTAAATATATAAACACATATTTAAAATGATAAAAATGCCATATTACTATGCATAAAAGTAAAATCTCAAAATATCATAGATTCGTGAAATTACATTCATTCCCACTTTGACTAAAACCAATCATTCATAAATTTTAAACCGAATGAATATATATGACTATCATATTTATTTTGAGACAATGGTTTAGTCAATAGATCAGTTATATTATCATCAGTAGGAATTTTCTCTATCCTTACTTCTCCGATCAATGATTTCTCTAATCAAATGATAACGCCTTAGAACAGTGTTTGGAACTGTTGATGAGATCTTAAGGTTCCTTGACTTGTGCAATAGCTCCATTATTGTCACAATACAAAGGTATTGGATCAACAATTGAAAGGAACCACTTCAAGTTCAGATATGAACTTTTTTATCCAAACAGCTTCTTTAGCAACTTCTGAAGTAGCAATATATTCAGCTTCCGTTGTAGAATCAGCAGTAGTATCTTGTTTCGAACTTTTTCCAACTAACAGCACCACCTATTCAGAGTACATATGTACCCAGATTGAGACTTGCAATCATCTTTGTCAGATTGAAAGCTAGCATCAGTGAATTCCACGTACTTTAAGTTCAACTTCTCCATAAATCAAGAATAAGTTCTTAGTTCTTCTCAAGTATTTAAGGATGTTCTTGACCGCTTTCCAGTGACTTTCACTAAGAATCACCTTGATATCTGCTCGTAACACTTAGAACATAGGAGACATCCGGTCTTGTACACAACATAGCATACATAATTGATCCTACAGCAGAAGCATAAGGAACATTTTGCATATTACGTTTCTCAACATTAGTTTTTGGACACATATCTTTAGAAAGATTAATCCCATGAGACATAGGAATATAACCTTTCTTAGATTGATATATGCTAAACCTTTTTAGCATTTTATCAATGTATGTTGACTGTGAAAGATCAAGCAACCTCTTAGATCTATCACGATAGATCTTTATTCTCAAAATATAAGTTGTTTCTTCCTAAATCTTTTATTGAGAAGTTACTGGACAACTGTGATACCCCGTTCCACATCGAAAAAGTGAAGAAACATAGACCAATATATAAGTTGAGTCTAAGCATTCAAGTCCAACTTGGGATATTTATTTTGGGCTAGCGAGGACAGGAGTCCAAAAGTTGGACTTGGTTCCTCATACTCCGGTCGCGCGCTAGGCCTGCGGGACCCGAAGGCGTGACTAGAATGGTATCAGAGCGAACCTTCGTGTGGTCTTTGCACGGGGTGAGACTTGGCCTATGATATTAGACCGGACTACAGAAGGAAATGGAAGGAACTTAAGTGCTGTGCGGGGTTAAGTGCTACGTCGACCTAAGGACGGGAGTCACCTCTAGAACCCGTACGAGCCACCTCTAGAGTCCAACACAATCGAGTGGAACAGTCCAGATTATGATATGGAATGAGCTTTGCGAGGGCGCAAAGCCTAATAAGAAGGGGTGAATGTGATACCCCAGTCCCACATTGGAAAAGTGAAGAAACATGAACCAATATATAAGTTGAGTCTAAGCATTCAAGTCCAACTTGGGATATCCATTTTGGACTAGCGAGGATAGAGCCCAAAAGTTAGACTTGGTTGCTCAGACTCCGGTCGCGGGTTGGGCCTGCGAGCCCGAGGCGTGACAACAATCACTCCTTAATAGATTGAAGGGTAAGTATGTCATTTCCCATTATTAATATGTCATCCACATCTAATATGAGAAAAACCACAATACTCCCACTAATCTTTTTGTATACACAAGACTCATTTTCGTTTTTAATGAAACCAAACTTTTTGATTATTTCATCAAAACGAATATTCCAACTTCTAGAAGCTTGCTTAAGTCCTATATATGGACTTATGTAACTTACACACTTTATTAGGGTTGTCAGATATAAAACCCTCAGGTTGTATCATATACATCTCTTCTTGCAAATTTTCGTTAAAAAACGTTGTCTTAACATCCATTTGCCAAATTTCATAATCATAGTATGTAGCTATTGCAAGTAAAATCCTAATGGATTTTAGTATAGCGATTGGCGAAAAGGTTTCATTATAGTCAATAAAATATTTTTGAGTGTACCCTTTAGCAACCAATCGTGCCTTATAGGTAGACACATTACCATCCATGTCTGTCTTCTTTTTGAAGACCCACTTGCACCCTATGAGTTTTACCCCTTCAGGTGGATCGACTAAGGTCATACCTTATTGTCATACATGGAATCCATTTCAGATTTTCATCGCTTGAAGCCATTTCTTTGAATTCTTATCATATAAGACTTCATTGTAAGTTGTAGGTTCATCATTTTCAATAATATACACGTCATCATACCTCTTAGGTGGATGACGTATCCTACTTGACCTACGTTCTACTTGTGTATTTTGAGCTTCAATATCAACCACATCATTATGAGGTATAAGCTCTTGTTCCATCTCATTTTCTGTGCTTATTTGTGGTTCTAGAACTTCCTCAAGTTCAATGGTACTCCCACTAGCCTCTTTTAGAATAAACTCTTTTTCTAAAAATATGGCATGTCTTGAAACAAAAACTTTTTGTTTATTGAAATTGTAAAAATAATATCCAAAACTCTCTTTTAGATATCCCACAAAATAGCATTTATCAGATTTTGCTTCAAGCTTATCAGATTCTACTTTTTAACAAATGTAGGACATCCCCAAACCTTTATGTATTTAAAGTTTGGTTTCTTTCCATACCATATCTCATATGGAGTAGAATTGATAGCTTTTGATGGAACATGATTTAAAAGATAAGAGGCAGTATTTAGAGCATAACCCTAAAAAGATTTGGGCAGAATTGCATGACTCATCATGGATCGAATCATATCTAATAGAGTTCGATTTCTCCTCTCAGACACACATTTAATTGTGGAGTATATGGAGGAGTCTATTGAGAAAGAATATCATTTTGTTTAAGATAATCTTGAAATTCTTAGTTTAAGTATTCTCCACCCCGATCAGATCGAAGCTATTTTAATATTTTTACCAAGTTGTTTTTCAACTTCACTCTTATATTTTTTGAACTTCTCAAAGATTTCAGATTTATACTTCAATAAGTATACATGACCATATCTTGAGTGATCATCAGTGAAGGTAAGGAAATATGAAAAACCTCCCCTAGCTTGAATTGACATAGGCCCACATACATCAGTATGTATGAGATCTAGTAATTTCGTAGATCTTTCACTTTTTCCAATAAAAGGTGATTTGGTCATTTTTTCTAATAAACAAGATTCGCATGTGTCAAATTATTCATAATCAAATGACTCCAAATAACCATTTTGGTGTAATTTGTTTATGCGTTTCTCATTTATGTGACTAAGTCTACAATGACAGAGATAAGAATTTCTAAGATTATCTATTTTTGACTTCTTTGTGTTTATGTTGAAAATAGGATTATCTAGATCAAGTATATACAAACCATTATTTACATAACCAGCACCATAAAAAATATTATCACGATAAAAAGAACAACATTTATTCTTTTGAACTATAGTAAAACCATCCATGTCTAAACATGAAATAGAAATAATATTTTTAGTAAGTACTGGAACGAAATAACAATTTCTTAAATCTAAAACTAATCCACTAGGTAAAGCGAGACTATATGTTCCTACGGCTAAAGCAGCAACCTTTGCTCCATTGCCAACACGTAGGTCCACTTCTCCTTTAGCCAACCTTCTACTTATCTTTAGACCCTGCATATTTATGCAAATATGAGATCTAGATCCGGTATCTAATATGCAGGAATCCAATTTAGAAGTAGAAAGATTTATTTTAATCATAAACATACCTGAAGTAAAAGCTTCATTAAGCTTCTTCTGCTTCACGGTTTCTAAATAAACCTTGCAATTCCTTTTCCAGTGTCCATCTTGACTACAGTGGAAGCAAGTGGCCTTTGGCTTTTTATCCTTTTTGGGTGTTGGTTTAGTAGCTTTATTTTTGGTTTTCTTAAGACCAGGCTTAAATTTCCTTTTCTTGGAAGATTGAACCAACAACACATTTCCTTTTTCCTTTTTAATTGAGTCCTCTGCTGTCTTAAGCATGTTTCGCAAATCAGACAAAGTAGAGGTCTCAACTTTATTCATGTTAAAATTCATCACAAAGTTTGAAAAACTTGAAGTTAAGGATTGCAATATCAAGTCAACACTTAACTGATAATGCAGCATAAAACCCAACTTCTCTAATTTTTCAATGAGACCTATCATGTTTAGTACATGAGCAGAGACTGAAGATCCTTTTGCCAATTTGCAGTGAAAGAGCTCTTGAGAGATATCATACCTCTCATTCTTAATTCTTTTGTCATACAATGCTTTCAGACGATGATGCATAGTGAAGGCATTCATATCCTCATGCTGCTTTTGCAGCTCAAGACTCATGGATGCCAGCATCAGACAGCATACATTCTCAGAATCATCCTTATGTTTCTTAAATGCATCTTTGACTGCCTTATCAGCATTATCAGCAGGCTCCACAGGAATAGGATTGTCAAAGACATAAAGCAACTTCTCATTCCTAAGAACAATTCTTAGGTTTTGGACCCAATCAATGAAATTTGGGCCAGTGAGCTTGTTGTCAAACAGAATATTACGCAAATTCATATTGTTACTCATTTTCTACAACAGAAAAAAATAAAGATAGAATAAGATTTCACATTTATGCAATAAACAAAACCAAAAATAAAATCATATAATGGCACAAAATTTTTGATTTTGCTCCCACTAATTTTATGTAAATCAATATCCCTTATTATTGATTTTAGAATTTTCACAAAATTTTAGTGGGTTAGGATCCCATTTTAATTATTTTTAATCTTGAGTTAGCTCAACAAATCAAAAATAATTTCACAAGGTAGATAACGATTACCAATTACAACATTTGTAATTCCTAAATAGTTAGGTATCAACTATTGATACACATATCACATATGTCTCCTAACTCCTTGCCTAAAAAATACATGACCTTGAGTTAGCTCAACAAGTCACGGATTTTTGTTAAATCAAACCTATTATTCAGAGATCACATCTCATAGTATAAACATATTTTTAGTAGAACAACCTTGAGTTAGCTTAACAAATTATTCTAACAAAAATTGTTTAAACTATAATAATAGAAGGCAACTATTCATGATTTAATATTTTAATTGAATCAAAACTATTATTTAGAGATCATATCTCACATTAAACACATTCAAGGTAGAATAACCTTGAGTTAACTCAACAAATTATTCTAACAAGAATTGTTTAAATTGTAATAATAGTTATGATTTTTATTGAGGGATTAATTTATGGTCTCATCACGCACTTATATCACATATGAATATATATATTTGATTAATTAAAGCATACAATATGTAATTAAATAAATTACATTATTATATTCAAATATAATCACATATGATATATTACCCAAACAATCACATTAAAAGAAAACATAAAATTTTAGTCATGAATTTGTATGTATATTAATTCTAATCACATTAGAATCTATTCAATTGAATTATTTGAGAAGTTTTTGGGTGAAAAACAATTCAACAAAAAATATTTAGGCCAGTAAACAAAGAAAGAAAGAAAACTGGGGTTAAATTGCAAAAAAGGGAAAATGGCCTCTTTTCTGGCCGGTCAAAACGTGCTTTTGACCCCTTTTTTTTTTGGGGTTTCCAGGCGCGATCAGACCTCGCTCTTGCAAAACCGCGCAGGTCAAACCGTTTGGTCAAACTATGCGTTTGAACCTGCCGGTTTTCTCTCTTTTTTTTTTTTTTTTCTGACTGGCCCAAAATGACGTCGTTTTGGCTAGGGCTTTCCAGCCAAAGAACGACTGCCGTCTCAGTCGTCTTCCTCCCCAATGTTTTCTTTTCTTTGCCGGCGGCGGCTCTCCCCTAGCCAAATCAACATCCAGTGTGCAATGTCTGGACAGATCTTACTCTGGCCGTCTACTTTTGGACCCACGGTCGCTGGATCGTGGCCGTGCGATGCTACCAGAACTTTTCTGGTGCTTCGATTTCGCCGCAACTAGAACTGTTCTCCGGCTAGCCATAGATCTCCTCTAGGTGCGATCAGAACTTTTCTGGATCGCGGCCAGAGGCGATCTAGCCAATCGCCGCCTGGTTTGCCGTTTGCAACGCCGGAATTATTTCAGCAAAACAAGCCCAAATTTCCTTTTTTTTATTTTTTAAATAGAAATTGAAAATTCCCAAAAACGAAAATTTCTAGAAAATTCGTCCAAACTAAAATTTTCAAATAAACAAAATTTTCATCCAAATCTTCGTAAAAATATTTTGAAATAATTTTCAAAATAAAACTTCTCAAATAATTCAATTAAATTACACATACATATCAATAAAATTATTCATGACATCATATTGCATACAGATAATCAAACACAATGCTTCTGATACCACTGTAAGAAAATCAACATGCCAATATCTAATTGACGTAGCGGAATTTAAATTTGATTTTCAACCAAGATCATTGATTATCCGTATAGTAATAAGACGTACCTCTTGGTGGCGTAATTTGCAATCAAATTGGCGAGAAATTTAACGATGAAGCAATGTCAACCACAGCCGCACACGTGTCCGGCCTCTAAGGTATCCTACACGAACGCCTTCTTGGGATCCTCAATAGGATTGAGCAACACCAAGGCAATATGCTAGATCTCCTCGATACACCACGAACAGTAGAGAATATAGAAAAACTATTTTAGCTATTTTTCTCTCTCTAACTTTAGGAACGTTTTCTTGTGTGTCAAGTCTTGGTGTCTAGGGACTTATTTATAGAGCAACAAATAAGATATCTTGTCCTACAAGAATTCGGTAAGTTACCTTTTCTAATATGATAAGAATATCTTACCAAATAAGATATTTAGTAGGTTTTAATTTCCTTCAAAAGGAAATTATTCCACTACTAAAATTGCTCTATTTATTAACAAGCCCTTTAGGATTAATTATTTCACAAATTAATCCCTTAATCAATTTAATCCAAGAATTAGTTCTTTTTGTGTGCGACCCTTTAGGTTCCTAATCACTTAGCAATAAATATAAACATTAATCTTAGAATTGGCTTTAGTACATTACTAACAGTATCACCATGTACTTTCCGCTTTTCATTCAGAGATTTGACTCCAAATTTTGTTGCTATCTTCACTTTTCCTCTCATTCCTTCCTTCAAAGCCTATATAATAAACTTTAATTATTAAGAAGGTGAGTGCCAGTATTGAAATCTGAGGGGAGGTAGCTGGAATTATAATAAACTTTAGGAAAAGTTTTTGAAATTATCCCTAATAAAAAATTATTCCCTTCGTTCCATCTTGATAGGCTTATAAATTTTTTCACACAGTTTGAGAAAAGTTAATTAACTTTATTGAAAGAATGAATTAATTTATGATGTTCTTAAAATACCCTTATCATTAAACATTTACATTAAATACAAATAGAAAATTACACCATAAATCAAATTAATTTCATTTGATATGTGAATGCATAGTTTGCTATGCACTCTCACTTATAACAAGTTATTAAATAGGTACATTTTAGAAAAGTTAAAAATTAATTACATTTTTAATTGAAAAGTGGACTATAATTTGAGATGGATAAAAAAGAAAAACAAACCTATCAAAATAAAATGGAGGGAGTATAATATTTTCATAAAAATCAGAATTCGTTTACACATTTATTGTTAATTATTTGCAAACACAATTAGATGATTGAAAATATTTAGAGTGAACTCATATTTGATCAAGGTGGAATAAATAGTGTGCTTGAACGTTTTTCAAAATTTTTAAAATTATAATACTAAAATTAGGAAAAAAATATTTAAAATTATTCAAATGACATCGAAGGTAACAGAATTCAATGACAAATGAATAGAAACAAAAAACTTCTTTTTTTTTTTCCAAATTTTGTAGAAAGATTCAAGAAAATTAAAATGAAAAATTAAAATAACTTCTTTTTGAAATTATTGCAATTTTTTTTTGTAAAAAGAAGCAATTTGGACAAAGGTGCCAGAACGTAAGTTGCCGATATAATTTATTAGTGTGGGGCCCATAAACATCCGAGGTGCCAAGATGGGTGGTCCCTCTGCCAATAGCATAGCGGATGAGTTTGATCATGTCGGGCTCTGGCGGGCCATAAAAGGGTGACATGCCCATGCAGCCCAGCCCTTGAACTGAAACCTCGAGCCCCTGTGAGCCCCACTTGATTCTGGGCACGTTCACTACTTCTTTTGTTGCCATTTTCAGACAAAAAACGAAGAAAGTTTTGTGCTGGTAGGTGAGGATGAGGGACCGAGGGTACAAGTAGTGTTGTTAATTAATCTGCTGGCATATACACAAGCAGGTGAGGGTACAAGTACTATTGTTAATTTGACTTGTATTGTTTTTTATTTGTGGCCAAAAAAGGAGTAAAGAGTACATGTAACCTGCATATCTTTTAACCGAGCAAGCTCGGTCAGAAGTTACCTAGCACATCATCCATATTGAATTTGCCTCCGAGTATTACGCTCGACAGATGTCTGATGAGTTCAGCAGTGATCGGTTCGACCATGAGTTCAACTTAGTCTTCCCAAGGTGACGTGTGGACTGAGGTGACGGAACAGATACAGGAACTCGCAAGTTGACTTCGTACGAAATCAAATGAGTTAAAAGTAATATAACTAGTTAATAAAAATATATAACCAGTCAGTTAAAATTTGTTACTATTTTTCACTTCAAGACGACGTTATTTTTTAACTTTTAAATTTTGTCATGCTAATCTAAAAATATTTTATTATTAATTTTTTAATCCGAACCATAAATTTATTAGAAATAAAAATCGTAAAGTCATGACTCGAGGTGACCAGGAGGCCAGGTTAATTTTGGCCTGAACAAACATCCTCAGGATAATGCATTTAAACCCTTGGACAGTGCACCGGGCAGGAGAAATCCAATAACGAATGAAAAGTTTCTACAACGAAAAGGTACATCAATTAACATCCCTAGGATAATGTGAAATAAAGGAACGGAATCGAATGAGAGAAGCAAAGTCTTAGAAGAGAACATTTGCAAGCTAAGCGCAAAAGTAAAAATTTTCTGTAGAAAACGAGAAAATTTTTTATATAAGTTTAAACGTTTTTAATAACTTATATTTTTCCCTTTTCGCCAACACACCAAATATCTGAAAAGAACGTATATTCTCGGCCGTTGAATGATGCAAAGCTCCCAAAAAGCAAATGTTGCTTACTTTGGAGCATACGTCATTCTAAGATGCTTACTTGGGAGCTTGCGTAAGCCAAGTGGTCCTATGAAGAAATATAGAGTATAATTTTTTAGAGTTTTTACTAAAAAATTAACGTAAATTAACGAATCATTAAAGCGAAAATACTCACATAATAGAGTTTAAAATCCTCTATGAGAAAAGATCTAAAGACATTATTGTCCTTCTCTAATTTTGTTCGAGAAAAACTTTACTATCCTGTTTTAATTTTTGAGTCCATATTTTATTTCTTGAAGGAATTATCCTGAAATACTAAAAATTATACCTCTTGTTATTAACTTATATTGGTTACTCTCAAAATTTGTGAACCCTTTGGATCACTAAACATGGAAAATAAAATATGAAATCAAATGTACTAATTTTATTAAGTCACCTCCCTTACTGTTGTCGCCGCCTCAGAAGCATGAGTTTTCAACTATGACACTTCCTTTTGTTCTTTTCCATTTTTTTGGGAACTAATATGTTGAGATAATAATTCGAGTAAATAATGACATCTAAAGAGGTCAAAAGAAATCTTTTCTTGGGATTCTTATTTGCCAAGTTTAGTAATCTGAAGGCTTCACATATATTGAAAGTAACCAAGTCAAATAAATAACAAAAGTTATAGTAGTTATTATTTGATGATAATTCCTTTATAGAATGAATGTAGAAAAGGCCAGTTTGATTTTCTTTTCTCAAAACAGGATAGTAAAGGTTTAGTCAAATAAAATTAAGGGTTAATAACACTTTGCCCCCTTGAACTTAGTGGGTAGTCACACTTTGCCCACCTCAACTTTAAATATATACACTTTGCCCCCCAAAGGCTAGTCAAAGTTAATAATTCAAAAAAAAAAAGAGTGTTATGACATTATTGCCCTTATATTAATTAATATATTTATAACTTTATATCATTTCTTTTTTATTTTTAAAAGATTTATTTCTTCACTATCATATAAATTATATAAAAATATCAAACTAAAAAATTTAAAGAAAGTTAATATTTAATTTACATCTTTAAAATTTTTTCTCTTGTATCAATATTTACTTCTATATATGTCATTTTTAATTTATTAGACTTTAAGTTAAATAGAATTGATAAAAAGCACAACAATAAAAGATAAATTTAGTTACCAAAATTTATATAAAAAGGTAATACCAAACTCATTTATTTAAAGTAATTTTCTATCATTTTAATTTATTTAAACTTTTAGACTAATATTATTGTCATTTTTATATTTATCAAATTATTCCAATATGAAATTCTTAATTAAAGAATTTCTTATTATTTATTGTTTTGGACTAAATGTTATATTTTTTGTTTGACTTATTTATTCTTGTTTGCCCTAGTATTGCATAATGGGCTAACTCTTCTTTTTTTTCCAAAATATTTTTTGATTAAAAATTTCATATTGGACTTAATTTGATGAATATAAAAATGACTATGATATTAGTCCAAAAGTTTAAATAATTTAAAATAATAAAAATTTAGTTTAAATAAATGAGTTTGGTATTACCATTTTTATACAAAATTTGACAATTAAATTTATTTTAGTGTCGTGTTATTTATCGGTTTTGTTTGACTTAAAGTATAATAAATTAAACAAAACATATATAGAAGTAAATATTAATCTAAGAGGAAAATTTCAAAGATATAAACTAAATATTAACTTTCTTTAAAATTTTTAGTTTGATATTTTTATATAATTAATACAATAGAGAATATATAAATCTTTTAAAAATGAAAAGAAATGATATTAAGTTATAAATGTATTCATTAATAAAAAGGGCAATAATGTCATAGCACTCACTTTTTTTTTGAATTCCTAACTTTGACTAGTCTTGGGGGGCAAAGTGTATATATTTAAAGTTGAGAGGGGCAAAGTGTGACTACCCCCTAAGTTCAGGGGGGCAAAGTGTTATTAACCCTAAAATTAAAATAAGACAATGATGTCTTCAACAATGGCGTGATGCCAAATCATGAAAAGTTTGTGACAAAAAGGAAGCTTTTTTTCATTTTTCTCGTCCAAAATCTTGAATACTATTGTGCAAGTATTTTCCCTTTTAGATTCTTTATAGGGTTAATAACACTCTGCCCCCTAAAGGTATAGGAGGATCGCACTTTGCCTCCCTAATCTTTAAATATATACATTTTGGCCCCCTAGTCAATTAGGTGAGAGGAAATTTGGTTAAGATAAATAGTCAAATGACACAGATACCCTTGACTTGGCAGAGAGAAAAATTTCAGAAAAAAACTCAACCGTTACAATATTTTTTTAAAAATATGTTTACAAACTTCCAAATAAAATAAACTATTGAATTTTAGATGAATTAAATTTAAAAAATAGCTAACAAAAAATGTGACTATGTTATCATAAAAAATTATACTTTTTGTGCTATTGGAGAGAATCTCTACTAATTTTTTACTAAATAAAAATTGTACTGTTATGAATGCAAAGCTAAAATTGAAAGTTTTGATTTTTTTTTTCTTGATTTAAGGCAAACTATTAATTTACAAAAAAATCTTAATTTTAACTTTGCATTCATAATAGTGTAATTTTTATTTGGTAAGAATTAGTAAATGTCCTCTCTAATAGTACAATAAGTATAATCTTTTATAATATTATTGTCACATTTCTTGTTAACTATTTTTCATATTTAATTCATCTAAAATTCAATAGTTTACTTTATTTTAAAGTTTTTCATAAATATTTTTATAAAAATTGTAACGCCTGAGTTTTATTTTTGAAATTTTTTTTCTTTGCCAAGTCAAGGGTATTTGTGTCATTTGACTATGTCTTTTAACCAAATTTTTTCTCACCTAATTGATTGAGAGGGAAAAATATATATATTTAAAGGTTAGGGGGGGTAAAGTGTGACTCCTCTATACCTTTAGGGGGCCGAAGTGTTATTAACCCTTCTTTAAATTACATTGATTTTATATGAAAGAAAATTTTAATTGCAAAACAATCTCTTACTAGAAGTACTTCGCTTTGAATGACGCATGCACCAAAGTAGGCAACTTTGAATGCCTTCAGCATATAACTAATCAACATTTCCTTACTAGGTGCGTAAATTACTCAACAGCTGCGGATTACCAACCCAACGAAAAAGCACACTCTTCTAAGACTTTTCTGCGCCATTTCAATTCCGTTTCCCATGACTCCACGCCAGGGTGTACGGCTTTACCTAGTAATTGGGAGTTCGAATTTTATTAATATTAATTTTTTTTCATATAATAGTATAGATTTAATAAAAAAAATTCGTTTTCTTTTTTCATGTTATTTTTTGGATAAAAAAATAACATCACTAGGATAACTATTGACTTTTTGACCCAAAAAAAAAAAAAATTCCCTAGGATAATGTAAAATAAAGGAACGGAATCGAATGAGAGAAGCAAAGTCTTAGAAGAGAACATTTGTAAGCTAAGCGCAAAAGTAAAAATTTTCTGTAGAAAACGAGAAAAATTTTTATATAAGTTTAAACGTTTTTAATAATTTATATTTAACCCTTTTCGCCAGCACACCAAATATCTGAAAAGAACGTATATTCTCGGCCGTTGAATGATGCAAAGCTCCCAAAAAGCAAATGTTGCTTACTTCGGAGCATACGTCATTCTAAGATGCTTACTTTGGAGCTTGCGTCATTTAAAGCCAAGCGGTCCAATGAAGAAATATAGAGCATAATTTTTTAGAGTTTTACTAAAAAATTAACGTAAATTAACGAATCATTAAAGCGAAAAAACTCACATAACAGAGTTTAAAATCCTCTATGAGAAAAGATCTAAAGACATTATTGTCCTTCTCTGATTTTGTTCGAGAAAAACATTACTATCCTGTTTTAATTTTTGAGTCTATATTTTATTTCTTGAAGGAATTATCCTGAAATACTAAAAATTATACCTCTTATTATTAACTTATATTGGTTCCAGGTCTATGGCTTTACCTAGTAATTGGAAGTTCAAATTTTATTAATACTAATTTTTTTTCATGTAATAATATAGATTTAATAAAAAAAATTCATTGTCTTTTTTGTGTTTCTCTGTTTGTCCGGTACATTATCCTAAGGGTTTTATTTTGCTTTAATTTTTTGTGTAAATATTAGTTGGAGTAATCAAGAATAATCAATAGGAATTGACCATTTATACATGGCAAGAATCCACCTTAAATCCAAATCCATCTTTTTTACTTTTGAAAAGAACTCCAAATAAATGTTTACTCTGACCTTTAGCAGGAAACAAATATGATACATAGTCTAATTTTCTGCGAATGTCCCATTATTTGCATTTTTAATTCTAAAAAATCAAATGATTATCACACACATAGCATAGATGCCCACATATTGATTCGAGTTTTATGAATCATTCTTTCAGAATGACCATAATTCACAAAGTCCTTAATTGGGAACAATGGAAGGTGCAATCAGATCGATCTTACTGGTTTTGCGTTGAATACTACAGGAGAAAATTTTATTTGTTGGAAACGGTCCTTTTTTTCCCGGATTATATCAATCAACCACAAGACAAGTCAAATTCCACTAACCAAAGGTCGGATGGTGTGGCACGGTGGCTGTTGCTGCAATCATTTTGGGCATTTTGGGTGATTAAAATTTGAATTTGGCTCAAAATTTGTACATAATTGTACAATTGTTATCGACAGTTATTCTTGTATTAAATCTTTAAAGAGCAACTACCAGATTCTCTGAAAATGGCAACAAAAGTAGTGGAATGCAAAGAATCAAGTTGGTTCACGGGGGCTCGAAGTTTCAGCTCGAGGGGTTGGCTACATCATTTTACAATTGTGACTGACAATTATTTCTGTACCAAACTCGACAATCGAGCAACTAGTCCAAGTCATAAATATATTAAAAACAGTACTCATGCCCTCGGCCCCTCCACCCCTATATATATGCAAGAAGATTAATGCACAACACTACTCATATCATACTCTCAGTTCCTCCTGCCTATTAGCTGAAAACTTTCTTCCTTTTTGTCTGAAAATGGCAACAAAAGAAGTCGTGAAGGTGCCAAGAATCAAGTTGGGCTCACAGGGGCTCGAAGTTTCAGCTCAAGGGCTGGGCTGCATGGGCATGTCAGGCTTTTATGGCCCGCCCAAGCCCGAGCCCGACATGATCAAACTCATCCTGCTATGCTATTAGCAGAGGGATCACGCATCTTGACACATCCGATTATTATGGGCCTCACACCAACGAACTACTCATCGGCAAGGTACATTATGCTTCAGTTCTTGTTCCTTGTATAAATTTATCTTGTTTCCATTTTTCAATGATTTCAATTAGAAGTTACTTAGAAACAAATAGTAAATCGAACGATTAGAGTTTTATGACTTATTGTTAGTGATCGGAGGTTCGAATCCTACCTTCCCTTCCTCAAAAATTCCCTTGTAATATTATGAACTTTCTCAAAAAAAATCCAATTTTGATAGTATAGGTTTTCTCCAATAAATAAATAAGAACTTACTTTAGATTTTCCATTTTAACTTTCTTGTGTTCTTTCCTCAAAATTAAAAAAAAAAAGGTTTCTTGTTTCCTATCTATTTAGCTTCGTCCGGCTAATTGTACTTCCTACTTTTAAGATAGTTCCTTGTTTGCCATTTAATAATATAGGCTTTGAAGGAAGGGATGAGAGAGAAAGTAGAGCTGGCAACAAAATTTGGAATCAAATCCGTGGATGGAAAGCGGGAAGTGTATGGTGATCCGGCCTATGTAAGAGCCGCGTGTGAGGGCAGCTTGAAGCGGCTTGATGTTGAATGCATTGATCTCTACTATCAACACCGCATCGATACAACACTTCCCATTGAAGTCACGGTTTGTCCATTTTGCTTCTGTGTTTTTTTATTTTCCAACTGCTCACATAATTATTAAGGAATGAAACTTCATATGTTTATCAATCCAATATTGTTCGTCTGTATCATAATTTCTATTTTGTTGCATGCCAAAAAGTATATCATAATTTGAAAAGTCAAAATATTGAATCATTTCAGTTCAATAATGTTCGTATGTATCATAATTTCTATTTAGTTGCATACCAAAATTTATATCATAATTTGAAAAGTCAAAATATTGAATCATTTCAATTCAATAATGTTTGTATGTAAGATAATTTCTATTTTGTTGCATACCAAAATGTATATCATGATTTGAAAAGTCAAAATACTAAATCATTTCAATTCAATAATGTTTGTGTGTATCATAATTTCTATTTTGTTGCATACCAAAATGTATATCATAATTTGTAAAGTCAAAATATAAATTCATTTCTCTTCCATCTTATAAAAATTCCGAAGAAGAAGTTTGGAGTAATAAATAGCCTTTAAACTTTGGGCATATGTAGGAATTTTTCGAGATGAGTATCATGGACAAGCGCTTCTTTCATTTCCTTTTATAATTTTTCTTGTTTGTTAAAATTTTAATTTATTTGCTCTGCATTATTCCCTTTGATATAACGATTCTGAAATTTGTATATTTCTTTTCGGTTTCTTTTTTTTTTTTTTTTAAATCAATCACTTCCAATAATCTAGGATATCCTTCTGCAACTTAGTAAACTAAATTTTTTTTGTTCCCTTGTCATTATTCAATTGCAATACAATTCCTCTTGGTTAACTACAATGTCAATATCGACACACACACACACATGTGTATTCAAGCATGCATGTACGTACGTGCGTATATATGTATGCATGTAGAAGTAGATGTATATGTATATGTATATTGGCATAAAATATGAGTTTGTTTAAATATTTTTCATTCGATAATTAATCATGCGTTCGGATCTCTTCTTGAAAATCGTACTTATCTAACTCTATCTAATCTTTGATTATTAATGGAATGAAATTTGGTTACCTAAAATATACTAGATTTTAGAAGAGGTTTGGGTAGCTAAAACCAACGGAGTTTAGATTTTGAAAGGAAATAGAGCGAATTCCTCCCAGCAAATGACAGTTGAGTGTCAAAAATTGAATGCTAAAGTTAATTTAAAAAATTTGTTCAAAAGAAGTGTCACAAATGAATTTTGGATCCAAATTTAACGTCTTTTTCATTATGTGCAAAAAGATGTCCAAGGTCTTTTGTTTCTTGATTTATCATGCATTGGCTACACTAAATCAGCTACTTATTGTACCATTTTCTTCTTGCTGAAATTTCTCTCTCAGATGGGAGAACTTAAGAAGCTGGTTGAAGAAGGTAAGATAAAGTATATAGGTCTGTCTGAGGCCTCAGCTTCAACAATTAGAAGAGCACATGCTGTTCATCCCATAACAGCTGTGCAGTTGGAGTGGTCATTGTGGTCCAGAGATGCGGAGGAAGAAATAATTCCCACTTGCAGGTTTTTGTACATTCTGCTTTATTATCTTTGGGATGTGCAAGTATTATGAGGTCCTAACATCGTTACATGGTATAATCTTTTAGGGAACTTGGAATAGGGATTGTGGCATACAGTCCACTTGGACGAGGATTCTTGTCATCAGGTCCAAAGCTGATGGACAATTTGACTGAGGGTGACGTTCGAAAGGTTTGTAAACGTTTACTCTGATTATGACGAGATTAGAACTTGATTGAAATGAGAAAAACCTTCATCTAATTTATGCATGTAAAGAACTAATGAGGTTATTTTTGTATCTTATGTTGTTCAATCTGAATACAGCATGACCCTTTCTGAAATGTGCGAAAGGTTAATAATGCTAAAAATGCTTTCATTTGGGATTGGCTCAAGATTACACAATGATTACATGTACTCTTCTTTGGTGGCAAATGATCCAATTGGGATGATTAATATACTAATCTACATAATATGTCAGATTTATTACAAATCCAGGCTGCAATTTAATCTTATCGTCATGCTTACTAGCTGCAAATGATGTTGCTGACTTAGAGTACTCAGGCCAGTTTTTTGTCTGTTAAATTTGCATGCCGGAGACAAAATTCCCCATGGTTCCCCTAAAATTTGTGTATTTTGTGATAGCATGAAATTAGTTTACCCGCTCAGCTTGATTAAAATTCTATTACAAAAGCTGATAACATAAGTTGATTTCACAGTTACACTACCTTCCGAGGTTTCAATCAGAAAATTTGGAGCACAACAAGAGCTTGTATGAGCGGGTTCACAACATGGCTTCAAGGAAAGGTTGCACCACATCACAACTAGCATTGGCCTGGGTCCATCACCAGGGAAATGATGTTTGTCCCATACCTGGCACTACCAAAATTGAGAATCTGAATCAGAATATAGGAGCTTTGTCTGTAAAACTGTCAGCAGAAGACATGAATGAGCTGGAATCTATTGCTTCAGATGAAGTCAAGGGTGATAGATATTCTTCTGAAATTGGCACTTGGCGAACTTCTGATACTCCACCCTTGTCAACATGGAAGGGCATATGAAGACAAGCCAGTTGGTGTGTTGCAATTTTACTTTCCAGCTATCTATGTAATTGTGCATTTCTGGGTTCAGTGGGATGCATTGGTTCCAATAAGTTTAAACCTCATGATATTAGCATACTTTTTTCTTCATGAGAGCTATTTAAAGTTATTTTAACAATGGACAGAGCTGAATACAGCGGTTATAATGAATAAAAGTCTATTGAGCTGAAAAATGGATAATTTATTTAGTTGGACAAGTAGACCTCATTTTTTGTTGCAGTAGAATGCAAGTAGACCTCATTTTTTACTGTTTCAACTAAGCAAAAACAAATGTAGTCAAGTTCCGATTGACTACCTATGTGTTTAGTGATATAACTCTTATCTTCGTTCTGACAGAATTCATGTATTCATTTCTATGTGTATTATTGATAAAGACAAGGCCTTGGATTATGACATACATGTGCTTAGAGGTCCTGCAGTTTCGTCATTCTTCTAAATCCTCCAAAGACTTAAATTTGGTTTCGCCACTGAAAAACAGCCATCAAAGGAAAAGCTGTATGTTGTTTAGAAAATAGTTTACAATGTCATGTAAGTACGCAACGGAATCAATTGAACCAGTTAGATTGAAGACAGTATCAAATACAGAAGCAAATAATTGACTAGCTTTGGGCACTTCAAATTTCATTGTGTGTCTTGGGACAAAGTTCACTAAAAGAGCATCATATTGTAGCACTAATTCTTGTTGAAATTCTCCATTTTGTCTGATGGAAAAACTTTTGAAGAAAGTGAAATAAAGTATGTAGACCTGTCTGAGGCCTCAGCTTCAACAAGCTAATGTCCATCCAGTAACAGCTGTGTAGTTGGAGTGATCATGTGGGCCAGAGATGTGGAGGAAGAAATAATTTCTACCTGTAGGTTTAAATACACTCTACCTTATTATCTTTGGATTGTGAAAGAATTATGAGGTTTCAACTTCATTAAATGGTATAATCTCTTAGAGAGCTTGGCATTGGTATTGTGGCATGCTCATCAGGTCCAAAGTTAATTGACAATTTGGCTGAAGGTGACATTCGAAAAGTTTGTGCAGGTATACTCTGATAATGATGAGATTAGAACTTAACTATATATGGCTTTCTCGCACTATTATGATGATATAAGAAAGAAACATCATCTAATTTATCTATCTAAAGATCTAATGAAGTTTTTTATGCCTTCTTTGTGCAAGCTGAAATACAACACATGACTCTTTTTTCTAATCAGTGCAAAGGATCATTACGTTATAATGCTAAAATTGCTTTCATATGGAACTGGCTCAAGACTATTAAATGATTAATGATCCAATTCTGATGATTAATCCGCATAATATCTCAGATTTATTACTAAACCACACCATAACTTAGTAGTCAAGCATATTTTCGGCAAATGATGTTGCTGAATTGGAGTACTCGAACCACTTTATTTATATTGAATTTTGCATGTTTGATCCCCAGGTTTTCTTAACTGTAGTGTGTTTTGAGATAGCATTAAATAAGTTTACCTGCTTGGTCTGATCCAAATTCTAGCATTACAGTTGATTACATATGCTACGGTACTAGCTGAGGCTCCAGACCGGGAGCTTTTTCTGTAAAACTGTCAACAGAAGACATGGCTGAGCTTGAATAAATTGCTAGCCAGAGTCAAGGATAATAGATTTTCTCCTGGAGCACCTGGCCTTCGTACTTGGCAACTCCTGATACTCCATCTTTGTCGACAAGGAAGGGCATATGAAGACATGCATTTGGAGTGCTATAATAGTACCTTCTAGCTATCCACCTGATAGTGCAATTCACTGTGTTGACAGGGTACTGTGGGATGCATCAATTAATTGCAATCCTTGGATTACTAGTGTGTACCCTTTTCTTCATAAGAACCATTTAAAATTATTTTACAAAGAAAGAGGGAAGGGCTGAATACAGCGGTAAATGTTGAGTTCAGAAGCAGACATTTTTTTGGGCTGCATTCGAAGCATATTAATTTTTTATCTGCTGTCATTTGCGAATTTGTAAAAGGTCCATCTTTAAGTTACATGCATGCGATCTGTTTTATGCATTTAATGTTTTTCTAAGTCATAATGTTTATGATCTTGAGTTCATTTTGCATTGTGAGCCTACTAATGCACGTTGTCAAGTTGCTTTACTAGTGACTTCGTTTCGTTGTGTTATCTTGAAGTGTTTATCTTCTTATGTTAGTTACATTGTTATGAGTCCATATGTTAATTTTAATTCATGTTTTTAGGGATGATTCTCATCTAAATGAATTTATTATTCTAATACATGAATCTATTTATGTATCTTTGTTGCATGCGTGTGAGTTTTATGATGTTATATGAACAAACGTTAATTTTGGCTTATTCGTGTTATTGCATACCAAGGGAAAGTCGGGGTTCTTGAAGAAGAACATAGGTTGAGTTTGCTAACTTAATTAGTACTTTCATTTTCTTTATGTTGATCTTTATGGTATAGGCAATTTGAGGACGAATCTTCATGACGAAGAGGGAATGATAAGGTTCCAAGAGCACCTAAACTTGATGATCTTGTTGATTATGGAGGAATTGGATTGACGTGCCCCCAAAACTTAGACGTGTGCAAAGAAGAAACGCATGGAGCTTTTGCTTAACATGGTTCTAGTTAAATTTTGGGTGGCAAGCTATGCAAGTGGTTATGGGATCAAATATATCTTCAAAGAAGGCCTAAAGTACAACACTTAGATCATAGATCAAGCATACAAAGGGGCTGGTCACTTAAAATCATATGGTAGGCCTTTAAAGATGCAAGATGAAAGTCTAATGGTGCTTAAAAGGAGACGTTCCAGCCTATGAACAATTTTCAAACAAATTTTTATTTAGTTTTAATCTTTTATGTTAATTTTTTTTATTTTGTTCACAAGTTGTAATTTTTTAGAAAGTTATTGTATTGTGATAGGTTACAACTAATATTCTTTGTTAAGTTTCTAAAACTTTCTACAGGTTGTTATATAAGCCTATTTATAGGCCAAATCTACAAATTTTCATAAGTTTGATCAATAATATTAAGTGAATTTCTCTTCATTGATAGTTTTCTTGATTCTTTGCTAATTAAGAACAACCCTCCATCTTATTGGAGTGATTCCAAAACCAAAAACCCTACCTTAGAGTTATCTCTTTCTTGTTTTGATCAAGGACCCTTGCGGTTTGTCTTTAGGTATTCTATTGACCCCTAAAGGGTTTTTTTTTTAGTGGAGAAGCTGTAATTCAAGGCAAACAATTCCACATCTTGGTTTCTTTAGTTCACGAATCAAAGTTGCTCAAGAGTTAACAAATTGCATACTTAAAATTTTCAAGTTTTCTTGGCATGTATCATATATAGTGATTTCAATGTAATTTTAGAAATAGCACGAGAGGTTTTTGTGATTATGATAAATTCAAAATATGTCATAGTATCATGTGCTTTTTGAATATTTGTGTGATGAATTATTTGATTTTTTAGGAGGGTATTTTTTTGGAACTAATATGTTGAGATAATAATTCAAGTAATATGTTGAGATAATAACTCAAGTAAATAATGACATCTAAAATGGTCAAAAGAAATTTGTTCTTGATATTCTTGTTTGCCAAGTTTAGTGACATGAAGCACAAATATCGAAATAAACCAAATCAAATAAATAATAAGAGTTAAAAGTATCATTTGATGATAACTTCTCTACGGGATGAATGTGGAAAAAGCTGAGTTTTGCTTTTTTTTTTTTTTTTTTCAATAAGAACTTTGAACCACCCACTAGAAGCAAGAGATTTTTAGGTGGACGGGTTCACGACTCCACATATGGACATTGTGGTTTAAAAGAGCACTAAATAAGCAAAATGATGTATGCTAATGGAAGAAAAAAATAATATAAGTATATTTGTGTGACTTTATTTTAAATCACAAGATTTACAAGTTGAATTGTAGATCGGATTCATTTAAAAATTTATCCACTAAACGCGCTCCACTCTAAATGTCGCAAGCTCCAAAGTAAGCAAATATTGCTTTAATGACTTGAAGCACCCAAGTAAACGAATTCGCTTACGTGGGCGCTTAAGTCATTAAAAGTTGCTTACTTATGTGCTTAGGTCATTCAACGGTCTCGAAAATGTACATTCTTCAAAGGCTTTGCTGCTCCTTTTCAAAGCAATTGCCTAATTCTTGTAATATACAGGTTACATTTTGTAGAAAGTTTTTCAGAATATCAATACTGCAATAATTAAAAAGTGTTTGAAATTATAATTAGAAATGCATAACTAAAACACACCAAGGGAGTATAAATTGTTTTAGAATACTAGGACTCATTTCTTGGAATGTTAGTGTCTTATTGTTGGACTCTTGACAGGGTAGTTGAATGTTTAGGAAGGATGATTTAAGCAATTGGAAATAAGATGAATGGGCACATTTAAATGAGTGAAACAAAACAAACATTAAAATTACTACCACAATATCCAAAATAAATTATACAAATTTGGATATATATATATATATATATATATATATAAATGTGGACTATGCCTCTCAAAAAAACGTTCAGCTTTGTTGTCCAAAATTAATTCTTAAGAAAAACTATAATTGTTTGTATATAAGAAATTTAAAATGAACAATTAAAGCTTGTACAAGCTAATTAGGTAGTACTTCAAGATATAATCCCGAAAATAACAAAAAACACCATATAAACTTTCTGTTGTCCATTTAGATAGTATTGTTTTATAGTATCATTATCAATTTTTGTCCTACCTCCTGAGGTACTCTTGTTTTTAAAATTTTCTATTATTCAAAAAATAAGAATTATTGTAGCTTAATAATATATATAAATACTGAGTTTATTTGCAAAATCGTACACTGCGTTTAAGTTTAATTAGTTTTTTCTTTTTGTAACTATTTTTGGGTGTTTTGGTGGTTCTTTTATTTTTTTTCCCAATTCTTACTCAGATCAAGACTCAAGCAAAAGTAAAGATTCCTGTTAAGTTTAAGATCATTTCTTGTGTGAGTGAATAAGACCATAATTCTCCAAATTTCCTAGCCGTGTCGAAACAAAATCCCTTACCCCGGTATTTTCTTAGAGAATCTCAACTAATTTCTCTAAACATTCACTAATTCCTACAAAGTTGCTATCTCTATCCTCCCAAAAAAAAAAAAAAAAAAAAAAGGTTGCTATCCATCACAATGTCAATATTCACGAAGATTTAGCTAAAGGGATTTTCCTTATGTGGTTTGAGCCTTTTTTTTTTGCAAATTGTTTAGGAATTCTAGGAGTTTATGAAGATTATGGAATTTTTACTCTTATTATTGAGTCAAATTTTAGTTAATTTGCTTGTTAAATTGAAATTGGTTTGGTATCTAATTTATTGAGTTTTCGATTGGATGTCCCGGTCCAGATGTGGCCTAAAATTGAATTTTTGGAAATCTTTAAAATATGGAAATAAATTATGTTTTCTTTTGACTTATCACATTGGAGCGCGTTGAGATTTGAGTTTTTCGATGGAGCTTTCAAGCTCTTCTGCAGCTTGAAGCCAGAATGAGCCTTACAAATCTATTTTACAAAGAAAAATTTTAATCCAAATTTTGCTGTAAATTCTATAAGAAGTAAATTATTTATGAAGAATTTTCAATAGATTATCCTCCAATAATCACTTAGAAAAAAAAGAACTGTATCTTGAAACTTTTGCTTGAAGTATAGTCCAATTTCATATGGCTTGAAACTCTCTTACGTTATTTTTAATTGCAAGAAACTTCGAGGCAATGATATTCGAAAAATATGTTGAATAAAATGACACTAAATTCCATACAATGACTCTAAATTAAAATGTAGTTTCAGTTTGGTCCTAATTCATAGGAGATAGTTGAAGTAAATTAAGAACGTGCTATTTGGTTGGCCAGGTAACGTGTTTGGTGTTCAGCATATACACCAATTAATATTTTCCGAAGTATTGCTGTTTGAATCTGAGCAAAATCATCTTTGTTTTATCAACATTCATATTGTTTCAAGCTTTTTTAATTTTAACTAGTCCATAACAACTAAAATAAAAATTGACTAATTTGCCGTAAAGTAAATGTGAGAGTTTATGACTAAGGTTCGATGAAAAATACTGGTCATCCTCTTTTGCACGCGATCCTATAAATTTTGCTCTATTTTCCACATCCTAAGGTGATTTAGGCTCCAAGTTTCAGGGTTTAATTTGATGTTAGGAAGATTGATAAATCAAGCTAAGAGTATTATTGTGGGACATTTGTATACTAAATTAGTGTTATCAGATGTCTTTTCATCGTTTCATTATTTAAGTTTTCAATTAGAATTTTATTAAAGTAAGTAGAGACGACGATGATTGATGTTTTTGTGCCATAACAATTCGTGAACCTTACAAACATAGCTTTGTATTTGTCTTTGTAGTGTAATAATCAATAGTCTCAACCCTAGAAACAGGGATATAGACAGAAGACACAAACTTAGACCGTATAATCTAATATTCATTATTCAACATTTCAAAAAGAAAATGAATTTTATGGCTTGAGTAACTGGTCCCACAATTGTATATTATGAATTGTGACTAAATGATTTTTGTGTAACACAAATCCAATAACGATAAAAAGTGGACATTCAATGAATTGATTTTGGCCCTTTAACATTTATTGGAATGTCAAAGAGAAACAATGCACGCTTTTATTTTGTAAAGAGCTCAAGTTATGTTGACTGGCTTTCTAAACCATAAAGTCTAAGAGTAGAGTCAAAAGCAAGGACTTGCAATTTCCACAGCCTATCAGCTAAGATGATGATTAACAAGTAAAACCAAACTGATTGTGATTGATTTATTCGTGCCGTTATAATTCGTGAGTCTTACCAACACGACTATACATTTGTCTTTGCAGTGGAATAGTCAATGGTAAAGGAGATATAGATTGAAAACTACAGAAATAGACCATGTAGTGCAATATTCATTATTCAACAATTCGAAAAGAAAATATATGCTACGACTTCGAGTAAATGGTCTTGCAATTGCGTATTACAGACTAAAATTAAATGATTTCCGTGTAAAACATCTAATAATGAAAATGATTATTTAATGATTTCTGTCTTAGACAAATCTAAAAATTGATGATTAATAATGAGGAAAAGAGTTAGAGAATGTAATGGAAAAATAGATTAGATGACAACGTAATTTGGTGCAATCATACTTTGAAGGAAAGTTCAAGCCTAACTAATTCATATTCGGGCGTCAAAATTACTGCACAAGAAATTACTGATTATTGAGGCTTAATCCCAGAAGGCATAAGAAATTACTGCACAACTTTGTAAAAATCTTTAAGGATAATTTTGCATACCTTCTCTGAAATTTATCACAATTACCCGTGACTTCCTTCAGGTTTCAATAATTACACTTACTTCTCTTATTCTAGAAGTATAGTCTCTCTGTCTAATCACCCTGGAGTTCTTGAGGAAGCGGTTCCTCACACTTCTATATTATCCTTTTGTTTATTTTGGGTGCCAAATAATTGCCAATTCAAGTTCAGGAGATCAAAGGTTATCAAAGATAAAATGGTGGATGAACCTGATTCAAAGGTCATTTCATCCATGCCATCATTTTCGAAGCCTTAGTGCATGGCCTCCTTCAAAGTCACTGTTGATGAATGTATGAATGAAGACCAATGGATCCAAGTGTCCGTGGATAAATATATGAATAAAGACCATTGAATATGGCCCTCATAGTATCTTATTTGGTACGCCATCATGAATGGTTACCAAGAAAGAATACGAAACACAGGTCTTTGCAGTTTGCATGTTGCACACGTAAAACCAAAACCTTTGCTTTCTCGTCTATACCAATATATCCGCACAAGTCATTCTCTCTCTTCAAAATCACAATTTTGGGTATGCATAAAATTATATACTTGGAATGTACATGAACATACTGGTAGGCACTGCAGTTCAAAAATATTTCTAGAAAGTAAATATGCGGACAATATAAATTCAATAGTCATAATATATACTTAAGTTCCTCGTATTATAAGCGATGTCATTGTCTTAGTAAATCTTGAACGGTTTACCTTTTCAAATAATTGATATAGTTCAGATTCAGCCATGTAATTCATCTCAGAAGGAATTTTGTACTGTTTTTTAAGTCCAAAAGGCCCTAGCGTGTGATTTCTATTTCAATTTCTGGAGAAGAAAAGGCTTTTCAAAAGTAAAATTGAAGAAATTGAGAATTTTGTAGAATCAGAGTTTAAATATTATGTGTTTGGACATGTTTTTCAAAAATATATTTTTAAAAAATTTCAAACACGTTTTTCAATTACCTTGTTATCTCACATATATATTTGCCAAAAAAAAGGGGTAAAATTGCCATGGAAATGTTTCTTAAAAAATACTCCAAAAAATAACATCGAAATGAAAAATAATATAAGTGAATTTCTATCCTTTATTTGTCTAACAACTCCAAGCTTTTTAATATAATTATCAGTGAGTCAATTAATTCAGATAAAAAGGAAAAAGTACATTTTTGTGGATTTTCCTATTGATTAGTGGCATAATAATTAATTCGCGCAAAAAAATGTAAATTTAAGACAATTAACCCAAACTTCATATTTATGAAACAATAATTACACTTACTTCCCTTATTCTAATAGTTTTGGTAACAAAAAAGGACTCATTTTGCTAATGTAAGCAAAAAAAAAAAAAAAAAAACTAACTGAATATCTTAAAATATCCCTAATTGGGGGTGAAGCCCCCAAACAGTTTTCTCACATACAATTGGGGGTGTGACTCTCCGAATACTACATACTCCCCGCTCCCCTTAAACCGATTGTGTGTGGCTCCTCGAATACTATGTACTCGCCCCTTCCCTTCAACTCTTCTTAATTGCTGCAAGTAATGTTATGTGTAATTAGTTAAGTTATCAATTAGGATTTTATTTACTAGTTAAATTAATGAGGAATTGTAGTGGTTAATTGGTTAGGATTTTTATTTTCAAGTTCAAGTAAATAACTTTTAGGAGGTAAGTGATAAGATAAGTAAGGGTAGATTAAGAATAATAGAAAAAAGAAAGAAACATGAATGCATTATATAATGGGATAATTTCAGAAACCTCCCCTGAGGTTTCTGACAATTATACCTGGCTCCCCTAAACTTTCAAAAATTACACATACCTCCCTTGGCCACTTAAATTGACCACAATGACCTTACTAAAATATCAAAATTACAACTAAAAGAAAAGATCTCTCTTCTCCTTTGGCATTCCCCCTCCTCTCTGACACAAACAACTATTGGACTCCCTCTTTTCTTCCCCGCTTCCTTCCTCAACTAAATCTTTTTGTCCATCCTATTTTTTATCTTTTGTTTTAGTTTCTACATCATCTACTCTCGCAAGGCACCACCAGCAATGCCTTCTCTACTTCTTCTCCATATACAAAATCCCCTTCCTCCAATCCTCTCCCCGTTGCTAACCCACTCTCCTCCTCCTATCCCTAACTTCTATCTCAGCCAACTTCCTTCCCGATAGCCGAACTTCACCTCCTCTACCCTTCCAAGCCCATCACCAATGTCTAATTCTTGCTAACAATATACTTTGCTTTATGCTCATCTATTGAAGTTAAGCCTACATTATACGGATCTGTTGATGGGTTGTATTTTTTTTTCCAATGATGTTAACATTATTTTGAACACGAAGGAATCCGTTGGGATGTTAATTGATTTGGTTTTAGTAGGGCTGTATGGCATTTTAGAAAGTTGATTTCATAGTGTTTGGCTCTGTTTATTATTTTTGGTAATGGCAATTTTTTTTGTTCAATTAAGTTTGTGAAATTGAAAATATTTTTCATTCTCTCTTGATATTTTCCCATTGAGAACCAGGATGAGAGATTAGCCATTTTAGATTAAAAAATGTTGGTAGTGGTGGTGGTATGGTGATGGTAGATGAATAGTTGTTATTTAGGTGGTAGTGGTAGTGGGAGGATTTTAAAAGGGTATTTTTCTCTTAAAACAACAAATTGGGTTTCTTTGTTACCAAATGTGTTAAATTAAGGGAGGTATGTGTAATTTTAGAAAGTTCAGGGGAGCTAGGTGTAATTGTCAGAAATCTTAGGGGAGGTTTCTGAAATTATCCCATATATAATAATAGATATTTCAAGTTCAAGTAAATAACTTTTCGGAGGTAAGTGATAAGATAAGTAAGGGTAGATTAGGAATAATAGAAACATTCTACAAGAAAGAAACGTGAATATATTATATAGTAATAGATATTCTAATTTTCTGTCAGTGTCCTACTATTTGCGTTTTATTTTTAGTTCTAAAAAATAAAATTATTATCACACACATACACGTCCACAGATTGATTCACAAAGTCCTTAATTGTGAACAATGGAAGGTGACCATCCTTGTCGCATTTGCACTGAGCACTACAGGAGAGAATTTTATTTGTCGGAAATGGTCCCTTTTCTTTTCGGGTTATCAATCCACCGCAAGACAAGTCAAATTTCACTAACCAAGGTCGGAGGTGGGGCATCGATGGCGGAAAAATCTTAAATGCACCATGATCATACCAAAATTAATAATTTATCGCAACGTAATGTTGGTGGGTCACCCATTATCATAGTAGGAAACAAATGATTGGTTCAGTGTATCACGTATGCCATGGTGTACTTGGTGTACCCAATACCATCCTCCTGCTACAATCATTTGGGGCATTTTGGAAGAAAATACTTCATAGGTGAAGCTGTGAAAACTGTGGTCCATATTCAACCACATCAACTGTTGGTGGGCCCTCCTATGGGCCTTTAGTACTTGCGGTTGATGTGGCTGAATGTAGACTACAGAATCCACGGCTCCATCCGTATACTCAGTTCACTTAAGTAATTTTCTCATTTTAGGTGATCAAAAATTAAATTTGGCTCAAAATATATTTAGAATACTTCCCATTATCGCTTGAAAATGGCAACGAAAGTATTGAAGGTGCAAGGAATCAAGTTGGCTTCTTGCGCCTAAGTCTACAACCGAGCAACTAGTCTAGTCATACTCTCAGTTCAAATTTTTTTGGAGTGAAGCGGGTTTACAGGCCTCACTTGTGGATCCAACAGTGGATAGCGACATCTATCTACCGTTGGGTCCACGAATTGGATTAGGGCCCCTATCCACCGTTGGATTTATGTATGGAGCTATAAACCCAGATTGCCTAATAACGGTTCCCCTCGGTGCCTCCTCAACTATCTATATATATGTATATATGCAAGCGAATTAATTAATAGCACCACTCGTACCGTCAGCCTCACCTCACCTAAAAGCAGAAAACTTATCTTCGTTTTTGTCTGAAAATGGCAACAAAAGAAGTGGTGAAATTGCCACGAATCAAGTTGGGCTCACAGGGGCTCGAAGTTTCAGTTCAAGGGCTGGGATGCATGGGCATGTCAGCCTTTTATGGCCCGCCCAAGCCGGAGCCCGACATGATCAAACTCATCCACCATGCCATTGACAGAGGGATCACTCATCCTGATACAGCTGATTTTTATGGACCTCACACTAATGAATTACTCATCGGCAAGGTACATTAGTCTTTGGTTCTTGTACCTTGTATAAATTGCACTTGTTCTAATTTTTCATTAAGAAGTTACTTAGGAATGGATAGGGAGTTTAGCGTTTAGAGTTTTATGACTCGATTTCAATGGTTGGGACTTTGAATCTTACCACCTACAAGTAATTAGCGTTTTATGACTCTTTTTTAATGATCGGGGTTTGAACCTTATCACTTGCCTTTTCCCAAAAATCTTCCGATTTGAATCTTACCACCTTCTCTTTCTAAGAAAAATCCCTCGGTAGTAGTATAGGATTGAAAAAAAAATTACTTTGGATTTTCTGTTTTAACTTTCTTGTGCTCTTTCTTCAAATTACAAAAAAAATAAAAATAAAAAAAGGTTTCCTGTTTCCTAACCATTATTGTCGACTGGCGGCTTGAACTTCCTGCTTTTAAGATGGTACCTTGTTTGTCATTTGTTATTTAGGCTTTGAAGGAAGGAATGAGAGGAAAAGTAGAGCTAGCAACAAAATTTGGAATCAAATATGTGGATGGAAAGATGGAAGCATATGGTGATCCGGCCTCTGTAAGAGCCGCGTGTGAGGGCAGCTTGAAGCGACTTGATGTTAAATGCATTGATCTCTACTATCAAGCTCGCATCGATACAAGTCTGCCCATTGAAGTCACGGTTTGTCCACTTTGCTTCTTTTTTTTTTTTTTTATGTTCCAACTGATCACATAATTATGGAATGAAACTTCATGTGTTTGTCAATTCAATAATGTTCGTATGTATCATAATTTCTATGTTGTTGCATGCCAAAATGTGCGTATATCATAATTGAAAAGTCAATTCAATAAAGTTCTTAAATTGCAAGCTCAGATTATGAAGCACGAGCAGATTGTCGACATATACTATAATTGAAAAAATTCTACAGTTCCCTTACTGTATGTATCAAATATATTTGGCCTAAATTTTCAGTCATTTGGACAATATTAATGTTAGGATACTATACCTCAACGGAACTATAAATTGTCCTAAGATATGAGACCCATAATCTGTAACAAAACAGATCTATGATGGAGAAATATTAGTTAATTGTCCGAACAAGTAACCATAACAAATCATAGTGGCAAAAGGTATCCATCTTGTGTTTTCCTTTTACGAATGCCTTCAGCAATGCTGACAAACATTCATAATTTGATGTCTCACAATAATACATGGTTGTCTTTTTTCATTGTAATGGACTTTTATGAGGAATGTATTTTGTATTTTCTTTTTGGTTTTGAATACAGCAAGAAAATATATTTACCTAGATTTCTTTATTATTAGGATAAGTTTTCTCAAAATGCTATGATTCAAGATGTTGTTGAATTTAAACATATCAGAAAAACTTATAACTCCCTCCTTCCTATTGTATGTAGCATGTTTCTTACCAAAATGTATATCATAGTTTGAAAGTCGAAAAATTAAATCACTTGTCCCATTTTATCCCTCTTATATAAATTCCAAAGAAGAATTTTGAAATATTAGATAACCTTAATTTTGAATGAAGGGCATATGCAGGATTACTTATTCGGGATGAGTTGTCATGGTCAAATCGTAAGTGTGTGTTTGGTACTAACTGGACAAGCCCTCCTTCTATCTCCTTTTATATTTTTCCTTTATTGTTAAATAAATTAAAAATTTTAATTTACTTGCTTGGTAGTATTTACTTGGATATAAAGATTCTAAATTTCTATTTGTCTCCTCCATTTTTTTTTTGAAAATTCATCACTTCCAATAATTTAGAATATCCCTCTACAACCTAGGAAACTATATATTCCTTTTACCTTATCATTATTCAATTGCAATACAATTCCTGTTGGTTATATATATATATATATATATATATATTGTTCGTTCAATAGTTCCTTCTTTCCAATCACTTCTTGAAAATCATACTTATCTAACTCTAACTAATACTTGATGGTTAATGGAACGAAATTGGGTTACGTAAAATATATTAGATTTAAGAACAGGTTTAAATGAAATAGAGCAAATTCCTCCCAGCAAATGATAGCTGAGTGTCAAAATTAGTTTTCTTTAAAATGGAATGCTAAAGTTATTTCAAAAAATTTGTTTAAAAAAAGTGTGACAAATGAATTTTGGATCCAAATTTAACGTCTTTTTCATTCTGTGCAAAAAGATGTCCAACGTCTTCTGTTTCTTGATTTCTCGTGCATTGGATTATAAAATAACTTCAAATAGAATACATCTAATTTTAGTTCATTAAATATAATAAATAAAAAATTTTAAAAATAAAAAATAAAGAAGTTCAACTTAGTTTTGAATTTCAATTTAATATTTTGAATTTGTTCATTTTTTGAGGTAAAATAGTGCCACCCGTATTAACTAGTTAAAAACTTTTTTTCTTCCTTAAACTCTTATTTTATCCAGGAAAAGTCAACAAAAATCATGTAAAATGTTTTGTTGAATCAAATGAACCAGTGGAATTGAAGGCAATATCTAATATAGAAGCGAAGAATAAATAAAAGCCCATTTCCATTCTTTATATGATCTGTTCTGCTTTATGTGTATTTAAAAAAATGTTGTGCCCCTGCAATGTGCTAAATTTACATTGTCTGCCTTGGGATAAAGTATGCTAAATGTGCTAAATGTGCATTTTCTTCTGATTGAAATTCTCTTTCTCTCAGATTGGAGAACTTAAGAAACTGGTTGAAGAAGGTAAGATAAAGTATATAGGTCTGTCTGAGGCTTCAGCCTCAACCATTAGAAGAGCACATGCTGTTCATCCAATAACAGCTGTGGAGTTGGAGTGGTCATTATGGTCCAGAGATGTAGAGGAAGAAATAATTCCTACTTGCAGGTTTATATACATTCTGCTTTATTATCTTTGGGGTATGCAAGGATTATGAGGTTTTAACTTCATTGCTTGGGGATATGCAGCCGCGAATAATCCTGATAAGCTATCCTGCGCTGAGAGAAAAAAAAGAGTTTGCTATCCTGCGCCAAACACTTCCACCATTGCTGAGCTTCACCAACTCAAATGGGGTAATCTGGTGTGAGTGGCTGCATAAATATCCAGAAAACAACTCCCTTAAAAAATAGTATGGCTGGAGTGGAGTCAAACATTGCAAAAACAGGAGGCAAAAAAGAATGGGGTCAAGTACCAGGAACATGGGTCGAAGAGTCTAGTTTGGAGTTTCCACCGTTGACGAGAAATTCGGAGCGGGTTGAACCAAGCTTAGAAAATCAAGGCAAAACTTGGGCACAAATCCTGGGAGCAAAAGCAAATACTCACGGAGGTATGGAACTGAATTATATCCCCCCTGAGAAAGAACAAATTAGGATTACAATGGATGATGTGGCTGCTGGGTTAGAGAAATGGAAAAATGCAGTTGTGGGATTTACGCTTGGCTTCAGTCCTCCTTATGCTACAATCAAAAAATTTACTGAAAATCAGTGGAGAGAGTATGGAAATGTTGAGGTAATATCATTGAAGAATGGAGTTTTCTTGTTCAGATTTGAAAATGAAAGTGACAAAGCTGATGTGCTTGATAAATCGCCTTGGCCTATTGCTAGTAAGATGTTATTCCTAAAGCCATGGAGTCCAGGCATGAGCCTTCAAAAAGAAGATATGGACACTGTTCCGGTATGGATCCGGCTACCTCACCTAAAGCTACATTATTATACTGGTGTTGGGTTGAGTAAGATGGCTAGCTTCATTGGGAGACCTCTATACACAGATAAACAGACAGCAAATCAGACCAGGGTATCATACGCGAGAATCTGTGTGGAATTGAAGGTAGGGGCTGAGAGGCCTGAACAAGTTACTTATGTGAACGAATTTGGAGTACAGGAAAGCCAGAGTATAGAGTATGAATGGATCCCTCCCAGTTGCTCTAATTGTCAAAAGTTTGGACATAGTAATCAAAGATGTCCTTTGATGCCAAAAGTGATCAAACAGTGGGTACCGAAAGCAAAAAATGTTGAGAAGGAAAATTTGAATGAAGCCACAAATATAGAAAAACAAAATGTGGAAGGGGATGAAAATGTGAGAAGAAGCACTGATGAGGAGCAGATACAGATTCTAGATGTGGGAAATTCTCCAGTTAGTGCAGGAAAATCTGAAATTTTGATAGAGATTACGGAGGAAGTGGTAGCTGAGCATACAGACAGATTAGTGGAACAGGACTTAAATGCAACAACTGGGGTAAATGCAGTGCAAACGGAGAATAGTTTCAAGCTTCTAGCTTTACATACTACAGAGGAGCAGCTCAGTCTGGAGTCAAAGTATAAAAAAGTGGGGAGAGGGGCGAGGAAAAAGATTCCAAACAGAAGTAAATTTTAGAAATGCAGATTGTATGTTGGAACATAAGGGGGCTAAATGAACCCATCAAGCAAATTGAAATAAAGAAGGTAGCAAACGAATTGGGAGCTGAGGTGTTTGGTATAGTAGAAAATAAAGTAAGATGCCAAAATGTAGAGAAAATTTTTGAAAACTGCCTGCCACATTGGAAATGCATTCACAATGGAAATGTAGACCAAGTGTGCAGAATTTGGTTCTGTTGGAAGCCAGAGGTACTGAATTGTCAACTGATAAGTGTCCACATGCAAGCCATATCTTGTATTGTGAGTAAAGAGCAATATGGATGAAGGTTATAGCTGTAACTATAGTATATGGCTTAAATACAGCAGAAGGGAGGAAGATGTTATGGACTCATCTGAAATCTATTAAAAATATAATAGGTGACTTGTCCATGGGTGATTTTGGGAGATTTCAATAAAATTAGGATTATTAATGAACGAATGGGAAGTGTAGATTATGATTTTGGTGTAATGGATGAATTTAACAAGTGCGTTGATGACTTGGATGTGATGGAACAACCTGGTAAAGGGCTTTTCTTCACCTGGAATAATAAGAGGAAAGTTGGTAGTAGAATATACAGTAAAATAGATAGAGTATTTTTAAATAAGGCATGGACTGACAAGTTTTCCAAAACTGAAGTTGAGTTTAAGGAACCCAGAGTGTCGGATCATTCCATCATATGGATTCTAGTGAAGAAAAAAAAAGGATTTGGGACCAAAGCCATTCAAGTTCCAAAATTTATGGATGAAACGTGGGAAATATTAGTAGGTGTTGAATGAAGCATGAAGTAGTGAAGCCAAAGGTAATCCAGTAGTGTCATTGTGCCAGAAATTGAAGGTCCTAAAGTTGGGACTTAAAGGTTTAAACAAGCAACATTTCAGTTACATTGCAAACCGTGTTGCACAAAAACAGGAACAACTTGTCAGTGTTCAAAGGATGCTACAGGATAGACCCCAAGATGAAGAGCTTATCAGGGAGGAAAAGCAAATGCTTAATCAGTATGTGGAATTGAGAAAAGCTGAAGAAGAGCTATACCACGCAAAAGCTAGAGTCCATTGGCTTAAAGCTGGGGATAGAAACACTGCTTTCTTCCATAGGAAAGTAAAAGCTCATAATGCGAGAAATCGTATAATGGCATTGTACAATGAAGAGAATGCCAAAGTCACAGAATATGAAGAAGTGAAGAAGGTAGCCATCAATTTTTATCAGAAGCTGTTCACAAAGGAAGTAGGAAATGCATCTAACCAGTTTCAGGTACTAGGAGCTTTTGTGCCAAAAGTACTTACTCAGCAACATTGTGAGAAGCTCCTAGCTCCAATTACGGATGAGGAAATCAAGATGACCATTTTTATGATGAAGGAAGGAAAGGCCCCTGGACCAGATGGCTTTACAGCTGATTTCTTTAAGCGAAACTGGGAAACTGTTGGAGATGAGGTAACTGCAGCTATAAGATTCTGTTTTGAAAAAGGCTATATGTACTATCCTTTAAATAGTACTATTCTAACCTTGGTGCCAAAAGTGGAAAATGCAACATCAATGAAGGATTTTCGCCCTATAGCCTGTTGCAACACTTTATACAAGTGTTATTCTTTACTGCTGACCAATAGATTAAAAGTGATAATCCCAGATATTGTAAATGTCTCTCAGGCTGCTTTTATAAAGGGCAGAAGCATTTGTGATAATGTTTTGTTAATGCATGAACTAGTGAGGGGATATAGGAGAAAAGGAGGGACGGCAAGAGCTGCTATAAAAGTAGACATAATGAAGGCGTATGACACTATTGACTGGGATTTTCTGTTCAAGACTATGGAATTGATGGGTTTCCCTGCAGTCTTTATTGCTTGGGTGCGTACATGTGTAACTACAACCCATTTTTCCATCAATCTAAATGGTCATTTGGCTAGATATTTTAGAAATGGAAGAGGACTTAGGCAAGGAGATCTTGTCTCTCCTTACCTGTTCCTATTGGCAATGGAAGTGTTCTTTAAGTTTTTGGAGTGGAAGATTAAAAGGGAAAGTTTTGACTATCATAAAAACTGTCAAAAGCTGGATCTTACACACCTTATTTTTGCAGATGATCTATTTATTCTTGCGGGTGCTACAAAAAGATCTTTCAAGGTGATTGGTAAGACACTTAAAGAGTTTGGGAACATGTCTGGTCTGAAACCAAATATACAAAACAGTTAACTATTCTTGGCAGGAGTAGATGAAGATATAGGGCAAGTGCTGAGTGAATTCATTCAAATTCCTAAAGCTGAGCTTCCTGTTAAGTATCTGGAATTGCCTTTGACTTCAACTAAACTTACCTTCAAAGACTATCAATTTATCTTCATTAAAATTGAACAGAAATTTAAAGGCTAGGCTAAAAAGAAGTTTAGCTATGCAGGGAGATTGCAGTTGGTGAAATCTGTACTAACTGGTATACAATTATATTGGGCCAGTGCATTCCTTCTTCCCAAAGCAGTGACTAAGAAAATCACTAGTCTTATAACACAATTTCTCTGGGCTGGTGAACTCAAGAAACACTACTGTGCAAAAGTTAAATGGGAAGACCTGTGCAAACCTTATGAGCAAGGAGGGCTGAACTTGAATAACCTGGAAAAATGGAACAGATGCCTCATCATGAAACTGGTTTGGAACATCTGTAGCAGGAAGGAAACTTTATGGGTGAAATGGGTACATACGGTTAATTTGAAGTATAAATCATTCTGGGGGTATAAGACCCCAACTGACTGCTCGTGGAGTTGGAGGAAAATCTTGAAAGTCCGAGATGAATTCTCAGATAAAATATCACAGATTATAGGGGGAGGCACAGACACTTGGTTTTGGTATGATAATTGGCACCCATTGGGACCTTTATATAAAAAATTTTCTAGAAAGCTGCTAGTGAACCTAAGGTTGACACAATCAAGTAAAGTGGTAGATTTTGTAAACGAAAATGGGTAGAAATGGCCTAAGGGAAGGAAAAAAAAAATCCTGAAGTTGAGCTCCTTATTAGACAATCTACCATTGATCAGCTGCACCCTATTCAATACACATCAGACTATATGCTATATGGAAAGGTTGAAACTCTGGCGTATTCACAGTTAAGAATGCTATGAAACTTCTGAGTAGCAACGATAGAAGAGTTAGTTGGTATAAATTAGTATAGGAAAAAGGACATAATCCTAGATTTTATTTCATTCTATGGCTTGCATGTAAGAGAAGGCTTACTACAAGAGATAGAATGAAGGCTTGGGATCTAACTTTGGAAAATTATGATTGTGTTTTATGTAAGAAGAGAGAGGAAATACTTGATCATCTATTGTTTGAATGTGAAATCATTGCTGCAGTTTGGATCAAGGTCTTGGATTTCTGCTCCATACAAAGGAGGATTGGATCTTGGCAGGAAGAGATTGACTGGATGAGTAATGCTTGGAAGTCAGACTCTTATGTAGATAAGTTTAAACGAGTCATGTGTGCTACTACCATTTACAACATCTGGAAAGCTCGAAATCAGGTGCTGTATCAAGGTAAAAATGTGGATGCAGCAGGGATAACTGAAGTAGTAAGAAGAACAATGGCTGAACTAGTGTTAGGGTGGAGTAAAGTAAAAGTTACGCAGCAAAATTGGAGATTAATGGTTGAGTGAGGACTACCTGCAAGAATCTTTGAAGACTAATCTCTTATTATTTTTGTATGTTTTGTATAGATTGAGGGGGATCATCGTGTACAGGATCTCTTCTAGACAAACACTGTTAATGCAGACCTTCTGCATTTGTACAATCTTTTCATGTCTTATCCATATATAAAATACATCTTACTTTTGCTCAAAAAAAAAAAAAAAAAACTTCATTGCTTGGTATAACCTTTTAGAGAACTTGGGATAGGGATTGTGGCATACAGCCCGCTTGGACGAGGATTCTTCTCATCGGGACCAAAACTGATTGACAATTTAACTGAGCATGACATTCGAAAGGTTTGTAAAGGATTACTCTGATTATGATGAGATTATTAGAACTTGACTGACATAAGAAAAACCTTCATCTATTTTATGTATACTAGTTTTAAAACACGTGCGTTGCACATCGTATGTTTCTCGTAATACTATTATTGATATATTAGTTTTATGAATAACAAGGATCTTTTTTCTAAATTATTTTAATTGGTTTTTTGAACAAAACATGAAGCTTAAACTCAAATTATCTTGGATATTATTTAAAAATTTATTAAAATAGCTATTGATTACCATAAGACCTTTACTCTTATCCTAATTGAATATGAACGTTACTCATTGTGTCTTAATCTTTGTGCTCAACTAAAAATGGTTTAGATGTTAAATTTGATGTCGAGAAATAGTAACTATAAACTATTTCTCACTATTATGATAGTAAGAAATTGCTTATAGTATAGTCTAATTTGAGAAAAGTTTCAAATTCTTGCCTTTATGTAGGTACTTAGAATCACTTGTTTGTTTCGTCACTATTATATCATGATATCTTTTTTTTTCTTTTTTAAAAATTGACATTTAGATAAATGATTAGTCATATCAACTGGCTCTGTTTAATTAAAACTTGTTTAAAAGATCTATAATCTCATCTTATAAATGTTTAGACTTATATAAATATGAAAAAAAATAGTTATATGCTTATCATATTCACAATGTGCCAGGTAGAATTAGGAAAGTAAATACCAAGAAAACATCAAAGGACAATTTGTCCACATGAAGTATAATCATATTTGAAAATTTGTTTTGTATGGTATCTATATAAATATAACCATAATTAGTAAGAAAAGAAAATTAACGGATTAATTAAGAAAATGATAGCAGTTTCAACATATGAAGAGTGGTAAAGCATATGAATGCAGATATAATGCATGATAAACTCGTTTTTATAAACCTTTGTTGACTGCTATTCCACCACAAGTGATCAACAAAAACAAGATGGCAAAAACACAGGGGTATAAATCTTATGAGAAAAAAAATTCATTGTGCGAGACTTGTAATTTTCTATACGTTCTAATCTCTAACTTACTAACTTAGTTTTGAGAAACTTGATTGAAAATTGTAGAGGAAGGGCATCTAGATTATGTTTATATATAAAGAAAAGTACATCCAATAATTCACATTGGCATTTTACTCACGTTACTACGTCTTGTAGACAATTGGTATTATGGTTCAAAAGTATGTTTCTATGCAACTGTTCTTTAATTGCCAAGAATGTATAAGCCTTTGTTTTATTCTTATTTTATTTGTTGATTTTTTTTGTACCCATCTCCTATTCTTATAAAATATCTGCATGAACATCCGTGCCCTCGCCATCCTTAAAAGAGTAATAAAAGCAATTATTTTAGATTTTAAACCATTTCAGTTGCTTATTTAACCATTATATATAACAAAGTAAATATTTATTTGTAAAGCATTATGCTTATATGTAAATTAAGCAAATATATATATTCAAGTGACCCTCTATACATAGAAGAAATCCTCCAAAATTCTACCTCTAGTACTAAAATACAAATATAAAACCAAAACCAAATACAAATATGTGGTTACAAGAATATAAATTTCAAACTCAAAGACAGGTTCAACATAATCCATCTACAACAATGGGTTCATTCATAAAACCAAATTTCGATTGACTAAGCTTTAAAATACTTCTTTCTCTTTATATTTCTCATGTAGAGAAACTACAATTTTCTTTTAAAGTTCATTTTGAGAATTACTTTGGAAATCAAAGTGTGAGGAATGTTAGATTTTCATTATAAAACACATACAATGCAAATAGTAAGAAGTTGGTTAATAATTATGCTCTATTGGCAAAAGTTCCTTATTTCTTGGCATTGTGCTTCATCAACAAATACTATTATTGTTTCTAGCTAAGTACATAATTCCATACAATGATGACGTCATTTCAAAAGTATTTGTTTTCTTCAAGGGGTGGCTCATAGAACATTACTCTAATATTGACATATGCATTCCAGGTAAATCCAATTGCTAGGTGATGAATGAAGAATATATTATATATTTTCAATGTCCACAAATAAAGCTTCAAACAAGCTCTTTTATGAAGCCTTTAGCTAGAAATATATATTTACTGTAATTGTTGGATGAAGATAGTTATCTAATTATATTATATTATCTATTGTAATATTTGTGGACTGCAGGATAATTATTGACTTACACATTCAGATTCGACTTTATAAAACAACTGAGAAGAAGAAAAACTAAAAATTAAATGACAATTGATACCAAATAATTTGCCTCGTTAGCTTTGTAAATTACCCATTTGCTTCATGTTATTTGTTCCTTTGTTGCTAGAAGTAGACACATATATTTTTATGCTATTAGTTGTAATCACTTTTATGTAATGTTTAAAATTCGTAATTTGAAATATTGTCTGATTCTACTCTCTCTCTCTCTCTCTCTCTCTCAATAACTAAAATGTCAATTAATACCTTATTAAAATTGACATTACCAACCAAAACTATATAGTGTATACTCTTGTTGGGTTACTATCTCTCAAGTTCTAAACCTCCATAATATATTTAACAAGTCTATGTCGGTCATATAGAATACCAATACATAGAAAAAGGATCGGAGAAACCATTCCATGACTTAACATCAGTAGATTGCTACTTCCCATTCCTTGTATATTTGATAAAGCCAAAGATCACTCCCAAAGGAGAAAGAGGCGTCTGAACGGTAATATATAAGAATCTAATATTTGGATTCGAATAATGATACTTGTTACTTCTACTTTATTCAATTACTAAGTGGTCACACAATAAATATTATTAAAAATGTATTGCATCTATTATAGTTTAAATTCAAGCTAATTAAGAAAAAAGAATTATTGAATCATTTTTTACAATTAAGATCAACCAAAATTGATTCATAAGCTAATAGACAAATTAACACACATGCATGTGAATATATTATCATTTAGCAATACAGCGCTATGATACTGGAAATTTATTTAGTACCTTCTGAGGTTCCATAATTTGTTTTTTCTTTTATAAATTTGATATAGAACAATTAGAATCGCTTGCTTAGTTCCTACCACAACGTTATTTGTTGCCAAATGCTTGGCATTCCCTCCCCCAAGTCTATTATAATTCAATTGTGACCAAGCATTAAACATACTATAGCAAAAGTTCTTGTAACAAAATAAAAATATATATATTTTAAAATTGATATAAGCAATATTTAATAGAAGTTCATAACACTTAAGAATATTTTTATTTGTGATCAATCCATAAATATAGATAAGTAGACACTAATCAAACTATATAACAATGAAAATTGCTTGTATAAAGAAGGATGAAGTTGCATCCATGTTGAAATTGATGCTCCAAGACAAGAGTCAAAGTAGTACATTTTACATAGAAGACTTCATTCTCAAAGGCTAACAATGAGGCAAATATTGCATATTGTATATGAATTTTAGAGCCGGGAATTTCAAATCATTGGAACTATTACTTACATAGACGAGTACTTTATCTTTAGTAAAATATGGCCAAGTAATTCGAAAGAACAGTCACATATAGCGATTCATAAAACACCAAAAAGAAAGAATGTTTTTCAGCCAAAAAAGAAAAAGAAACAAAGAGAATACAAACCTGGAATTTGTCTTCCATCATTTGTTGGCGAAGTTATTCAATTTGTCTGGACAACAATTATATATATATATTTGGCTTGAACAATTTTAGTATATAACAATTGCTTAGAACAATATAATATTAAACAAAAGCTTTACTAAACAAAAGCAGGTAGAAAGAAATTGCGATTTTAGTATATAATGTACATGCGTATGAATCCTACACATTTAGTATAAGCTTTTTTAGTGTTCTTTTTACACTAAACATTGTTTTATTTTGGTTGCTTTACAGCTATTATTTTTTCATGCTCCGCACATTCTTTAATAGAATAAACAAGGATATATTTGCTTCAGTCATGCTTCTACTTGCACTAACATACATGCTGCTAAATGTTTGTAGAATGACTGGGATGTTAGGTGAAAAAAAATGTTTTTATTTCTTTCTAAGAGTCCGAAATATAGTGTGTAGTTAATTATAGAAAATTATTGTCCAAATAAATTATGCTTCCCGTTCTTAATTAATTTTTTAAAAACCATTTGTCGAAAATTTTTTTCTATTGTTCATCAATTTTTTTCTATTCTATTCTATGAGGGAATTTGTTTCAATGAATGTACATCCTCAAAATAAAACATAAAATCAGTTTTACATAAATAGTCTCAATAATTATAAAAATAGCAATTAAACGTGGAGCCATAACATGGTTACTAAAGTTTTATAGGAGGGTATCATAAAATATGCTCTACTTCTTTAAATTCACAAAGAATCATATGGAAAGCATTTAATTAAATTCACAAAGAATTATATGGAAAGCATTTACTCTTGGCACGCCATTTGGATATTTCTTAAAGTATGAGTTTTCATGAAGACTCTAAGATGGTTAATCATATAAACAATTTCCTTATTTACTATTCTTCAACTTTTTGAAGCTATTCCAAGATTCCGTTCCATTCACGTTTGTTAAATTTCTAAAAGCTACATATAAGGAAATTTATTGCTTTAGAATTTTATTGGTAAAATAAAATCCCATTGTCAATGTAACATAAATAGCCCCATGAACTATAGAAAGTGCATTTAAGTTTGTAGTAGATATTATTCATGGTCAATATTGCTGGATCTTTCTATCATTCTTTGCTTTCGAAAAGTATTCCCAATGCAATAAGTTAATGTATCGCACTCTTATGATGGTTATAAATTTCACAGTCAATGTTACATAAATAATTACAACAAATATATAAAAATATTTAATATAACATTGATTTTAAATTTTTTCTAAAAAGGCACCATCAAAAAAATTTTAATTCACTTGACACAATTTGTACTTTTAATATATTATTTTATAATTCCTATGCATTTACCTAATTTTAGAATTGCTATTGGATTTTGACTTGTGATATTGGAGTTCAACAATGGTAGAAGCTTGAACTTTAGTGTGGTCCTTTCATGAGGTTTTAGAATAAAATCATCAAGGGTGCACATCTTAATTCTTAGATATGTCGATGATGGTATGTTTTAGTATTGGTTTCTAAAGAATTTCCAAAGTAATTTCTAAAACCTGATATCATTTCCAATTCACAAATTTATTCCTTAAAAATTTAAGGAAACATGCTTCAATAAGAACTACCTCCCTAAAGTATATACTCAATATCAATATTACAAAAATAGCCCTAACAATTATAAGAAAATTTATTTATAATTGCCATTAATCTGTTTTGTAAGGGGCGTTATAGGAAAGAAAATGTAACAACTCGCAAAACTCCCACTTTTAATATATATAAGATAAGATAAAGATCCAATGAAGTTATCTTTGTATCTTTTTTTGTTCAATCTGAATACAACATGACTCTTTTCTGATCTGTGCAAAAGTTTCATTACATAATAATGCCAAAAATGCTTTCATTTGGGATTGGCTCAAGACTACAAAATGATTACATATACTCTTGTTTGGTGGCAAATGATCCAATTGGGACGAGTAATATACTAATCTACATAACATGTCAGATTTATTACTAATCCACGCTGCAATTTAATCTTATCGTCATGCCTACTTTCTGCAAATGATGTTGCTGATTAAAATTTGTTCTTGATTAAAATTCCATCACTAAAGCTGATTATACAAGTTGATTTCACAGTTACAGTACCTTCCTAGGTTTCAATCAGAAAATTTGGAGCATAACAAGAGCTTGTATGAGAGGGTTCACAACATAGCTTCAAGGAAGGGTTGTACTTCATCACAGCTAGCATTGGCCTGGCTCCATCACCAGGGAAATGATGTTTGTCCCATACCTGGCACTACCAAAATTGAGAACCTCAATCAGAATATAGGAGCTTTGTCTGTAAAACTGTCAGCAGAAGACATGAATGAGCTTGAATCTATTGCTTCAGCTGAGGTCAAGGGTGATAGATATCCTCCTGGATTTGGTACTTGGCGAACTTCTGATACTCCACCCTTGTCAACATGGAAGGGCACATGAAGACAAGCCAGTTGGTGTGCTGCAATTTTACTTTCCAGCTATCTATCTAATTGTGCATTTTAGGGTTCAGTGGGATGCATTTGGTTCCGATAAATTGTAAACCTCATGATATTAGTTTACCTTTTCCTTCATGAGAGCTATTTAAAGTTATTTTTACAATGGAAAGAGCTGAATACAGAGGTTATAATGAATAAAAGTCAATTGAGGTGAAAAGTGGGTAATTTATTTTAGTTGGACAAGTAGACCTTATTTTTTGTTACAGTAGAATGCTTTCTTTTTTTTTTTGTATTAAGAATTTTTAAATGGTCCATTTTTTAGGGGCATAATTGATGCACGTGCTATCCTCATAAATAAAACTTATAATTGGGAAAGTGTTGAGGTGATGCAGAATACAATGGTGAGAAGTAAGTTTTCTTCAAAAAAGTTTCATTATTAATTAGCTTTTTTAAAGCAAAACTTACCGTTTTAACTGTTTCTACTCCAAAAAAACAAATGTAGTCAAGTTCCGATTGACTACCTATGTGTTCAGTGGTATAACTCGTGTCTTCGTTCTGAGAGAATTCTTGTATTTATTTCTATATGCATTGTTGATAAAGAGAAGGCGCTGAATTATGATTTACATGTGATTTGAGGTACTGCAGTTTCGTCAATCTTCTAAATCCTCAAAAGACTTAAATTTTGGTTTCGCCACTGAAAAACAGCCATCAAAGGAAAAACTGTATGCTGTTTAGAGAATAGTTTACAATGTCATGTAAGTACACAACGGAATCAATTGAACCAGTTGGATCAAATACAGAAGCAAAGAATTAATGAAAACACATTACAAAAAGTTGTGCAACTGAAATATACTAGCTTTGTGCACTTCAAATTTCCATTGTGGGTCTTGGGAAAAAGTTCACTAAATGAGCTTCATATTGTAGCACCAATCCTTGTTGAAAATTTCCTTTTATCAGGTAGGAGAACTTTAAGTGAAATAAAGTATAGAGAACTGTCTGAGGCCTCAGCTTCAACAATTACAGAGCAGATAATGTTCATCCAGTAACAGCTGTGCAGTTGGAGTGGTCATGTGGTCCAGAGACGTGGAGGAAGAAATAATTTCTACTTGTAGGGATAAATATATTCTTCTTTATTATCTTCATTATCTTTGGATTGCAAGAATTATGAGGTTCTAACTTCATTAAATGGTAGAATCTCTTAAAGAACTTGGCATTGAGATTGTGGCATGCTCATGAGGTCCAAAGTTGATTGACAATTTGGCTGAAGGTGACATTCGAAAAGTTTGTGCAGGTTTGCTCTGATAATGATGAGATTAGAACTTAACTGTATATGGCTTTCTCGCACTATTAAGATGATATCAGAAAGAACCATCATCTAATATATATCTAAAGATCTAAAAAAGTTTTTTATGTCTTCTGTGTGCAAACTGAAATACAACAGAGACTCTTTTGTTTCGAATCAATGCAAAGGATCATTACATTATAATGCTAAAAATGCTTTCATATAAAACTGGTTCAAGACTATGAAATGATTCCATGTACTCCTCTTTGGTGGCAAATGATCCAATTGTGATGATTAATCCACATATTATCTCATATTTATTACTAAACCACATGGTCATTTAGTATTAGCGTCATGCCTGTTTCTGCAAAAGATGTCGCTGAATAGGAGTACTCCAACCACTTCATGTCTGTTGAATTTGCATGCTTGATAAAAAATTCCTCAAGGTTTTCTTAAATCTAGTGTGTTTTGTGATAGCATAAAATCAGTTTGGCTGCTTGGTCTGCTCCAAATTGTGGCATTACAATTGATTACATATCCTACGGTACTAGCTGAGGTTCCAGACAGGGAAATTGGAGCATTCGGGTTTACGACATGGCTTCAAGGAAGGATTGTACTCCATCACAGCTAGCATTGTCCTGGATCTATCGCCTGGGAAATGATGTTTGTTCCATACCTGGCACTACCAAAATTGAGAACCTCAATCAGGAGCTTTGTCTGTAAAACTGTCAACGGATGACATGGCTGGGCTTGAATCCGTTGCTAGCCAGAGTCAAGGATGATAGACTTTCACCTGGAGCACCTGACCTTCGTACTTGGCAACATCTGATACTACATCTTTGTCGAGAAGGAAGGGCATATGAAGACAAGCAAGGGAAAGTCGGTGTTCCTGAAGAAGACCATAGGTTGAGTTTGCAAGGTGAGTTTGCTAACTTAACTAGTATTTTCATTGTTCCTTATATTGATGTTTATGGTACAGGCGATTCCAGAATGAATCTTTGTGAAGAAGGCGGGAATAATAGGATTTCAAAAGCACATACACTTGATGATCTTGCTGATTATGGAGGAATTGGATTCACGTGCCCACAAGGAGCTTAAACGTGTGCAAAAGAGAAATGCATGGAGCTTTTACTTAACTTGGTTCAGGTTAAAGTTTTGGTCTGCAAGATATGCAAGTGGTTATTGATCAAATATATCTTCAAAGAAGGTCTAAAATGCAACATTTGGATCATATATCAAACATAAAAGGGGGCTAGTCACTCGGAATCATATGAGAGGTTTTTAAAGATGCAAGATGGAGGCCTATTGACGCTTAAAAGGAGGCGTCTAGCTCATGAACAATTTTTGAACAAATTTTTATTAAGTTTAAGGGGGTGTTTGGTTTAGGGGAATCAAGGAGGGGAATGGGTATCACAAGTAATGATACCCATTGTTGATGTTTGTTAAACAACTATCACTATCATTCAATGGGAATGATAGTGATTAATTGGGGTGTTAATGATTCCCCCCAAAATACTAGTCTATCAAACCCATTAACCCTTATTATTAAGGGCAAAAATACACCCATTAAAAAATATATATCTTTTGAGTTACCCACTCTCTCTCTCTCTTCTTTTGATTTAGAATATTTTTTATTAGTACTTTATAAATTTTTTTATAAAAATTATTTTTAATAATTTTTTTACATTCAATAATTTTATAAAAAATTGTATTGAAAATCAAAGATATATAATACTCTCTGTTAATATAATAAAAATGACTTTTTTTTAAGATTATCATTTCCATAAAACTCAAATTAGAGCATGACTATATTTAAAATTGAAGAAATCTTTTTAAATTTTTTTCAAATATACAAAATAAGAACTAAAAAAATATGTATATCATAAATAAAAATTTTAAAATTTTAAAATTTACTTGAAAGTCATTTCAATATACCAAACAAATATTCTTATAATGATACCCCTTCAATATACCAAACAAATATTCTTATAATGATACCCATTCCATTATTAAACCAAACATGTTGGGGGGAATCATCAAAACCCATACTTAAAGTAGGGTTAATGAACCCATAGTGATAGTGATTGAGGAATTTGAACCAAACGCCTCCTAAGTTTTTATGTTAAGTTTTCTATTATGTTTACAAGTTGTAACATCTTAAAAAGTTATTATATTGTGATGAGTTACAACTAGTACTTTTTGTTAAGTTTATAGAACTTTCTACAAGTTGTTATATAAGCCCATTTTTATAGGCCAAACCTTAGTTACAAATTTTCATAAGTTTGATCAATAATATTGAATGAATTTCTCTTCACTAAGAGTTTTCTTGATTCTTTATCGATTAAGAACTTCCCTCGATTTTATTAGAGTAATTCCAGGACCAAAACCTGAACTTAGAGTTATAATTTTTCTTGTTTTGATCAAGGTCCTTTTAGGCTTACCTTTAGGTTTTCTATTGACCCCTGAAAAGTTGTTTTTATCAAAGAAGGTGTAATTCAAGGCAAACAATTTTATGTCTTGGTTTCTTTATGATACAAAACGCGTGGTGATGAGCAACTCGTTATACGAACAAAATTCCTAGGCATGAATCTAAGATTTAAGAAAAGAGAGAAAACTCTCAAGTTTTATTAAAAAACTCAATAATAATATCAAATTTTCAAAAGTTCCCGTAAAACCGTTAACATATTTATAGATCTAAAACTAACTAAAACTAACCTAAATTGGTACTAAGTAAACTACCTAAAGAGTTATTAATAAGGAAACTACTTGTAAAAGAACTAAAACTCGTAAAATTCCTATAGATGAGCAGCGGGCTCTATTGCTCCAACCATGGGCGCGGCTAGCAAGAGGTCCACCTGTGTCAACTTTTTGTTTGAGAGTAGCGGGTTCCTCACGGGTCAATCGTGGGCGCAGCTCAAGGCCACTCACTTGCGGCTGGGAGAATTCCAAGGAAAACTCGCATCATTTTGATTCAAGAATCCAAGTTGGTCAAGAGTCAACGAATTGCATACTTGGAATCAATGTTTTTAAAACCGAACCAGATCGGCCAGTTCGACCGGTTGAACCGCGAACCGGCCATGTGTCCGGTCCAGTTCAATGCAATATACTGTAGAATTCTAAAACCGTCATGAACCGGATTGAACCAGCGAATCGGTATTGTACCAGTGAACCGGCGAGCCGCCGATTTTTGACTTTGTCCTTGGTTATCCTTGGTTATTGTTGACTTCAGCCTTTTTATTCAAAAAAAGGCTACTGTAGCGCTGGTGGGAGGTCTTGAACTTGAGACCTCCCACCAAGCCTTCCAAGAGTGAAACCATCAAGCCACGGTCCAAGTTGTTGCTTTTTATGTTGCAAATATTTTATTTATTCTTTCTTTAGTTTTCCTTTAATCATTTTAATAAATTAATTGATTATTATATTTTTAGTTTCTTTATTTCCTTTTGATAAAATTAACTCATTCTTACTTTTTTAGTTTCTTTATTTTCATTAATCACATTTATTGAATTTAATTGATTCTTACTTTTTTTAGTTTCTTTTTTTTAAATCATGTTTAATGAAATTAATTAATTCTTACCCTTTTATCTTGGCATCCAAATTTATAATGTTAAAGAAATCTTAGATTTACTTTAAACAAAAACTCTCCCATTAAGATTAGTCCTTTTATCTAAATTATTTAATTATTCATTTATATGCCCAAAACATTCTCCTAATTAAAAGTTTAAATTGGTATTTTTGTAAGGCATTTGTGTAAATTTTTTAATTATGGTTAATCATTATTCAATAATAAGCACCTATGACATCTTGAAAGTAAGTGGATCGAAAGTTATTTCCTTTATTAAAAAATTAAAAATCAGTTCAAATTATTAAAATCATATTTTTCTATACAATATATTGATTCCAATTATTATAGCATCACATATCGACCTTTTCTTGACATACTAAAAGAAAATGTGTAAATTAAACATAATTGATTAAATTAAGAACTAATAAGCAAATAGATTTACTTGTTAGTTTTATTTTTAAGACTATTGTACAAAGTCATATTGACTCGCTCAATAGTCCGATACGTCAAAAATAAAATTTCTTTTAGAGAGAATACGTCTAAAGTTAAAGTCCGATAAACCAATTTTAAATAAAGTTTAGGCTCTTTTAAGAAATTCTTGATTCGTACAAAATTGTTAGAAATTACCTCTCGTTAGATGTTGTACAAAAAAAACGTAAAAAACTAAAAAATTTAAAAACTAAATAGATCTAAACTAATAGTAAGATAATCAAATTGAAATTTGAAAATCATTTGATATACGAACCTACCTTAAAAAATAGGGCAAAAGAAATTTTTTGATTTAAAAAAATTACATTTACTCGAACCGCCCTATTATACAAAGTTAATTGTATTATTTGGTACTAAAAATAAATTTGAATTTTATATTAAAAAATAAGTCTTGACGGTATTAAAAAAGTAGAGAATGTGAAAGCAAGCAACAAATATGATTTAAAAATTTAGAATATTCAAAATTGTAATTTAAAATATTTAAAAATATAATAACATACTTTAATGGTAAATTTTATAGTTATTATATTTTTTTATACTTGTAATGCTATTTTCTTTGTTAATTTAATTGTTATAGACATAGAATATTTCATAAATTTTTTTACCAAATATAATAAATTCATTAACTTGTGAATTTGAATATAATAAATTTATTGATTTGTATGGTTGAATATAATAAATTTATTAATTTGTATAGTTGAATATAATAAATTTATTAATTTGTATAGTTGAATATATTTAAACAATTAATGGGTTGACTAATTCAACAGGGTGATGTATATCTAGTATTTGTTTTATATTATACATTAAATTAAATTAAAAAAGAAAAAAATCATTGAACCCCGGTCCGACTAGTCCGACCTTGAATCGCTCCCCTCTCCAGTTCATTAATCGGTCCGATTTTTAAAACATTGCTTGGAATTTTTAAGTTTTCTTGGCGTTTCACAATTCTGCAGGTACCATAGTAATTTTAATGTAACTTTAGAAATAGCACGAGAGGTCTTTGTGATTATGATAAAATTCAAAAAATATCATAATATCATGTGCTTTTCGAATATTTGCCTGATGAATTATTTAATTTTGTAAGAAGGTATTTTTTTTGGAACTAATATGTTGAGATAATAATTCAAGTAAATAATTAATGACATCTTAAGAGGTCAAAAGAAATTTGTTCGTGGTATTCTTGTTTGCCAAGTTTAGTAATCTAAAGCACAAATATTGAAATAAACCAAATCAAATAAATAATAATAGTTGCAATCATTGTTTGATGATAATGAATGTTGAAAAAGCGAGTTCGCTTTTCTTTTCAACAATCAAGATAGGACTTTAAACCACCCACTAGACGCGCTCCACTCTTAACGCAAGCTCCAAAGTAAGCATCTTTTAGTGACTTAAGCACCCAAGTAAGCAAATTGCTTACTTGTGCGCTTAAGTCATTCAACAGTCGAGGATTACTAATCCGTCTCGAAAATGGACATTCTTCAAAGACTTTGCTGCTCATTTTCAATTCCGTTTCCTTTTTTGTGTCTCTTCGCTCGTCCGTTACATTATCCTAAGGATGTTATTTTGATTCATATTTTTGCTTTGAAAATTTATTAAATTTCTAGGAAGAATTTTTGACGTGTTTGGTTATCATTTTCTCCAAAACTTATTTTGAGATGCACTTTTTTATTAGTTTTTTATATCACAAGCACACTTATGAAAAAAAATGCTTTAATAACATTTCTTTGTTTCTTTTTTTTTTTTTTTTTTTTGTGTGGAAACGTCATCTATATATTGCTTGTATTGGTTTTCAATATTTCGAATGTAAATAATTTAGGAATTGATTATTTACACATGGCAAGAATCCACCTTTAACTCCTAATCGATCTTTTTTATCTTTGGAAAAGAACATCAAATGGAATTTAATTCTGACGTTTAGCAGGAAACAAATGTAATATATAGTCTAATTTTCTGCCAGTGTCTTACTATTTGCATTTTATTTTTAGTTCTAAAAAATCAAATTATTATCACACACATAGACGTCCACAGATTGACTCCAGTTCTATGAATCCTTCTTTCAGAATGATCATAATTCACAAAGTCCTTAATTGTGAACAATGGAAGGTGCAATCAGAACTTGTCGCGTTTGCATTGAACACTACAGGAGAGAATTTTATTTGTCGGAAATGGTCCCTTTTCTTTTCGGGTTATCAATCAACCGCACGACAAGTCATATTCCACTAACCAAGGTCGGAAGGTGGGGCACTGGTGGCGAAAAATCTTAAATGCACCACGAATATAGTGATGTGACACACAAAAATTAATAATTTATCGTTACGTAATAATAGTGAGTCTCATAATTAAAAATAATTAAATAATTTTAGTACATCATGTGACATATTGCGTAACACATGACGTAATTAGTGTACTCAATACCATTACCATTTCACTGGTGGCTGCTAGGCATTTTGGGTGATCAAAATTTAAATTTGGCTCAATATATAATCGGAGAACTTTCCTTTGTCTGGAAATGGCAACGATAGCATTGAAAGTGCAAGGAATCAAGTTGGCTTCTTGCGCCTAAGTCTACAACTGAGCAACTAGTCTACTCATACCCTCTGTCCTCATCTATATAAATGCAAGCGAATTAATTAACAGCACTACTCGTACCCACAGTCTCTTCTCACCCAAAAGCAGAAAACTTTTCTTCGTTTTTTGTCTGAAAACGGCAACAAAAGAAGTGGTGAAAGTGCCAAGAATCAAGTTGGGCTCACAGGGGCTCGAAGTTTCAGCTCAAGGGCTGGGATGCATGGGCATGTCAGCCTTTTATGGCCCGCCTAAGGCCGAGCCTGATATGATCAAACTCATCCACCATGCCATTGACCGAGGGATCACTCATCTTGACACATCTGATTTTTATGGGCCTCACACCAATGAATTGCTCATCGGCAACGTACATTAGTCTTTGGTTCTTGTACTTGTATAAATTGCGCTTGTTCTAATTTTTCAATAATTTCAATAAGAAGTTACTTAGGAACAAATAGTGAGTCAATTTGTTAGAGTTCTATAACTCCTTTTCAAGGGTCGGACTTTCAATCTTATCACCTATGAGTGGTTAGCACTCTATAACTTCTTTTCAATTAGTAGGATTCGAATTCTATCACCTGTCTTCCCTCGAAAATCTCCCCATTTGAATCTTACCACCTCCCCTTTCTCAAAAAAATTCCCCCCATAATAGTATAGGCTTAAAAAAAATTACTTTAGATTTTCCGTTTTAACTTATTGTGTTCTTCTTCAAATTACCAAAAAAAAAAAAAAGAAATAAAAGTTTTTGTTTCCAATCCATTTAGCGTAGACCGGCTGATTGTACTTCCTGCTTTTAAGATAGTACCTTGTTTGTCATTTAATAATATAGGCTTTGAAGGAAGGGATGATAGAGAAAGTAGAGCTGGCAACAAAATTTGGAATCAAATCCGTGGATGGAAAGCTGGAAGTATATGGTAATCCGGCCTATGTAAGAGCCGCGTGTGAGGCCAGCTTAAGGCGGCTTGATGTTGAATGCATTGATCTCTACTATCAACATCGCATCGATACAAGTCTACCCATTGAAGTCACGGTTTGTCCATTTTGCTTCAGTGTTTCTCTGTTCCGGATGACCACATAATTATAAAATGAAACTTTATATATTTGTCGATTCAATAAAGTTCTTGATTTGTATCTCTAAACTTTTTTAAGTCTAAGATACAAATCAAATATATTTGGCATAAATTTTTAGTCATTTGGAGATTATTAATGTACACTTTCCTCGTTAGGATACTATAACTTAACAGAATTATAAATTGTCCTAAGATATGAGACTTATAATCTGTAAAAACAGATCTATGACGGAGAAATATAAGTTAATTGTCCTAAAAAGTAAATATAACTGGCAAATCATAGTGTCAAAAAGGTATCCATCTTGTGTCATCCTTTTGCGAATGCCTTCAGCAATGCTGACAAACATTCATCATTTGATATCTCATAATAATACATGGTTGTCTTTTTTCATTATAATGGATTTTTATGAGGAATGTATTTTGTATTTTTTTTTTTTGGTTTCTGAATTCAGCAAGAAAATATATTTACATAGATTTCTTTGTTATTAGGATAAGTTTTCTCAAAATACTATGATTCAAGATGTTGTTGAATTTAAACATATCAAAAAAGATTCTAACTCCCTCCTTCCTATTGTATGTAGCATGTTTCTTACCAAAATGTATATCATAGTTTGAAAGTCAAAAAGTTCAATCACTTCGTCCCATCTTGTCCCTCTTGTATAAATTCCAAAGAAGAATTTTGAAATATTAAATAACCTTTACACACACACACACAGAGGCATACAATATGAGTTTATTTAAATATTGTTCTTTCAATAGTTCCTTCTTTCCGATCACTTCTTGAAAATCATACTTATCTAACTCTAACTAATACTTGATGGTTAATGGAATGAAATTGGGTTAGGTAAAATATATTGGATTTAAAAACAGGTTTAAAAGGAAATAAAGCAAATTCCTCCCAGCAAATGATAGCTGAGTGTCAAAATTTGGTTTCTTTAAAATGGAATGCTAAAGTTATTTTAAAAAATTTGTTTAAAAAGTGTCACAAATGAATTTGAATCCAAATTTAAGGTCTTTTTATTATGGGCAAAAAGATGTTCAAAATCTTTTCTTTCTTGATTTCTCGTGCATTGGATTATAAAATAACTTCAAATAGAGTCTTCTGTTTTTGAACAATGTACATCTAATTTTAGTTCATTAAGTTTAACAAATAAATAATTTTGAAAATAAAAAATAAAGAAATTCAACTTAGTTTTGAATTTCAATTTGATATTTTGAATTCGTTCATTTCTTGAGGTAAAATAGGGTCACCAGTATTAACAAGTTAAAAAGCTTTTTCGCCATTATTAACAAGTTAAAACTTTTTTCTTCCTTGAACTCTTACTTTATTTAGAAAAAAGTCAACAAAAATCATGTAAAATGTTTTGTTGAATCAATTTTTTTGTGGAATCAATTGAACCAGTCGATTTGAATGCAATATCTAATATAGAAGCAAAGAATTAATAAAAGTTCATTATCATTTTTTGTATGATGTGTTCTACTTGATGTGTACTTAAAAAAATGTTGTGCCACTGCAATATGCTAAATTTTCATTGTCTGCCTTTCTATAAAGTTTACTGAACGAGCTACTTATTGTACCATTTTCTTCTTGTTGAAATTCTCTCTCTCAGATTGGAGAACTTAAGAAGCTAGTTGAAGAAGGTAAGGTAAAGTATATAGGTCTGTCTGAGGCCTCAGCTTCAACAATTAGAAGAGCACATGCTGTTCATCCGATAACAGCTGTGCAGTTGGAGTGGTCATTGTGGTCCAGAGATGTGGAGGAAGAAATAATTCCTACTTGCAGGTTTATGTACATTCTGCTTTATTATCTTTGTGGAGTGCAAGGATTATGAGGTTTTAACTTCATTGCTTGGTATAACCTTTTAGAGAACTTGGGATAGGGATTGTGGCATACAGCCCGCTTGGACGAGGATTCTTCTCATCAGGACCAAAACTGATTGACAATTTGACCGAGGATGATTCTCGAAAGGTTTGTAAAGGTTTACTCTGATTACAATGAGATTAGAACTTGACTGACATAAGCAAAACCTTCATCTAATTTACGCATATAAAGATCCAATGAAGTTATCTTTGCATCTTTTTTTGTTCAATCTGAATACAACACGACTATGTTCTGATCTGTGCAAAAGTTTCATTACATAATAATGCTAAAAATGCTTTCATTTGGGATTGGCTCAAGATTACAAAATGATTACATGTACTCTTCTTTGGTGGCAAATTCTATCACTAAAGCTTATTACATAAGTTGATTTCACAGTTACAGCACTTTCCGAGGTTTCAATCAGAAAATTTGGAGCATAACAAGGGCTTGTATGAGCGGGTTCGCAGCATGGCTTTAAGGAAGGGTTGTACTCCATCACAGCTAGCATTGGCCTGGCTCCATCACCAGGGAAATGATGTTTGTCCCATACCTGGAACTACCAAAATTGAGAACCTGAATCAGAATATAGGAGCTTTGTCGGTGAAACTGTCAGCAGAAGACATGGCTGAGCTTGAATCTATTGCTTCAGCTGAAGTCAAGGGTGATAGATATTCTCCTGGCCTCGGTACTTGGCGAACGTCTGATACTCCACCCTTGTCAACATGGAAGGGCATATGAAGACAAGCCAGTTCGTGTGCTGCAATTTTACTTTCCAGCTATCTATCTAATAGTGCATTTCAGGGTTTAGTGGGATGCATTAGTTCCAATAAATTATAAACCTCGTGATATTAGTGTACCTTTTTCCTTGTGAGAGCTATTCAAAGTATTTTTACAACGAAAAGACCTGAATACAAAGGTTATAATGAATACAATTCTATTGAGGTGAAAAATGAGTAATTAATTTTAGTTGGACAAGTCGACCTTCTCTTTTTTTGCAGTAGAATGCATGTAAAATCTTTTCTGCTGTATTGAAGAATTTTTGGATGGTCCATCTTTTAGGGGCATAAATGATGCACTTGCTATCCTCAAAAATAAAACTTATAAGTTGGAAAAGTGTTGTAGTGATGCAGAATTCAAGAAGTTAGTTCTCTTAAAAAAAATGATGAGTTCTATTAATAACTTACCATTTTTAATCGCTTCTACTCCACAAAAGACCATCTATGTGTTTAGTGATATAATTCGTGTCTTTGTTCTGACGGAATTCTTGTATTCATTTCTATACATATGATTGATAAAGAGAGGGCCTTGGATTATGAATTACATGTGCTCTGAGATCCTGCAATTTCGTCAATCTTGTAAATCCTCCAAAGACTCTTAAAATTTGGTTTTCCACTGAAAAACAACCATCAAAGGAAAATTATAAGTTGTTTAGAAAATATTTTACAATGTCCTGTAAGTACACAAAAGAATCAATTGAACCAGAAGGAATCAATTGAACCAGTTAGATCGAAGACAATATCAAATTCAGAAGCAAAGAATTAACAAAAGCACATCACAAAAAGTTGTGCAACTGCAGTATACTTTGTGCACTTCAAATTTCCATTCTGTGTCTTGGGACACAGTTCATTAAATGAGCTTCATATTATAGCATTCTTGTTGAAATTCTTTTTCTCTCAGATAGCAAAACTTAAAAAACTGGTTGAAGAAGGCATGATAAAGTAGATAGATCTATCTGAGTCCTCGGCTTCAACACTTGGAAGAGAAAAAGCTGTTCGTCCAATAACAGCAGTGGAGTTGGAATGGTCATTCTGGTCCAAAGATGTGGAAGAAACTATAACTCCCAGTTGTAGGTTTGTATACATTTTGCTTTATTTTCTTTGGATTTTGTAAGAATTATGAGGTTCTAACTTTATTCAGTAGTATCTTTTAGAGAACTCGGCATTGGGAATGTGCATATTGTCCACTCGGACGCTTATCAGGTCCAAAGCTGATTGACACTTTGGCTGAAGTTGACATCTGAAAGATTTGTACAGGTTTACTCTTATCATGAAAGATTGGAACCACAATATACGACTTTCTCGCAATGTTCCGATGATATAAGAAAAAACTTTCATTTACTATATGTATCTAAAGATCAAATTTAGTTTTTTATGTCTTCTTTGTGCGAATTGAAATACAACACGGGACTCTTTTCTTATCAATGCAAAGGATCATTGCGTTATAATGTTAAAAATGCTTTCATATGGAACTGGCTTGAGACTATGAAATGATTCCATGTACTCCTCTTTGATGGTAAATGATCCAATTTTGATGATTAATCCACATCATATCTCAGATTTATTGCTAAACCACATGGTAATTAAGTGTTAGCGTCGTGCCCATTTCTGCAAAAGATGTTGCTAAATTGGAGTACTCCAACCGCTTTATTTCTGTTGAATTTGCATGCTTGATACAAAATTCCCTAGGTTTTCTTGAATCTAGCGTGTTTTGTGATGGCATGAGATCAGTTTATTTACTTGGTCTGATCCAAATTCTAGCATTACAATTGATTATGTAAGTTGATTTCATATGCTACAGTAATAGCCAAGTTCCAAACAGAGAATTTGGTGTCCAACAAGAGCTTGTACTAGCGGGTTTAACACATGACTTCAAGGAAGGGTTGTACTCCATCACAGCTAGCATTGGCTTGGATCCATCACCAGGGAAATGATGTTTGTCTCATAGCTGGCGCTACTAAAATTGATAACTTAGAACAAATAGAGGGTCGAGCGGTTAGAGTTTTAAAAATTCACTTCCAAAAGTCGGAGTGTTCGAATCCCACCAACACTATTCCCCTCCCCAAATCTAATAGTATAGGTTTTAAAAAAAAAATAAAACTTAAGAACCTCAATTAGAATATAGGAGCTTTGTCTGTGAAACTTCCAGCAGAAGACATGGCTTAGCTTGAATCCATTGCTAACTGCAGTCAAGGGTGATAGACATTTATTCGGATCACCTGGCCTTTTTACTTGGCAAACTTCTGATACTCCACCTTTGCCGATATGGAAGGGCGAATGAAGACAAGCATTTGGAGTGCTTTACTATGTTCAAAGGGTTCTGTGAGATGCATTGGTTCTAATAAATTGCAATCCTTGGATTACTATTTTGTACCTTCTCCTTCATGAGAGCCATTTGAAGTCATTTTAAGAAATTAAAGAGCTGAATACAGAAATATATAGTGAATAAAGATTTAGCAATGAATAGGTGTGGCAATTTCTGACACGACCCGAAAACTTGATACGAATCTAACACGAAAATAGCAGGTTTGGGTTGGGGTTTTTTGGGTTGGCGAGTCGGACCCGACTGACCTGATAAAAAAACAGGTCAGGTTCGGGTCGACTCGCGAACCCGAAAAAAAAAATCTAACATTTTGTAGCTTTGTTTCATCCATTCACATTCAAACCTAACAAATTTCACTCATCGGATAATTAATCAAGTAAATTGTAAGAAAAAGTAAGAATTTTATCTAGATTTATGAAAAGTAAATTGTAAGAGGAGTTAAATGTATGTTAATAAGTAACTTTAATATTAATGTGTGCAAAAAATGTGTTTGATCATTTTTTTTTTGTATGTGTTTTAATCTCTTTTCTTTGCTCTTTTCTTCTTATTCTTCTTCCTCTTTTTTTTTTTTTTTCGGGTCGACCCGCCAACCCGTTTCGGGTCGTGTTCGGGTTGGCTATTTTCGGGTTGGCGGGTTGGCGAGTTGGGTTCGGGTTGACAGGTTGGCTGTTATATTTGGGTCTCAACTCGACCCGCCGACCCGCCAACCCGCCAACCTGACCGTTGCCACCCCTAGTAATGAACATGCCTATCATCATAGAACTTTCAAGTTGGAAACACGCCAGATTAATGAGAAGTTAGGTAGCAAGATGAAAGTTTTCTGAAGAAACGAGTAAGATTTGTCGATAACTTGTTACCTTTAAAAAAATTACCATTTTTTTTTGCAGCCTCACATAACTAAAAACCATTCACTCTCAATTAAATAGAAAAGGTGAAAATAATAGAGATTAGAGGCCCTCCTACCTGTCATGCTCCGTATCTCAAGACATGGCACCTGCCATACCCTTGGATTACGCTAGAACACAAGACTAATTGATACGAAACATTAAACAATAAATCATAACTTGATGAGTACACAGTAATTTCCCAAAAGGAGATCATTTCATGCATTTAAAATAGTCACCATCCATATACAATTCCATCACCCCATAGCAAAACTAATTGGGGAAAAAGTCACATGTATAACCTAGCTATCCAAAATATGGCTATACAATGAATATCTCAAAAATAACTTCCTTCTAAGTCTATACCCAACATAACTAAGAGGCCCAAAAGTCATGCCAGTCTTCCTCTACAAAGTCATCTCCTGCGAGATACAAGAATGGGATGAGTGACAAATCACCCAATAAATAGTAAAATGTCTCTTTGAGACTTGAGGTTGTTACACATATACATTCTTAGCCATGGCACAAAACAATGAGAGCTCAAGTAGTTAGTGGGCAAATGACCCTGGATATCTGGTTGTTAACTACGACCCAGTAACACGGTTCAAATCCAACTTTCACCCGGTTGGTCTGGTTCAAAGTTAACTATCACCCGATTAGTACGGTTCAAAGGTTATATCACAATCACCAATTTAAGAAACTAGTCTAGTCATAAGCCTTTTCATAAAAGAGCTCAAGCATTCCATTATTCAAACAATTATCCATAAACCATGTATTCTCATTATATATAGAAAATAGAAGATAAACAAGCTCAAGCCACTTATAGAAATTAACATTTTCAAATAGCAAATTTATCAAAGTACATTTCAAAGGCAAAGAGATTCAAGGACTACTTATCTCAAACAAGGATTAGTTCAAATAGTCTGAGTAGGGATAATTATTGTCTTTGCCTAAAATACACAAATTAATACCCAATCATAAACTAATTCTATCAAGAAAATACACTTAGAGGTCAACTCTAGACTCAAAGTACAAAACAAAAACAAAACCCTAAGAAGGAGGGTGACCCACGGGTGGAAGCCTGTGATCCGTGCCTGCAGATAACCAAGCACTGACTTGTGGATCACCAGACAAAGGTTGATCCGCAAGTGCAACCCCCGTGGTCGGCTCAAGTCCTGCCCGCGGCTCAACGAGCAGGGACTTGACGTAACCAAAACTGCCCCGAGCTGCAGCCAAGGCTCAAATGGCCTCATCCATGGCTCATTTGGCAAAAACTTGCCGTGGGTGAAGGCTCATTGAGCCTTGGCCACGTCTTAGCACACACTACTCACGGCTCACCTATGAATTTCTGCAAAAACAACCTTTCACTTTCCCATTCCTCAATCCATTCTATCCCAACCTTAACCAACACCAAAGTAGCAAGACAAAGCAATAATAACTCATATAAAGCTCAAAACACTCACTAATCATAAGCTTAGGAAAGCAATTTACACATCAACCCATTATACATCTCCCCCACAATCATCCTAGCAAAGAAATCAAACACACACCCACACACACTAAAAATACAAGATACAAACCAAAAGAACATAAACAACCCAAAACTTACCAATTTACCACTACACTACCATGTTCTTGCATAAACCAAAAGAAAGGAAACACAGTTGGCAAAGAGGGAGAAGTTACCTTGGTTATAAATTTCAAGATTCCCACTACTTGTCTCCCCTTGAATATTATGTCCTTCACTACTTCCTTCAAACAAGAATAGAGAGGAAATTTTAGAAAGAGAAAGGGGAGAGCTAAGAAGAAGAACAGAAAAAGAAAAGGATAAGAGAGAGAGAGACCCTAGTCTTTTTGGTAAAGAAAACAAATTTCCCGAATTACAAACAAGTCCCTCAAGTGTTTTCAAATCATCTCTTCACCCTAGAAGTAGAATTACAAAATGGCCCTTGGAAAATCTTGGTATTACACTGCCCTTGACAAACAATGTGACATTTGCACCTTGTCACCTCAAGTAGAAAAGTAAGCATTTTCCACAATACATGCAGTCAAGTTCCAATTGATTGCCTATGTGTTCAATAATACCATAATTCATAATGTCTTCTCATAGGATTCTAGTGCTCATTTCCATCAGTTTGATTAACAAAGAGAAGGCCTCGGACTATGAATTACATGTACTTTGAGGTCCTGTAGTTTCACCAATCCTCTATATTCTCTGAAGACTTTTGAAATCTGGTTCCGCCACTGGAAAACAACCACCAAAATGGCAATGTATAAGGCTATCATGAAATAAAGGAGTCAATGATAAAATGATAGAGCAAAAAAAAAACAAGCAAAACCAAGAACATAAAAACAATGAAAACTACGTAACTCAAACTATGTTACTAGCTGGCCCAATTACAATTATTTAGATACATATTTAGTAACTTAGGTGCAAAACAAATGAAGGAAAAGAAATAGAAAAAGGGGGAAAAAAATTACTACCTGTAGTCCATCAGCTGCAATTCTTCTTCGATCAGACAGAGGGAGAGAAGAGAAGAAATATATGATTGATGGGAAAGCAGGATTCATGGAGAGGCGATGGCGCCGCTGGCATGGATCAGTGGGGAGGGAGAGAAGGGTTTGAGGTGGAGAAAGAACACAAAGAAGGAAAGAAAAAAACATAGCCGAAAATGTCCAAAAAAAAAGCATGAAGTCAAGTCAACCAAAACAAAGTCAAAAAATGTCCATAAAATATAAACCAGGTTCTGTCCAGTTCGTACGAGTCCTGGTCAAACTCATTTTTGACCAAGTTTGACCAATTTTTTACCATCCAAGTTTTAAGCTTGACTTGGACCGAAAGCCTAGCCGTTTCCAGTCCGACCGACCTATCTAGTCTGAGTTTGAAAACACAGGTGATGGAAGAGACACAAATTTACTCCAGCCAACCCCTAGCTTGATCAGGCAATTCGCGAGGTGGCTATCCAATCATGAGAATCGATTTTAGCATGGTAGACAATAGATAGACTAATAGATTTATCAGACAAAAATTTACCTTGCTTAGGAGTATCACCTAATAGATTTAACTAATAGATTTTAGCATGATATTTTGTTCCTTTAAGCTATATGAGGTAGATTGTTAATTATATGGCAATATAAGGCTTATTAATACAGACCTAATGATTAGTGTAATAAACATTAAAAATTCACGGTTTGGGTAAGGCCACTTGTAGTGAGCATTCCACCAATCAAGCAAGATTTGCCTGGCCTATCTTTAGGAAGCTTTCCTTTCTTTTGCTTTGAGAATTCTAACTTCTAGATGCTTATGTAAAGCAACAGCCTTTCCTTAAGTTCACGGTATTTACCTTTGGCTTGAGCATCTTACACCTCCGTTTCTCTTCCGCTCAATCCATCATCTGATGATACTGCACCATCATCTGCCCACAAACAGGAATTGTACATGCATGAATGGAGGGTCAGATCAAGCCTTTTTCTATTTTCAAATCCGGATAATCGACTTATGATATTATTGATTTTTTTTATCAGTAAAATACAATGCAATTTTTTCCTTAATAAATCAGTAAGCATATTAAATTTGAGGAACTTCCCTATAGCCCAGACAATATAATAATAATAATAATAATAATAATAATAATAATAATAATAGAGAGTTTTTATTTTTTTATTTTGTACCCTTTATAAATTATCTAGACATGCATAATAAAATACTTAGAACAAGAAAATATACTGTATGACTGAAGAAAGCAATCTCATGAGAATGACCATGTAACTAATATAGGTACAAGCCAAGAGTAAGAGAAGTTAAGAGTATTCCATTCAAGCAATTCGAGGTAGATGGTGTTTGCCCTCTGTATTTTTCTATGAAATGTTTTATTTCGATATATGCAAGAAATGGATCATGTATATGCCTATTTTCAAATGTTTTACTGTGTAAGTACAAGAAAAATGAATGGCATTTTTTTAATTTTATTTAATTATGCATGTGATGTATGAGAAGATTTTTTAAGTACGAAAGGCTCTAAACGGTCATGAAATAGATGGTAGGGACTATAGTCCTATCATGTATGACGATCAAGTGAAGATCAGGGAAAATGTTTCATTAGTTGTAGGTAGTCATGGTAGTCGGTATAAAGCTCGGCCAATTGACTCATGTATGGGTAGGTTAGGTGAAGATCAAGGAAAATGCTTGACCTAATGCCCTCTTAAAAATGGGTTAAACTCTACATTGGGTACTCAAAAGTCGAATATTACATGTGCATGTTTATGAGTCATGTTGATACGATTTCTTAATTGACAAGTTATGCTATGAATATGTTATAATTTGTGCCACTCGATTTTATGGATATTCCGTGTTTAAATTTATATTATAATTGTCCTAAATTAATTATGTATGATCCAACAGCAGTATACATGCTACCCACTAAGCATTGTGTTCCTCAATCCATTTTCTCTTATTATTTTTATAGACCTCGAGAACTATGAAGTGGTATACGTAGAGGATCCGGAAGATGACTTTTACTTGTTGCTTTATGTTCTATGTAATAGATATTTGTGTTAGGATAGAAGGTTATGTAGTATGGATATGTATTAGAACAGCCTTTAAGTTTGTGTTTCTATACATTAATTGGATGTGTAGGCCCAAATTGGATGTTAAGTTATCTTCTTATTACTAGTTTGTATTGCACTTATATAAACTTTTTATTAAATACTAGAATAGTATTTTTAAGGATGCTAATGGTTGCCTTAGATACATTGTCTTGTGCCTGTCAAGGGCGGGTTATGGGCGTGACAGACTACCTATGTGTTCAGTGATGGGCTTGGAGCCTCACAATTTAAGGGGTTTGCCACTTCTCACAAGTTAAAGCTATGTAACTGCTATGCAATGTTGTGTAACTATCTAGTATTTTGGTGTAACTTTCCATGATTGTGGTGTAATCACTTTTTACTCTAAACCCACCTCGTTTTTAGTGTTATTTTCCTTTCAAAATTTGTCAACATGGTACACATCTTAACCATCTATTTTGCCACATTCAATCATGGAACTTGTGAGCCCAAGTTCGTTTGGTGATATAACTCGTGTCTTCGTTCTGACAGAATTCTTGTATTCATTTCTATATGTATTATTGATGAAGAGAAGGCCTTGGATTATGAATTACATGTGCTTTGAGGTCCTGCAGTATCGTCGATCTTCTAAATCCTCCAAAGACTTAAAATTTGGTTTCGCCATTGAAAAACAGCCATCAAAGGAAAAACTGTACTTTGTTTGGAAAATAGTTTACAATGTCATGTAAGTACACAACGGAATCAATTGAACCATTTGGATCGAAGAAGACAATATCAAATACAGTAGCAAAGAATTAACAAAAACACGTCACAAAAAGTTGAGCAACTGCAATATACTAGCTTGGTGCACTTCAAATTTCCATTGTGTGCCTTGGGACAAAGTTAACTAAATGAGTTTCATATTGTAGCACTAATTCTTGTTGAAATTCTCCTTCCATCAGATAGGAGAACTTTTGAAGAAAGTGAAATAAACTATATAGACCTGTCTGAGGCCTCAGCTTCAACAATTACAAGAACACATAATGTTCATCCAGTAACAGCTGTGTAGTTGGAGTGATCATGTGGTCCAGTGATGTGGAGGAAGAAATAATTTATACTTGTAAGATTAAATACATTCTACTTTATTATTTTTGGATTGTGCAAGAATTATGAGGTTCTAACTTCATTAAATGGTATAATCTCTTAGAGAGCTTGGCATTGGTATTGTGGCATGCTCATCAGGTCCAAAGTTGATTGACAACTTGGCTGAAGGTGACATTCGAAAAGTTTGTGCAGGTTTACTCTGATAATGATGAGATTAGAACTTAACTATATATGGCTTTCTCGCACTATTATGATGATATAAGAAAGAAACATCATCTAATTTGTGTATCTAGAGATCTAATGAAGTTTTTTGTGTCTTCTTTGTGCAAACTGCAATACAACACATGACTCTTTTTTCTAATTCACACAAAGGATCATTACATTATAATGCTAAAATTGCTTTCATATGGAACTGGCTCAAGACTATGAAATGATTCCATGTACTCCTCTTTGGTGGCAAATGACCCAATTGTGATGATTAATCCACATAATATCTCAGATTTATTACTAAACCACACCATAACTTAGTATTTGCGTCGTGCATATTTTCTACAAATGACGTTGCTGGATGGGAGTCCTGGAACCACTTTATTTCTGTTGAATTTTGCATGTTTGATTCCTCGGTTTTCTTAACTGTATTGTGTTTTGAGATAGCATAAAATCAGTTTACCTGCTTGGTCTGATCCAAATTCTAGCATTACAGTTGATTACACATGCTACGGTACTAGCCGAAATTCCAGACAGGGAAATTAGAGCATTTGGGTTTACGACATGGCTTCAAGGAATGATTGTACTCGATCACAGCTAGCGTTGTCCTGGATCTATCGCCTGGGAAATGATGTTTGTACCATACCTGGAACTACCAAATTTAGAGCCTCAATCAGGAGCTTTGTCTGTAAAACTGTCAACAGAAGACATGGCTGAGCTTGAATAAATTGCTAGCCAGAGTCAAGGATGAAGGATTTTCTCCTGGAGCACCTGGCCTTCGTACTTGGCAACTTCTGATACTCCATCTTTGTCGACAAGGAAGGGCATATGAAGACATGCATTTGGAGTGCTATAATAGTACCTTATCTGATATTGCAATTCACTGTGTTGAAAGGGTACTGTGGGATGCATCAATTAATTGCAATCCTTGGATTACTAGTGTGTACCCTTTTCTTCATAAGAGCCATTTAAAGTTATTTTACAAAGGAAATAGCAAAGGGCTGAATACAGCGGTATATGGTGAGTTCAGAAGCAGATCTTTTTTGGCTGCATTTGAAAGAATATTAATTTTTTATCTGCTTTCATTTGCGAATTTGTAAAAGGTCCACCTTTAAGTTACATGCATATGTTAATGCAATCTGTTTTATGCATTTAAGTGTTTTTCTAAGGCATAATAGGTATGATCTTGAGTTCACGTTGTCTTGAGTTCATGTTGCATTGTGAGCCTATTAGACTTACGCACTTTGCTTTACTAGTGGCTTCGTTTCGTTGTGTTATCTTGGAGTGTTTATCTTCTCATGTTGGTTATATTGTTATGAGTCCATACGTGTTAGTTTTAGTCCATCTTTTTAGGAATGATTCTCATCTAAGTGGATTTATTATTCTAATACATGAATCTATTTATGCATCTTTGTTGTATGCGTGAGTTTTATGGTGCTAATCTAAAGAAATGTTGATTTTTGACTTATTATTTGTGTTATTGCATACCAAGGGAAAGTTGGGGTTCTTGAAGAAGACCATAGGTTGAGTTTGCTAACTTAACTAGTATGTTCATTGTTTCTTATGTTGATTTTTATGGTATAGGCAATTCGAGAATGAATCTTCATGACGAAGGAGGGAATGATAAGGTCCTAAGAGCGCCTACACTTGATGATCTTGCTAATTATGGAGGAATTGGATTCACATGCCCACAAGGAGCTTAGACGTGTGCAAAGGAGAAATGCATGGAGCTTTTTCTTAACATGATTCAAGTTAAATTTTTAGTTGCAAGCTATGCAAATGGTTATGGATCAAATATATCTTCAAAGAAGGCCTAAAGTACAACACTTATCATAAAGCATACAAATGGGCTGGTCACTTGGGATCATATAGGAGGCCTTTCAAGATGCAAGATGGATGTCTAATGGTGCTTAAAAGCAGGCGTCCAACTCATAAACAATTTTTTGGACAAATTTTTGTTAAGTTTAAGTCGTCTATGTTAAGTTTTCTATTTTGTTTACAAGTTGTAACCTCTTAAAAAGTTATTATATCGTGATAGGTTACAACTAGTACTCGTTGTTAAGTTTCTAAAACTCTTTACAAGTTGTTATGTAAGCCTATTTATAGGCCAAAATCTATGAATTTTCATAAGTTTGATCGATAATATTGAGTGAATTTCTCTTCATTGAGAGTTTTTTTTATTCTTTGCTGATTAAGAACTACTCTCGAATCTTATCGGAGTAATTCTAAGACCATATATCTTACCTTAGAGTTATATCTTTCTTGTTTTGATTAAGGTCCTTTAGGTTTGTCTTTTGGTATTCTATTGACCCCTGAACAGTTGTTTTGTCAAGGAAAGTGTAATTCAAAACAAATAATTCCACGTCTTGGTTTCTTTAGTTCAAGAACCAAAGTCGGTCAAGAATTAACGAATTGCATACCTGTAATTTTCAAGTTTTCTTGGTGTGTATCATATATAGTAATTTCAATGTAATTTTAGAAATAGCACGAAAGGTCCTTGTGGTTATGATAAATTCAAAATATGTCATAATATCATGTGCTTTTCGAATATTTGCCTGATGAATTATCCAATTTTGTAAGAGGGTAATTTTTTGGAACTAGTATGTTGAGATTATAATCAAGTAAATAATGACATCTAAAGAGGTCAAAAGAAATTTGTTCTTGGTATTCTTGTTTGCCAAGTTTAGTAATCTAAAGCACAAATATCAAAATAAACCAAATCAAATAAATAATAAGAGCTATAATTATTATTTGATGATAATTCTTTTATAAAATGAATGTGGAAAAAGTGAGTTTTTTTTTTCAACAAGGACTTTGAACCTCCCACTAGACACGATAGATTCTTAGGTGGATCGGATCCATGGCTTCACTTGTGGATTTTGTAGTTTAAAAGAGCAGCCAAGTAAGTAAAGTGATGTATGCTAATATAAGAAAATGATGTAAAATAATGTAAGGATGTTTATATAGCTTTATTTTAAATCACAAAGTCTACAAATAAGACCGTAAACCGAATCCATTTTAATAATTTTTCCACTGGACGCTCTCCACTGCGAAGGACGGAAGCTCCAAAGTAAGCAACTTTCAATGACCAAAAACACCCAAGTAAGCGAATATTGCTTTAATGACTTAAGCGCCCAAGTAAGCGAATATTGCTTACTTATGTGCTTAAGTCATTCAACAGTATCGAGGATTACTAATCCGTCTCGAAGATGTACATTCTTCAAAGACTTTGCTGCTCATTTTCAATTCCGTTTTCTTTTTGTGTCTCTTCGCTCGTCCGTTACATTATCCTAAGGATGTTATTTTGATTTATATTTTTGCTTTGAAAATTTATTAAATTTCTGGGAAGAATTTTGGACGTTTTTGGTTATCATTTTCTCCAAAAATTATTTTGAGATGCATTTTTTATTAGTTTTTTATATCACAAGCACACTTATTGAAAAAAAAATGTTATAGTAACATTTCTTTGTCTTTTTTTTTTTTTTTTTTGTGGAAACGTCATCTATATATAGCCTGTATTGGTCTTCAATATTTCGAATGTAAATAATTTTAGGAATTGACTATTTACACATGTTCAAGAATCCCCCTTTAACTCCTCCTGATCGATTTTTTTTATCTTTTGAAAAGAACATCAAATGTAAGTTAATTCTGACATTTAGCAGGAAACAAATATGAAGTCTAATAGCAAACGAGCAAGGATATAAAAAGTTATTTGTGGAATCGAATTCCAAGTTAGCTATTGATATGCTGAAGAATAAGTGTAAAGTCCCTCCTCAAGCCTTGGTGCTAGTAGCTGACTGTAAAGCTTATTCTGAGGATATTGACATTAGTTTTCATCATACCTATAGGGAGGGAAATTCTTGTGCAGATTTTTTGGCTAATTTAGGGGTTAAGGCTAATGCCCCCTTAATCTTTTGTAGCCAACCCACATGTTGAGTTAGGCTTTTTGTTGAATGCAAATATAGCACAGGTTAGCTGGGAAAAGATCTAGCTAACATACTCTTGTAAATATTTATTATACCCTTTCCTTACCAAAAAAATATATATATGAAGTCTAATTTTCTGCCAGTGTCCTACTAGTTGCATTTTATTTTTGGTTCTAAAAAATCAAATTATTATCAAACACAGACATCCACAGATTGATTCGAGTTGTATGGGATCCTTCTTTCAGAGTGACCATAATTCACAAAGTCCTTGATTGTGAACAAGACCGTCCTCGTCGCATTTCATTAAACACTACAGGAGAGAATTTTATTTGTCGGAAATGGTCCCTTTTCTTTTCGGGGTATCAATCAACCGCAAGACAAGTCAAATTCCACTAACCAAGGTCGGAAGGTGGGGCATCGGTGGCGGAAAAATCTTAAATGCACCATGAGTATAGCTGACATGGTGCACCAGCACCAATAATTTATTTCTACTGTAGTGATGGATTACTTCTTATAATAGTTAAAAATAAATGTTTGGTTCACGTGACATGTCACGTGATTTATTAAGTGTACCCAATATCATCTTACCAAGCCTCAACTCCATTAATTGATCCCCTATCCGGTCTCATTCGTGCGGTGTTACCACGTGTCAAATATTTATCAACAATCGTAAAAAATAAAATTGAATTAGTAAGTGATTAAACTTTTAAGACATGTGATAGCACTAAATGAATAGAATCTGATAAGAACTCAATTAATGGGGTTGATGGGGATGAGAATCCTCCTACCGGTGGCTGCTGCTGCAATCATTTGGAGCATTTTGGGTAATCAAAATTAAATTTGGCTCAAAATATAATCTGAAAACTTTCCTTTATTGTCTGAAAATGGCAACGAAATTATTGAAAGTGCAAGGAATCAAGTTGGCTTCTTGCTCCTAAGTCTACTCATACCTTCAGCCAACCCTCAGCTATATATAGCTATACATATGCAAGCGAATTAATTAACAGTACTACTCATACCCTCAGTCTCTCCTCACCAAAGCAAAAAACTTTTCTTCGTTTTTGTCTGAAAATGGCAACAAAAGAAGCGGTGAAAGTGCCAAGAATCAAGTTGGGCTCGCAGGGGCTCGAAGTTTCAAACTCATCCACCATGCCCTTGACAGAGGGATCACTCATCTCGACACATCTGATTTTTATGGGCCTCACACCAATGAATTGCTCATCGGCAAGGTACATTAGTCTTTGGTTGCTGTACTTTGTATAAATTGCACTTGTTTTAATTTTACAATAATTTCAATAAGAAGTTATTGTTGTACAAATAGCGAGTCAATTTGTTAGAGTTCTATAACTCTTTTTCAATGGTTGGAGTTGTGAATCTTCTCACCTATGAGTGGTTAGCGTTTTATGATTTCTTCCCAATGGTCGGATTCAAATCCTTTCACCTGTCTTCCCTCGAAAATCTCCCCATTTGAATCTTAACACCTCCCCTTTCTCCAAAAAATCCCCATGTGGTAGCATAGGCTTAAAAAAAATTACTTTAGATTTTCCGTTTTAACTTCCTTGTGTTCTTTGTTCAAATTACCAAAAAAAAAAAAAAGTTTCTTGTTTCGAATCCATTTATTGTGGACTGGCTGATTGAACTTCCTGCTTTTAAGATGGTACCTTGTTTGTCATTTGGTTATATAGGCTTTGAAGGAAGGAATGAGAGGGAAAGTAGAGCTAGCAACGAAATTTGGAATCAAATCTGCGGTTGGAAAGATGGGAGTACAAGGTGATCCGGCCTACGTAAGAGCGGCGTGTGAGGGCAGCTTGAAGCGGCTTGGTGTTGAATGCATTGATCTCTACTATCAACATCGCATCGACACAAGTCTGCCCATTGAAGTCACGGTTTGTCAATTTTGCTTCAGTGTTTCTATGTTCCGGATGATCACATAATTATAACATGAAACTTTATATATTTGTCAATTCAACAAAGTTCTTAATTTGTATCTCTGAACTTTTTTAAGTTTGAGTTACAAATCAAATATCTTTGGTCTAAATTTTTAGTCATTTGGACATTATTGATGTACACTTTCTGAAGTTTAAATTAGTCCTAAGATGTGTGACTTATAATTTGTAAAAAAACAGATCTATGATGGAGAAATATAAGTTAATTGTCCTAAAAAGTAACTATAACTGGCAAATCATAGTGTCAAAAGGTATCCATCTTGTGTCTTACTTTTACGAATGCCTTCAGCAATGCTGACAAACATTCATCATTTGATATCTCATAATAATACGCAGTTGTTTTTTTTTTTTTTTTCATTATAATGAACTTTTATGAGGACTGTATTTTGTATTTTTTTTTTTTTTGGTTTCTGAATTCAGCAAGAAAATATATTTACCTAGATTTCTTTGTTTGCTCAAAATGCTATGATTCAAGATGTTGTTGAATTTAAACATATCGAAAAAAATTCTAACTCCCACCTTCCTATTGTACGTAGCATGTTTCTTACAGAAATTTATATCATAGTTTGAAAATCAAAAAATTAAATCACTTCGAAAATCAAAAAATTAAATCACTTCGTCCTATCTTATTCCTCTTATATAAATTCCAAAGAAATAACCTTTAAATTTTGAATGGAGGACATATGCAGGATTTACTTTTTTCGGGATGAGTTGTCATGGTCAAAGTCATACTTATTTAACTCTAACTAATGCTTGATGGTTAATGGAATGATATTGGGTTACGTAAAATATATTGGATTTAAGAACAGGTTTAAAAGGAAATAGAGCAAATTCTTCCCAGCAAATAATAGCTGAGTGTCAAATTTTGGTTTCTTTAAAATTGATTGCTAAAGTTATTTTAAAAAATTTGTTTAAAAAGTGTCACAAATGAATTTTGAATCCAAATTTAACGTCTTTTTATTATGTGCCAAAAGATGTCCAAAGTCTCTTGTTTCTTGATTTCTCGTGCAATGGATTATAAAATAGCTTCATATAGAGTCTGTTCTTCTGTTTTTGAACCATGTACATCTAATTTTAGTTCATTAAATTTAATAAATAAACAATTTTAAAAATAAAAAAATAAAGAAGTTCAACTTAGTTTTGAATTTCATTTGAATTCGTTCATTTCTTGAGGCGAAATTGTGTCACCATTATTAACAAGTTAAAAACTTTTTTCTTCCTTAAACTCTTATTTTATTTAGAAAAAGTCAACAAAAATCAATCAATTGAACCAGTCGAATTGAATGCAATATCTAATATAGAAGCAAATAATTAATAAAAGCTCATTACTATTTTTAATATGATCTATTCTACTTTATGTGTACTTAAAAAAATGTTGTGCCACTGCAATGTGCTAAATTTTCATTGTCTGCCTTGGAAAGTTTACTGAAGTAGCTACTTGTAACACTTTCTTCTTGTTGAAACTTTCTCTCTCAGATGGGAGAACTTAAGAAGCTGGTTGAAGAAGGTAAGATAAAGTATATAGGCCTGTCTGAGGCCTCAGCTTCAACAATTAGAAGAGCGCATGCTGTTCATCCAATAACAGCTGTGCAGTTGGAGTGGTCATTGTGGTCCAGAGATGTGGAGGAAGAAATAATTCCCACTTGCAAGTTTATATACATTCTGCTTTATTATCTTTGGGGTGTGCAAAAATTATGAGATTTTAACTTCATTGCATTGTATAATCTTTTAGAGAACTTGGGATAGGGATTGTGGCATACAGCCCGCTTGGACGAGGGTTCTTCTCATCAGGACCAAAACTGATTGACAATTTGACCGAGGATGACGTTCGAAAGGTTTGTAAAAGTTTTCTCTGATTATGATGAGATTAGAACTTGACTGACATAAGGAAAACCTTCATCTAATTTATGTATATAAAGATCCAATGAAGTTGTCTTTGTATCTTTTGTTGTTCAATCTGAATACAACACGACTCTTTTCTGATCTGTGCAAAAGGTCATTACATAATAATGTTAAAAATGCTTTCATTTGGGATTGGCTCAAGATTACAAAATGATTACATGTACTCTTCTTTGGTGGCAAATAATCCAATTGGGATGATTTATATCCTAATCTACATAATATGTCACATTTATTAGTAATCCACGCTGCAATTTAATCTTATCATCATGCCTACTTTCTGCAAATGATGTTGCTGAGTACTCAGGCCAGTTTGTTTCTGTTAAATTTGCACACCGGAGACAAAATTCCCCATGGTTCCCCTAAAATTTAGCGTATTTTGTGATAGCATGAAATTAGTTTACCTACTCAGCTTGATTAAATTTCTATCACTAAAGCTGATTACATAAGTTGATTTCACAGTTACAGTACCTTCCGAGGTTTCAATCAGAAAATTTGGAGCATAACAAGAGCTTGTATGAGCGGGTTCACAACATAGCTTCAAGGAAGGGTTGTACTTCATCACAGCTAGCATTGGCCTGGCTTCATCACCAGGGAAATGATGTTTGTCCCATACCTGGCACTACCAAAATAGAGAACCTCAATCAGAATATTGGAGCTTTGTCTGTAAAACTGTCAGCAGAAGACATGAATGAGCTTGAATCTATTGCTTCAGCTGAAGTCAAGGGTGATAGATATTCTCCTGGAATGGAGACTTGGCGAACATCTGATACTCCACCCTTGTCAACATGGAAGAGCATATGAGGACAAGTCGGTTCATGTGCTGCAATATTACTTTCCAGCTATCTATCTAATAGAGCATTTCAGGGTTCAGTGGGATGCATTAGTTCCAATAAATTGTAAACCTCATGATACTAGTACCCTTTTCTTCATGAGAGCTATTCAAAGTTATTTTTACAATGGAAAGACCTGAATACAGAGATTATAATGAATAAAAGTCTATTGAGGTGAAAAGTGAGTAATTTATTTTATTTGGACAAGTCGACCTTAATTTTTGTTGCAGTAGAATGCATGTAAAATTTTTTCTGTTGCATTGAAGAATTTTTAGATGGTCCATTTTCTAGGGGCATAAATGATGCACGCGCAATCCTCATTAATAAAAGCTTATAAGTTGGAAAAGTAATGCAGAATTCAATGATGACAAGTAAGTTTTCTTCAAAAAAGAAAAAATTATAAGTTTCATTAATAACTTGCTACTTTAAAGAAAACTTACCATTTTTTACTGCTTCTACTCCTCAAAAGCAAATGTATAGCCAAGTTCTGATTGACTATTAATGTATTTAATGATATAATTCGTGTCTTTGTTGTGACAGAATTCTTGTATTCATTTGTATATGTATGATGAAGGCCTTGGATTATGAATTACATGTGCTCTAAGGTCCTGCAATTTCGTCAATCTTCTAAATCCTCCAGAGACACTTAATTTGGTTTTCCACTGAAAAACAACCATCAAAGGAAAATTGTATGTTGTTTAGAAAATATTTTACAATGTCATGTCAATACATAACGAAATCAATTGAACTAGTCGCAGACACCAAATTTTGACATACTGATCATTTTTCCAACATTTGGGCCATTTTTATATTTTTTGGATCAAATTCTAATTTTTCAATAATCTCGGGGGGGCAAAAATAGTAATTTCTATCTGTAAATATTTTTCCATTAGTTTTGGGGGTTTTAAATTCATATTTTTACTTTCAAACAAATTTGTTAATTTTCTGTAATTTTTCTAGATTTAATTGGTATTCTTTTTATATTTTACCAGCATAAAGGCAAAATGGTAATTTCGTCTCATGAACACCATTTTTGCTCATTTCAGGTCCCAAATTTATTTTTCTAATTCTTTAAGCATGTTTCTAATTTTTTTTAATTTTTCACGGTCAATAGCTATTTTTTGTGTATTTTCGTTGTCTAGGGGTAAAATCGTCATTTTACAGTTTAAATTCATTTTTTATCAATTTTTGAGTTTTAAATGCATTTCCTAGGGTTTTAAGCTTATTTTTAATTTTTGGTAATTTTTTAGCTGTTTTTCTATGAATTTTCATTGTTCAGGGGTAAAATCGTCATTTTACTGTTTAAATTCATTTTTTGTCAATTTTTTAGTCATAAATGCATTTTGTAGAGTTTTAAGCTTATTTTTAATTTTTGATAATTTTTTTGAGGTCAATAGCTATTTTCTGTGTATTTTTGTTGTTCAAGGGCAAAAATGTCATTTCACACCACGAGCGCCTTTTTGATCAACTTTAAGCTCTAACTTTTATTTTGAAATCTACTTTGCATTTTTGGAAAATTTTGGAGATTAGTGTCATTTCTTTGTATTAATTTTTTTAATTTTTTGAGTTAAAAATATTTTTTAAATGAAATTAAAATTTTTATTACCGGTGGCGTTTTTGTTAATTTGTAGTATTCTCGGTGACCAAGACAACTAACCCTATAAATACCCCTTAAATCAGAAAAACTGAGAAAAAAAAAGTCCAAAAACCCTAAAAACACTTCTACTTTTATGCTTTAAAGATCAAAATACACAATTCACACAAAAAAAACACACACACACACACGTTTAAGCCGCCTGGTTACTGTTCATTATTCCATCTACTGTTTATCATCAACGAAGCTCAATCTCCTATACCATTCATCTTCAGGTTCTCAACTGCTCTTCATCTGTCAGTTAAAGGTAATATCTTGCATTTTTTTTTTATTATTTGTTGTTTTGTTCACCCATTTATACTATACAAATCTGATTAGTTGTGCTTATTTGTGTGGAATCTTAGCTGAGTTCTAGAATTTTTCTACTGTTTTGTTCTGAGTTCATGTTTTTCTGGGTTTTCCTCCATCTGCTTCAGGATTTTTGTTCTCAGAATTTTTTCTGTTTGTTTGTTCTTCATCTTTTTCAATCTCCTCCCACCTGCTTCTTTTCTTCATCCCATTGTCTTCCTCCAATACCAGTAATCACCATCCCTCCACCGTACTTTCTGCACCCAAAATTCCATCAGAACCACCTCTGCCATCACCTTCCTCCATCGCCAGTAACCACCATGGCTTCCACTGTTCAAAACCTACCAATAATCCCAGAACCTGCACAAAATTACTGCCAAAAAACTTTAACCCCTACTCCACCGTCTCTTCTTCCTCCCTTCTTTCACCTACCAGAAAATCACCCAAACTACCAGGCAAACAACAAGACCTCCAGCTAGCTTCTCCCAAGAACAACCATACCACCCAAAACCTCAAATCAACCATAAACCATCCATCGGACCACTACCCAACCACCCATGGCCCCAATCCACCAAGCCCTCACCATCGGAAATCTTCAATATCTACAGAAACTACCAAACTAATCAACCCAGACTCACCAACATAACACTCAAAACTCCCCACCACCCACACGTACAGTCAGAGCCCAAGCATTCATAGCCATACTCCACATTCACCAATCACCTGTGAAAAAACAACCAAACAAACACAAACGGAAAAAATTTAGTCACCTAAGGGCCACCTCCATCAGTTCAACAAGACAGTCCCAATATACCCAGAACAGCAATCCTCAACCACCAATGATCTCTCCACCACCTACTCTGCCTCTCAAGCTCCACCATCGCACCATTAGTTATAGCCCTCAAATAGCTCACAATCGGCCCTTTAAAACCACCAAACAGCACCCAAAAATCATCTAAAACAGCCACCAAATAGCTCAAGTTAGACCCAAATTGCAGCCCCCAAAATACTACCACTGCGCTCCCAAAATTGCAGCTTCTCAACCCTTTAGCAGCCCTAAATCACCACCAAATCACAGTTAAATTAACACCTCAAAAGCCCCAAACAGCAGCCCAATACATTAGTGAAACAACCTTCAACCCAGATTTGAGATAAAGAAATCCTTTGTCTTTTTTATCTTCAACCCGGCCAACTTGATGAATTTGTGTTTGTGTATTCGTTTTGAGTGATTTTGTTCTTTTTCTTAGGATAGAGTTGGGCATTTTAGATTTTGAAAGAAATGAATTTTCAGATTGAAGAGAGTTTAGAAATTTTGATGGAAATTGATTCGGAGGCAAGAATCTAGAGTTGTGGAAAATTATGAAATTGGTTGAGTCAGAGAGGAAAAGATTGTTTGGGAATCGGTGGGATTAGAACAGATGTGTTCTTTTGGATTGTGAAGATTCTTTCTTTTGATATATTGTATTTTGTTTTAGGATGAAGCAGAGTGGTGTTTAGGGTGCTTTTATGGTTTCGTTCATTCTCTTTCAATTACAGCTTCGTAGTACTTTATCTATTTCTAGGCTATTTGAATTTTTTGCTTTGTTTGTTTGCTTTTTTAATGTTAATGGGCCTGTTTATTTAAGTTAGTCAATGCGATTTTAGTTTCAGTTTAGCAACTGACTTAATATTATTATGAAAATGAACATTTAGATTTTAGTTTCTCTTATTTTTTAATACAATTAATGTGCCCCAAAAACTTTTACCTTCTGCCCTTGAGCATTTTAATTTTTGCATTTTTGTCCTAAATCTTGTACGATTGACCCTCTCCCTTAAGTTTTAGTCTTTTTAAAGTTGCTAATCTTTCAATTTTGACACCATAGGTTTGCTGGATTTGCAATAATAATCCAAAAGTTTGCTGTAATTTATATTTTATCCCCAAAAACATTGCTGGAAATTCACTTTTGATCCCTTTAAATTGCTGGGAATTCATTTTCGGTCTTTTTAAGTTGCTGGAAATTCATTTTTCAGCCCGTGTGTTGCTGAAATTTGCATTCTTAGTCCCTAGGACTTGCTGGAATTTTGAATTTAGATCCCATTAATTGCTGAAAATTGTATTTTAGTCCTTTTCATGTTGCTGGAATTTATTTTAGACCCCATTAATTGCTGAAAATTATATTTTGGTCCTAGAACATTGCTGGAATTTATGTTTTTGCCCCCAAGCATTATAGAAATTTTATTTTTTAGTCCCCTTAGTTGCTAGAATTTATATTTTTACCTCAATTTGTCAATGCTCATATATTTTAACATTTACTCATTTATGTCGTGATACATTGGCGTGTGTGTTCATTTTCTTAACATTGGTACCGGGTTTTCAAAAAGATAATCCTATTACTTGTTAATTTCTCTTTATGTGCTGCAATATGCTTCTATGTGATTCTTATGCATTTTCTTCATGAGTTTCTTATTTTACATGTTATTTGCGTATTTAGTTACTTTATGCTATTTAATTTCAAACTTTATTATTTTGGCAAAAATGTAATATTTTTGTATTTACCTAGTCAATGTAATAGTTAGATTATTTTTCTCATGCTTTTAGCAAATATTTTTGTATTTAGATAGCATGTGTAATAGATAAATTTATTTTTACTTTTTTCCTTCAAAAATTGTAAGTCAAAATCCTCAATGTAATAGTTAGGGGTCATGTGTTTTTGTGTGCTCGCATGCTTATATGTTTTACCGCGTTTCTTAGGATTTTCATCTAGAATATTATGTTCGCGTGCTATGTGGCCCTACTTGACTTTACATGTCTCTATGTGTTTAATTTGTTTTTAATTCATGGTTTACTATTTAATTCATATTTTATATTATTCCGTCACCACACTAGTCCAAAGCTAGATGTGACTTTATCGTTTCCCCGCTAGTCCAACGCTAATGGAAATCCCTTAAAAGGTTCAATGCTAAACCCTTAGGACATTTTAGTGTTAGGTGCACTCGTGTGCATTTTACATACCACTTCACACATTTTTAGTTTTCTTTCCATTTTGCATGATTTTGATTATTATTACTATTATTTTTTTTTTTGACATATCTTCAAACACATGACATCTAGGTTGCATCTCACTTAAAATTTAGGTCATTTTTTGTGTGATCTAACTAGAAATAGTCGCCTACTCACGTGGGAAGCAGTGGCATACATGCTGTTCTCCCCTCCGTGAGTAGAAATATTTAGTCACGAGATATTGGTTCCCTGTGGCCGTTATGTTACATCCCCACTTTCCTCGACCACTTATTATGTATATTATTTTTTTTTTTTTTGCATTTCATTTTTGCATAGACATTCGTGACTCCCTCGAGGTCTCGACTCGGGTTTTGTAATTAATGCGATAATTCTGACCAAGTCTCGATAGGACATTCTGACCCTCTCGATACCAACATTTAGATTTAGAATTTGCATTCATATAGACACTTCCGAACGCGATAGAATTTAGGGATTAGCTTAGTAAAATTTGATTAGACCTCGCAACCAGCCTCGGCTAGGTAGAAAGGGTACCTTAGGCGTGAGCCTTTGCCATCCCTTTCTTCAAATGTGACTTCCGGACCTTTTTCTTTCGTTTTTCATAGATTGGAGTCGAAAAAATATTTTCAAACATTTTTCTAAGATTTTTTTATTTTTGTTTTGTTAAACGATTTTTTGAGTGACTTGGTACACCCTAACTCAATACCAAGTGGTGACTCCATTTTTAAATAAAACCCTTTTTTAAAATTAGTTGGCTAAAACTACCGCACTTTTAATCCCGAGCTTACTTTATTTTAAATACCATTTTTCTTAAAATACACTCTTTTTACTAAAAATTTGATTTTTTATCATACACGCATGGTTTTTCCAAAAAACCTTTATTTCTGAAAAGGGTCACCAGACCGGACTGTCTTTTCAAGGCACGACAGTCAACGACCCCACTGGTACTAGTACCTTTTACGATTTTTCGGACGCAACACCAGTTAGATCAAAGACAATATCAAATACAGAATCAAAGAATTAACAAAAACAAATCACAAAAAGTTGTGCAACTGCAGTATAATTTGTGCACTTCAATTTCCACTCTCTGTCTTGGGGCACCGTTCACTAAATGAGCTTCATATTATAGCATTCTTGTTGAAATTCTTTTCAAATAGTAGAACATAAAAAGCTGGTTGAAGAAGGCATGATAAAGTGGATAGGTCTATCTCAGGCCTCAGCTTCAACACTTAGAAGAGAAAATGTTGTTCATCCAATAACAGTTGTGGAGTTGGAATGGTCATTATGATCCAAAGATGCGGAAGAAAATATAATTCCCAGTTGTAGGTTTGTATACATTTTGCTTTATTATCTTTGGATTGTGTAAGAATTAGGGATAATTACACATACTTTCTTTAAAATTTGCCACAATTACACTCACCTCCCTTTAGATTTTGAAAATCACACTTACATCCCTTGTGTTTATATTTTTCAGAACAAAAGAAGTTCATTTTGATAATGTAATCCAAAAACATCAACGAAACACCTAAAAATATGCTTAATTATTTGGGATAATTTCACATACCTCCTCCGAGGTTTGCCATAATTACACTCGCCTCCCCTCAGGTTTTGAAAATTACACTTACACCCCCTGTGTTTATATTTTTCATAACAAAACAAGTCCATTTTGATAATGTAACTCAAAACCACAAATCAAACACCTTAAAATATGCTTAATTGCTTTTAAAAAAAGATAAATAAATCTTAAAAAATTAATTAATTAATCATAAAAATTTTCAAAAATACTTATATTTTTACATTAAATTTTCAATCACCACCAAATATTATTTTTTCAAAATTTAGTTATCTAACTAACCTAAATAAATTTACTTTATCTATTCAAATTTTACAAACAAACATATTAAGAAGAAAGAGATGACTAATTTAAAAGCAATTAAGCACATGTTAAGGCGTTTGGTTATTGTTTTTGGGTTCCATTATCAAAATGGACTTATTTTGTTATGAAAAATATAAACACAAGGTGCGTAAGTATAATTTTCAAAATCTGAGAAGAGGTGAGTGTAATTATGACAAACCCCAGGGGAGATATGTGAAATTATCCCTAATTGTTTTAAAAAAAAGATAAATAAATCTTAAAAAATTAATTAATTAGTCATAAAAATGTAAAAAATACTTATATTCTTACATCAAATTTTCAATCTCCACCAAATATTATTTTTTCAAAACTCAGTTATCTAACTAATCTAAATAAATTTATTTTATCTATTAAAATTTTACAAACAAATATATTACTAAAAAAGAGATGGCCAATTTAAAAACAATTAAATATATTTTAAGGTGTTTAGTTAGTATTTTTGGATTATATTATCAACATGGACTTGTTTTGTTATGAAAAATATAAACACGGGTAGTGTATGTGTAATTTTTAAAACTTGAGGAAAAGTGAGTGTAATTATGACAAACCTCAAGGGAGGTATGTGAAATTATCCCTAAGAATTATGCGGTTCTAATTTTTTTTATTTTTTTTTTTTTGCCAATCGTCAACTTTTTATCCTATTCCTAACCTACTCTATGGGGAGGCCTAACTAGGTCCAAAAAAATTGATAAGGACTGAACCACTATCGGACAAAACGAATACATTATGCACCTATTTGGATTTTTTGATGGGAGGTAAGGTTCGAACCCTTGACCTCCCTACCCATTAGCTTTTAAAGACTTTGTAGTAACCAACCCATCCAAGTTGATGTGATAGCCTTTAAAGGCTTTATTCAATAGTATGTTTTAGAGAACTCGGCATTGGGATTGTGCAAATTGTCCACTCGGACGCTTATCAGGTCCAAAGCTGATTGATGGCTGATGGTGACATCTGAAAGATTTGTACAGGTTTACTCTGATCATGAAAGATTAGAACCACAATATATGACTTCCTCGCACTGTTATGATGATATAAGAAAAAACTTTCATTTAATATATGTATCTAAAGATCAAATTTCGTTTTTTATATCTTCTTTGTGCGAACTGAAATACAACACACGACTCTTTTCTTATCAATGCAAAGGATCATTGTATTATAATGTTAAAAATACTTTCATATGGAAGTGGCTCAAGACTCCATGTACTCCTCTTTGATGGGAAATGATCCAATTGTTATGATTAATCTACATAATATCTCAGATTTATTACTAAACCACATGGTAATTTAGTGTTAGCATCATGCCCATTTCTGCAAAAGATGTTGCTGAATTGGAGTACTCCAACCACTTTATTTCTGTTGAATTTGCATGCTTGACACAAAAACTCCCCAAGGTTTTCTTAAATCTAGTGTGCTTTGTGCTAGCCTAAAATCAGTTTACCTACTTGGTCTGATCCAAATTCTAGCAATACAGTTGATTATATAAGTTGATTTTTGCAGCCTCACATAACTAAAAGCCGTTCATTCTCTATTAAAAAGAAAAGGTGAAAATCATAGGGATTAGAGGCTCTCCTACCCTTGACAAAAAAAAAAAAAATGTCACGTTTGCACCATGTCACCTCAACCAGAAAAGTAAGCATTTTCCACAATACATGCAGTCAAGTTCGGCAATTTTCTCTAAATATTGTTAATTAAAAAAAAGTCCCCATTTTGGGGTCACTTTTTTTTTTATTCCCATTTTAACGTCGCCGCACAAGCTGTGTGCGGCGACTGATTAAATTTTTTTTTTTATCCACGTGTGCAGTTGTGCAGTGTGTGTCAGGAGGGCTTTTTGTGCAATTTTTAGCAATTGTGAGAGTCACCGCACAAGCTTTGTGCGGTGACTCTCACAAAAATGCCATCCGAAATTTTTTTTTATTTTAATAGGTGGGGCGTCTTTGGGGGGTATTTGTGCAATTTATGGGTAATGTGAGAGTCACTACACAAGCTTTGTGCGGTGACTCTCTATGCCCCAATTTTTTTTTTTAATTGCTGGTTAATTTTTTTTTTTAATATTTGGTGTATGTGAGAGTCACCGCACAGGTAGTTGTGCAGGTGACTCTCACATACACTTGTTAATTGCATATCACTCCTTTTTTTTTTTTTATGCTTGAGGGGCCGATTGTGCAATTTGATTTTGGTGTGAGAGTCACCGCACACAGCAAGTGCGGTGACTCTCACACCAAATCCGAATTGCATATTAGCCCCCCTTTTCTAATTCTTATAATAAATCTGAAATTGCATCTCAGCCCCTTTATTCATTTATATATTTTTAAGTTTGGGGGGCCTTTTTGACAATTTTTGGGGGGCCGCAACTGTTAAAAAAAAGGTTAAAAAATCATTATCTTAATTAGGTTAGGAATTAGTTAATGTATATAAAAAAATAAATTAATGTTAAAAAAATCATTGTCCTAATTAGGATTTAATTGCCATAATTCTTGTCCTAATTATATCAATTAGTATTTTTATCTTGTACAGAATAAGAAAAAAATTAATTCACAACTAGGGAATGTATGTATTTATCGTAATTCTTTGCTTGAATTGCTTGTTGATCCTGTAAAAAATATTTTAAAAATAATTATTTATTTATTTATGCAAATAAATTATTATTGTACGCTAATTCACAAGTTGGGAATGGTGAATGGTTTAGGGAATTCAAAACTAAGGAATGACATGTATTTTTTAAGTTAATCCGTAAAGGAATACATTATTTATAAATAATGGTACGTATTTGTCTTAATTCTGTCCGCGAATAAGTTTATAGGGTAAAAATAAAATTGTTATGTTGACTAATTACTTGAATAATAATTTTTTTGACCTAAAAAAGTAAAAAAAAAAATTACATTTGGGGGGCTATATGTAATTGTAATTTTTTCACCTACAAACGTTTAAAAAAAAAAGGAGGTATAAAAAAAAGATATCCTAATTACTTTCATTGAATGATAATTACGTGCAACAGTTTTGCCCCCCAAATGTTAAAGGAAAAAAAGTTAAAAAAAATTTAATGTTATTGTTAGGCTATCAATTGGTTAATCTATATAAAAAATAAATTATTTTTAAAAATATAATTCTCTTAATTAATTACGTGAATAACTTCTTGTCCTAATTATATCAATTAGTATTTTTATCTTGCAAAGAATAAGAAAAAAATTAATTCACAACTACGGAATGTATGTATTTATCGTAATTCCTTGCTTGAATTACTTTTTAATCCTTTAAAAAATATCTATAGAAATAATTATTTATTTATTTATGCAAATAAATTATTATTGTACTGCTAATTCACAAGTTGGGAATGGTGAATGGTTTAGGGAATTCAAAACTAAGGAATGGTATGTATTTTTTAAGTTAATCCGCAAAGGAATACATTATTTATAAATAATGGTACTGTATTTGTCTTAATTCTGTCCGCGAATAAGTTTATAGGGTAAAAATAAAATTGTTATGTTGACTAATTACTTGAATAATAATTTTTTTGACCAAAAAAAGTAAAAAAAAAATTACATTTGAGGGGCTATATGTAATTGTAATTTTTTCACCTACAAACGTTAAAAAAAAGGAGGTATTAAAAAAAGATATCCTAATTACTTTCTTATTTTTTACATTGACACAAACCCTAAACTCTAACCATAATCATAACCTAAACCCTATACCATATACCCTAATCAAAACCACAAACTTTAAATCCTAAAACCCTAAACCCAAACGCTAATGGTAACAATAAACCATAAACCCTAACATTAACGAGTAACCCTAAACCCTAAGACCCTAAACCAATTCAAACCACAAACACTAACCCCAAACCTTAAATCCTAAAACCCTAAACCCAAACCCTAATCGTAACAATAAACTATAAACCCTAACCTTAACGAGTAACCCTAAACCCTAAAACCCTAAACCAATTTAAACCCTAAACACTAACCCTAAACCTTAACCACAAACTTTAAATCCTAAAACCCTAAACCCAAACCCTATTCGTAACAATAAACTATAAACCCTAACCTTAACGAGTAACCCTAAACTCTAAAACCCTAAACCAATTTAAACCCTAAACACTAACCCTAAACCTTAACCACAAACTTTAAATCCTAAAACCTTAAACCCAAACCCTAATCGTAACCATAAACTATAAACCCTAACCTTAACGAGTAACCCTAAACCAATTTAAACCCTAAACACTAACCCTAAACCTTAACCACAAACTTTAAATCCTAAAACCCTAAACCCAAACCCTAATCGTAACAATAAACTATAAACCCTAACCTTAACGAGTAACCGTAAACCCTAAAACCCTAAACCAATTTAAACCCTAAACACAAATCCTAAACCTTAACCACAAACCTTAAATCCTAAAACCTTAAACCCAAACCCTAATCGTAATAATAAACTATAAACCCTAACCTTAACGAGTAACCCTAAACCCTAAAACCCTAAACCAATTTAAACCCTAAACACAAATCCTAAACCTTAACCACAAACCTTAAATCCTAAAACCTTAAACCCAAACCCTAATCGTAACAATAAACTATAAACCCTAACCTTAACGAGTAACCCTAAACCCTAAAATCCTAAACCAATTTAAATCCTAAACACTAACCCTAAACCTTAACCACAAACCTTAAATCCTAAAACCCTAAACCCAAACCCTTCTCGTAACCATAAACCTTAAGAGAAGTAAACCATAAACCCTAAACTCTAACCGTAACCCTAAACCTTAAAACCCTAAACCAATTTAAACCCTAAACACTAACCCTAAACCTTAAATCCTAAAACCCTAAACCCAAACCCTACTCGTAACCATACACTATAAACCGTAACCTTAACGAGTAACCCTAACCTTAAATCCTAAAACCCTAAACCCAAAGCCTTAACCCCTAACCCTTAAACCCTAAACTGAAACCCTTCTCGTAACCATAAACCTTAAGAGAAGTAAACCATAAACCCTAACCCTAAACCCTAAAACTGTAAACCAATTTAAATCCTAAACACTAACCCTAAACCTTAACTATAAACTTTAAATCCTAAAACCCTAAACTCAAACCCTACCCGTAACCATAAACGATAAACCCTAACCATAACCTTAACCCATAATCGTAGTTATTACAACATAAATTGTATACCGTAAACCTTAATGCACGAACCCTAATCCTCTAAACCCTAATATCTAAATACGATAACTGTAATTGCCTAACCCTACTTTGTGAATCCTAAACTCTCGTTTGTAATTCCTTAAGTAAGTAAGTAAATTGTAAAACGTAAGCGAACATATTAGTAAATGAAGCAGTAACTCTAAAAAGTGAATAGTTACAGTATATAATATCGCTACATATATGAACAAGAATGTAAAAAGTGAATACTGATAATATATAACAACGCCTCATATATAACAACGATAATCACAGGATGTAAAATATGAGCAAGAATGACAATATATAATATCACTCTATATATGCCTCCTGCCCCTATCCCGTGGTGTGATAGAACAACCGCATCTCCAATGTCTTCTCCGGTGTGCCATGTAATGCTGGTCCTGCTGGTGAGAAGATCTCCTCAATCCAGCATCAACATGTAATGGAGGCTCGTCAACATCGTCAGTAGGAACCGGTGTTTGTCTGCAGCGCGGATACGACTCCGGTTCAGAAGGTTCGGGCATAGCACTCGTGGAAGTACTAGGGCGAGATGATAAGTGAGCATCCCCCCTAGCCATAGAGCTGAAGATAATATCATCTCCAACTGAAGAATTGCGGGCTGATGTGCCATAGTCAGTATATGCACCAAAGGCTGGCATCTGCGTAGGGGTGCTGAATGGATCAAACGTCGGGACATATGCAGACTGTCTAGACGAATCAACACCGGGATGTGAAGAGTGGAGACTAATATCGTCATCCGCATACAATGGTAGCTCAACCTGCTGGCGACAACTTCCTCTGCGGCTTTGTCCTCGTCGATGCTCACGTACACGAAGAACGGAATCCTCACGTCGCACCTGAGCCTGCGACGATGAACCGACATCAAGCCGATCAAATGTCCCTAACTGCATGCGATAGTCTCTCCCAACGTGCTGCATGCTACCAAACACCTCTGCGTGCATAGACTGTAGATGAGTATGCATAGTATGGGACTGTGGTGCATCCTGCGTGAGAACCTCATGCGTAGCCCATCCAATGCGTGCCATACTGTCCATCTACATAAGCGAAATATGAAATTTATAAATTAGGTTAAATGTATAAAAGATGGTTCAATAACAAACGTTATATAAATTTTAATAATTTCGTTAAACACTATAGGAAAATTAAGGCATACCAAATAATCGTGTCGACCTGCATCTCCTCGTAACCCCTCCCGATGAGATAGCTGCACAACAGGAGGTATAATATATCGGACAGTATGTAGCAGGTACCAATGCATGTAGTCATGGCTAGGAGAGTATGGGTCTGCAAGAGGCCCATGTATCACTGAATCTGCACGACGACCCCACCAATGAATCCATCTGGCATGAAATACCTCCCAATTATGACCAGGGCGGCCAGATCTGCCCAATGCATGAAGTGCCGGCTGCGTGTTTGGAGGCTCAGGGATATCCTGCTGAAAGCCAAACTGTCGAAGTACTCGATTCGGTAGGTGAATCTCTACAATAGGAAAATAAATAAGAGGGACCCTCGCACGCCATAGATGCGCATCGACAGTACAATCTGAGTGTATCGACGTAAGGACACCCATCGTGTACGGCTCCCATATAAACTGCATTAAATATGTTTTTATTAATTTTTACAAAATATGTTCAGTGAATATAGTTTAGGGTATTAAATTAAATACGATCACACAACTTACATCGTACTGCTCAAGCTTCGAGATGTAATCTCGACAATAGGGCAAAGAATGTTGGGGTGCATTAGCATGAGTATGCGTAGTACTCCAACGTGCTCCCCATGTATGCTGGATATAAGGTAATGCCACTGGGTCGACAATCTCCGATCGAAGAGCCGAAAATCTCTCCCATGCCCAAAGCTGAAAAGGTTGCGAAATAAAAATATTTTTCATTTGAATTAGTTATTGAAATTAAAAAATTATGACAATACTATCGTGTCATACCTGTAAAAGCATGTATGGGCCGGCGGTGACACTTGTAGCTGACTTACATGCTGTACACATAGACCTGTACAGCCTAGCTAACACTGCACTCCCCCAACTGTAACGAGACATACTCTGAATATCCCGTACATAGTCTAAAAAGTGTGGGGATACTAAATTATCACAAGTATCAGCAAATAACTGTTCAGATAATAGCATCAAAATATATATCCGAGCATGCTAACATACGGTCTCGTCATCCGCATGAGTTGGCAATCCGCCTTTGCAGTGTCGCTCTAACGATTTAATCTTAAGTCTCCCTCAGGGTAAAAACCTAAAATCTCCTCAGGGTAAAAACCTAAAATCTCCTAAATGAAAGCCTTCTTTTGAAGGGTATTCAGATCTCGATCGACCAATGTCACTGGCATGCCATCGATACGCAAGCCCTACAAAACTGCGACATCCTGGAGCGTCACAGTAGCCTCACCATATGGTAAGTGAAATGTGTGGGTCTTCTCGTGCCACCGCTCTATCAATGCTGTGATAAGAGCGTGATCGTACAACAACATATCTGTATTGACGACACGCCCAAATCCGGCCAACTCCAAGTAATGTAAAATACGTGGATCCTTAACGTTGCGAATAAATTTTCAAAAATGTTCGTCACATCTTTTCGCCTTAAGCTGCTGCTCGTTCCCGTAAAACACGTCCCAAGACCGATGGCCAGGCTGTAAAACCAATAGACTAGAGTCGTGTGGCCCAAGATGAGTGGCCGTCGTAGCCGATGGTGTGGGAAATGCAGCCATAATCCTAATATCATGCGCAAGTAAAACAAATTTGGTTACAAATTTGTAGGAATTAAAATACAAAATTCACAATGTATATGAATAAGTAAATTGCTAATTAGATTGTTAAAATAATACGAATAGAAATGCATGTAACAGATAAACGTGCAACTCAATTTTATTCGCATTGTTCATAGCATTACACAAAAAAGTAAATAAACAAATCGATACATCCTTAATTAAAAGACGCAACCCTAAAAAAAAATCTGTTAGAGAAAATGGGTCGATCGGGGACATGAAGCTGCATTGTGACCCGGTTGGCAACAGACACTGCATCTACGTGGGGCATCAGGACAGCGGTGATCCATTTCGTTAAGAATTCGTGACGTTCTTTGTCGGCCCCTTGTCCTTTCTCTCAGACGTGTAGCATCGTATGCTATTGCAAAATCAGGAAGCGCCTAATACGCCTGATGTCTAATAAGGTGAAACTAGCCTGTCCATATTTGAAAATACATGAAATTTGTGTAGACAGGGTCAATTAATTCAGTTGGTCTAATGCCCGCCTTTCGACATGCGGCCATAACATGGGAACATGAGAATCTTAAGGATTGGTATTTACTGCACGTGCATGTGTGCTGACTAAAATTTACCGTTTGGGCATTTCTACCTCTGCTATGATGAATTATTGTAACCACTCCATATTCGCCCGCGACGTTGTTGTACTGCGTTATTGAGTGCTGTCGTGCCTTCTCTTAGTTTACGGAGTATTTATCCCACTGATGCTTAGGGAGTGGAAAAGTAGGATTCGATGCGATTTTTCGTTTTCTTTCCCACAATGACACACTTTGGTTGAATGTGTGTTCAACGCATGCCTTGATCGGTAATAATCTGGCACTCTGTAAAATTTTGTTGAAACATTCGACAACATTTGTTGACGTGTGTCCCCACCTATATCCCTCGTCTTTGCAAAGCGCCCATTGATGTGGTTGAACGGATTCACCTGTCAGTCATCGATGCACCTCCTCACTGATAACTTGAAATTGCTGCATGAATTTATTGTATTTTCGTTCTTGTCGAGCAAATCCAGCTGCCCACACAAGATCTTTCAATCTGAAAAAATATGTATAATTCGATCATAAGTTGAATATGAAGTACCGATATTATAACATCAACCTGAAGTTAAAATATACACTTTATAATTATCTTACCGTTGATTTTTAAATTTTTTTGTGAAGTTAGCTTGGACGTGGACCAAGCAGAATTTGTGAACTGCATTGCCATCCGGCCAATTATGCATGGCGTTAATAATGCCCTTGTGTCAGTCAGAGATGATGCAAATTTTTGAGACATTTTCATAAATGTACTGTCACAGCTGCTGCATAAAACATCCCCAACTTCAATTTGTTTCTTCATCCACAAGGGCAAAAGCTAGTAGGAGAAGTCGATTGTCTGCATCGAACCCAACGGCAACAAGAAGTTTAGATTTATATGGCCCCTTAATAAATGTCCCATCTACACAAACAACAGGTTTTAAGAACCTGAATGCTTCGATCGCAGGTCCGAAAGTCCAAAACACGTAATAAAAAATGAAGCACTGCGATGTACTATGTGGATGGTGTAGCCAAGAGACTACCGTGCCGGGGTTAGTCGTTACTAACTCTTGCATGAATACAGATAACTGCGCTATAGAAGTAAGGCCAATCACCGTAAACTAGGTCAATGCACCTTCGTCTTGCAAATCACGCTTTTTTGTACGTGATATCACAGCTGAACTTCTGCTTAAATGCTGTTTGTATTTCTTTGACCGGGAATAATCGACCATTACTTATATGGCTCACAATATACTCGGCAATTATGTGAGAGCTCAATTGTCGGTGATCGTTCGAGTTCGACACGCGAACACAACTATGCACCTTCTGTAACGTCACAATCATCCACTGTTGATATGTACTCCGAAGTGTGGCTCTCAGTTTAAAATTGCATGGAGTGGCGGGAGTTCGATGTTTACAAATTACAAACCACGTTCGTGGATTACTTTCTTTAACTCTGTACTCCCTGTTATTCTTGACCGACCATAATTTAACAGCTCGCTCGACATTGTCTTTTGTCTTGAACAGTTGTCCCAGCTCCAATTCTTGTATCTGTTCATTCCACACATTGAGATGCATGTGATTTCCGCGATCCATGGGATCAAATGCCATCATTGCTTCGACACTTTCAATATCTCGAAGCGACCCCATGGCTTCAGACACACCGCCTGTGTAAGGAACGCTAGGACCTGCCTCGTCCATATGTGTTGCTTAATTCCCCGAATCCTCATGCTCGAAATCATCGCTCTTTGGTTCTGGTTCGGAATCTGCTTTATCCTCTATACCAAGTTCATCACCCGTGGACGCACCCGTACAACTACTCGCCTGCTGAAGCACCAGTATAATATTCGCCTGCTGAAGTACCCGTGTAATATTCACCTGTTGCCGTATTATATTCTGCATCAGATGTGAAATGACCCGGTGATTGTGCCAAAGTATCATCAATCATCCGACTACTGCTAGGTCGATCCACATGTCTACCCCCACGACGGCGTCTACGAGGAGGTGGGTTAGGAGGCAACGGTGTTGCTTCATAGTCATTAAATGGGTTACCCGAGCCGTATAGGTTGGCATTAATTTGGTTTTCTTCCACCTCGACATATATTTCGCACGGAGTTTGAGGCGACACTATCTGCTTCATATAATATAAGTTATTGACATCGTCGTCGTCCGTTATCGGTACACCCGTATAACTATACCCGCCAATATGATTTCGTAGCAGAAGATTTATCTTACCAACTTCGCTAGGGTCCCTTTGCATTGCGTTGTATACTTTTTGAACCAATTCATTAAACCTTACATGCTCCCTGATTATTATCATTTTATTGCACCTCGGAGGATCGTAGGCCAATGATCCCCCATTGTCAACAATTTTTCCTCTCCAATATAGTTGAATAATCAGACCGTTGTTCATTTGACAAAACTTGTCTAATACTCATAAACAAAAATAAAAATATTTATAGTTAATATAATATTATTACATCCATAAGCCACACAATTAAAATATTTAAATCACAAAATCTAAAATTAAAATGCTTATTTTGCCTATTTATTTCAAACAATATAAATCATAAAAGCTAGTGCATAACAATATTCATGTAAAATAAACATTTTAACATAAGAATTTTGACATAATAAAGGATAGTGCATATTTTTTACATAATACAATTATTTAACATAATTAATAATTGGTGGAACTAAAATACACATTTTACAATTATACATAATAGTAAAAAATACGCATATCAATAAGTATCCATGTTAAAATATATGTATAATGCATGTTTTTCAATATCTGACTATAACCTAATGCATGTTTAATATTAGGCTTAATCTTAACATAGTATAACCACAATAACACAACTAACATAATATGAAGATAATATATTTACTTAAACTCATTATAAAATTTTTAACACTGTATTGTTGCTTAAACTTTGTAAAATTTTACTTCAATTCATTGTAATATTATTTTGACATTATAATAAACTCATCGTAAAATTTTAACATAATCCACTAATTTATTATACGTAATAGTCAAAAAATTGCATATCAATAATTATCCGTGTTAAAATCTATATTTTCGCATTACTATATAAACCCTTAATCTTGAGTAAACTATGATAATTTTAACAACATATAAAATTTTAATATAATAAGTTAACTATTATGTATAATGCATTTTTTCAATATCTCACTATAACCTAAAAAAATAAATATTTTAACGTAATCATATTTTGTACTTAAAATTAAAAGGCAATTTAACATGTTAACATAATCACTAATTGTCAATCATAATAATCTAAATGTTCACATAACTATTTATCCAACTGAAATTATTAATTTCAACATTATTTTATAGACTTAATCCTAACATAATATAACCGAAATAATAAAAATAAAATAACTTTTACATAATAACCCTAAACGTATTAATAAATGCCCTTACACATTTTAACATAATGATTAGATTATTATCTATAATAATCTAAATTTATTAATAGGATCAAATTATCAAGTTTCCAGCAGCTTAATAGGAGTAAATGAAAATTACAGCCACCTAATGGGACTAAATGAAAATTTCAGCTAGCTAATGGCCTTAAATGAATATTCCAGCCACCAAATGCTTGAAAACAAAATTCCAATAATAACATAAGTACCAATAGATAAAATTACAGTAACAATAACAACGACATAAATTCTTAAATTCAAAAATCATAATTTATTAACATCTACCAAAATTATTAAACCTAACTATACTTATAAAATATTTATATTGGTTTTAGGAATACTAACCTTCAATGCCAAATTCCTACTGAATGTGAGAATTTCTAGCCTCTCCAACCCTCTTTTCTACTGCAACTCAAAACCTTCTGCAGCTTCCAACAACCTGCAAGATTAAACATTATAGTTAAAGACGAGAATTTATTTTATTTGTTTGTAATTCAATGCCAAAAAAAGACTTTAATAATTAAATTTAAAATTGAAATTATTCTTATTAAAATTAAATTGATTATACTCTTTAATTAATTTTAAAATTTTTATAATTATTACCAATATAATTAAGAATATGAAAAATTAATAATGAAACTAAACCATACAAATGCTAAAAAATTCATATTCCAAAATCTTGAAATTAGAATTGAAAAATTCATATTCTATAACCCTAAAACAAAAACTAAAAAGAAAAATTCCCAATATCCTGAAATTAGAACTAAAAAAGTCATATTCTAAAACACTAAAAATAAAACTGAAAAAATCATACTTCAAAACTTTAAATAATTTTTGAAACCACGAAAATTTTGTTTCGAAAAAAAAAATTGAATACAATTTGTGTTCACACTTTGAAAATTCGAACACAAATTTGTGTCAGATAAATTTGTTTTAGGGCTTTGCAGGTTTTTTGTTTTTAGGGTTTTTTATTTTTGTTTAACGATTTTTATTTTAGAATTCTAGATTTATGATACAGGGTTAATATGCAATTTGTAATTTTTAACAATTAGAATTAGGATATAGGAATTCTAGAATTAGGATATAGGATTTGTATTTTAATTATTACTTACACCTTAATATGCAATTTGTAATTTTTACTTCCATAATTCCTACTTTTAAAATATTTCTCCACTTATCCTTTTTAAATCTTTTTCTACTTATTTCCATAACTATTTCTAAGTAGAAAATATTGTCAATAATTCTCCACTTTACATAATTGATCCAAATACCAACTAAGAATAAAAAATGCAACATAAAAAAATCTTTTAAATATTTTAACATAACATATTTGTTAAACCAAAACTACACAAAATTTTCAACAATTTTAAATTTAACATATATCTTATTTAAGGGTAGTTGGATTTTAGCATTAATGTCTTTAGGAATTCAAGGGCAAATTCCCTAAGGATCGGAGTGCAAAAAAATAATTTTTTGTTAAATGTTGTTGCCACCAACTACATCACTTACTCAATTTTGTTTCTTTTTACTCAATTTAAATAAATTTTTTCATACTTTATTCACTTTATCAAATCAAATCAATAAAAAATAATTTTCTACTCTTAAAAAACTTTTAAATTTTTATAAAAAGTTTACAAAATTTAAAATTTATGTTTTCTTTTATGTAAAATAATAAAATTTTTAAATTTTTTAACTTTTTATAAAATTCTTTTAAAAGCTGTCGCTTATATAATTTTTAAAATTTTTGCTTAATTCAATTATACATTTAGAAAACTTTTTATAAAAATTTTAAAACCTTGACACAATTTTTAAAAACCTTTTTCTAAAAATTGTAATTTAATTTTTTTGCACTCTAGTCCTCAGGGACTAGAGTGAAAATTTTAAAACAAAACAAAAAGCAACAATGTTGCCGTCAACCTCCTTGACGGCAACACTTAATTTGTTTTGTTTTAAAATTTGCACTCTAGTCCCTGAGGACTAGAGTGCAAAATTGAAACTAATTTTTTTTTTTGTTGCCGTCGAGTTCATTAACGGCAACACCTTGCATATTTATAAATATATATATATATATATATATATATATATATATTCTAATGTCACTCCCAAGAACCTTGTCCGCAACCCTTAACTCAAAAAAGTACTTTCTATGCTAATAATGACTATAATTTTGTTACTAATATACATTTAAAAGTTCTTTTAATTAACATTTCTTCAATATTATAATAAATACAACAAAAAACAGCAAATAAGATCAAATTAATAGCAATTGGTAGCCTTTCAACAAAAATAAAAAACTGCAACAATCAATTAAATACAATTAAAAAACCAACATATATTATGATGTATAAATAAAAAAGGCAACATATTTTATGGCATATAACTAAAAACAGCAACATTCACATTATAATATATGAACAAAAACAATAACACATATTAAATTACATAAACATAAACATAAACATCAACATCAACATAAAAATAAATAAAATAAAGTACAAACTAACCTAAATAAGAGAATCACTGCAAATTGAGCCTAAAATTGGACTGTGTAGCAACAACGCTCAACTGGACTGTAAGAGCCTTTTGCTTGAGTTCAACATGGCCAAAAGACAAAAGAAATTGTTCTAAAGTTTGAAGAAAGGGAGTAGGGGCGGAACTGATGAAGTTTGAAGAGAGTGAGTATGAATGCCATTCGGCCATTTTGTTCAACAAATTTATAAAGAATCACCAACCAAACCAACCAATTATTCAGCATTCACGGGTCTGAAAAATTTTGCAGACAAAGACTGTTAGCACTATTTTGCAGTCAAAGGCTGTCAAAGCCTTTCAAAACCTACAAAGGTAAAGCTAACCGGGTATGCACATGCAGCTAGTCTCCAATTCAATTTTGGACACTTGTGGCTAACACCGGCTATGCTTTTTGGACAATTGTGCAATATGATTTTGGTGTGAAAGTCACCGCACTTGCTGTGTGCGATGACTTTCACACCAAAATCAAATTGCACAATCGGCCCCTCAAGCATAAAAAAAAAAAAAGAGTGATATGCAATTAACAAATGTATGTGAGAGTCACCGCACAACTACCGTGCGGTGACTCTCACATACACCAAATATTAAAAAAAAAATTAACCAGCAATTAAAAAAAAATTGGGGCATAGAGAGTCACCGCACAAAGCTTGTGCGGTGACTCTCACATTACCCATAAATTGCACAAATACCCCCCAAAGACACCCCACCTATTAAAAAAAAAAAAATTCGGATGGCATTTTTGTGAGAGTCACTGCACAAAGCTTGTGCGGTGACTCTCACAATTGCTAAAAATTGCACAAAAAACCCTCCTGACACACACTGCACAACTGCACACGTGGATAAAAAAAAAAAATTTAATCAGTCGCCGCACACAACTTGTGCGGCGACGTTAAAATTTGAATAAAAAAAAAAGTGACCCCAAAATGGGGACTTTTTTTTAATTAACAATATTTAGAGAAAATTGCCAGTCAAGTTCCGATTGATTCCTATGTGTTCAATGATATTATAATTCAGAATGTCTTTGTTCTCATAGGATTCTAGTGTTCATTTCCATCAGTTCGATTAACAAAGAGAAGGCCTCGGACTATGAATTACTTGTACTTAAGGTCCTGCAGTTTCACCAATCCTCTATATCCTCTGAAGACTCTTGAAATTTGGTTCCACCACTGGAAAACAACCAACAAATGGCAATGTATAAGGCTACCATGAAATAAAGGAGTAAATGATAAAATGATAAAGCAAATAAAACAAGCCAAACCAAGAACATAAAAACAATGAAAACTACGTAACTCAAACTATGTTACTGGCTGGCCCAATTACAAGTTCTCAGAGATCAAAATGTTTTGCCTCCTTCAAGGGAAAGCTACAGACGCTTTTATTTCAAAGATAGTAGTCAGACATTTGGCAGGTATAATATGTTAAGATATTCAGAGCCAAAAAAGGCTTCTCTTAACAGGGAACATGGCCTATTGTGAATATACTTGCCCAGATATTTCACTTAACAGTGACGAACATCATTGTCTGCAAACATAGCAGCTCTGAAACTAGTACTAACAAAGAAAGAATTTGTTCCAAACATAGACTCAGTTTTCCGCAACATCTCTTCCATAAACAAGCATGCTTACCCGCCCTCAGATGTTTAAGAAATAGACAGACTAAATATGAAATCATTAATACTCACCGTCTACTAAACCCAAGAGTGTTATGGTTTTGCCTTCTTATTATGGTCAAGAGATAGCTCATTTTAATTCCTTTTCATACCAATCTGTCGTTTGTGCAACTAAACATCAATGCCAATATGAAAACTCAAATATCATGCACAATCAAATAAAGGACCAAATATCTCCATTCGAAAGGAATAAAACCAAGCAATATGACTGATTGATCTAACACCACCCATGAAGCATCATCTGAGATTCTATACCCCAAAAAAAATGAAAAGGCAGAAATATTCAGAAGTCAAAAAGCTACAAACTAGTTTTCAAGAAAAGCTGTCTAGATGACAATCTCATCAACAATTATACCGCAGAACGTAGATGAGAAAATACAACCTATCCACGCAAAAGAGTGCATAAATGGAGAACAGGAATACATGATTGAATAAAAAAGAGACTAAAGAGAAAAGGGAAGATCAAAATCTTACATCGAGGAATCTTTACATATTAGCAGCAGCGTGTTATTGAAATCTATATATCGAATCCTTTTCTTAATTGTGTCCTACTGTCCATTTGGATGTGAGCATAAATAAAATACTTTACTTTGGCCACTAATATTAATTCTACCAAGATCAGAAAGAGACAAACTTTTACTTTGGCCACTAGAAACTTTTGCTCTCTATTTCAATTCATTTGTTTGGTTGGAGCAAGTAATTAGAAGTTTAAACACATTTTCCTTTTGCGTTTAAGTGACCCAAAAATAAATGGTGTGTCTATGACCATATGTGCTAGCACATACAACTACTCTTTCAAGTTTGAGAACTACTGAACCATCTATTGACTAGAAGGAGTTTGCAGGGAGGCTGGTGACAGTACACAAAATTGGTAATGTTCATAATAGAGAGCAAGCAACATAGGATAATTAACTCAAATCCAACTAAGAGAAAAAAGGAAAATAGAGCTCAAATAAGTTTGTTTTCAAAATTCGAAAATTAAATTTGGGATGGGAAATGCGGAAGGGCATTTTTCCATATCTAGTTAGATGCTTTCAAATAGTTGCAAGATGGAATCATCCAATTTTTGGACAAGTCCTCAAAAGAATTGAAGCATTTACATCTGAAAATTTAACTTATAGGCACTCTTTTACTTGCTGATCAGCTAATCTGTATCTATGGCCTATGACAAACTAGAAGCTGCGTCAAATGATGTGGACTATACATTAAAGTTAATGTTGATTAATCCATCATCCAACTCAAAGGGAAAGTAGTGAAAGATTCTATGTGAGAAGATAACCTTCAGCCATTTTGTGTCTATGAAGTATCCAGTAATTCTATTCTATAATGCTTCACATTATTTCAATAAAGAGCATTCAAGATATGTTACAATTCTGGAGACAACCAAGACAGTGAAGGTAGAGCTGCAGGAAACTGAAGCAATTATGGTGCCATGATTTCAAAGGAGTACCACGAAAGGCTACTTTGGAGAGCCATCTGAAGGGAAGCTACGTTTTGAGCTAACAACTATGGTTAAACATTGTGCTTGATCTGCATTTCATTGGTCAAAATAAATTTGATATATGCTTGAATCACTAGATCTCATACCAACATATGCTTCCCAAGATTCTCTCTTACTAGGGTTTTAGCATTTAGAAGATATTTAGAGGTGGGTGGGTTTGGGGGGGGGGGGGGGGGGGGTTTGTTTCCCCTTGGATTAGGAACACAATCTGTAAATCTGAATTACACTTGCATATCACTCAATCTTCATGTGTCTTTAAGACTAAAGAAATCAGTTTAACATTATACAGGTCAAGAGAATAATCTCCTCAAAAATAATTTGCATATCTGCCAATTACATAATAGCCAATAAGAATGAATCTTCACTGGTGCATCTGAGTGGGTTACCAATTAGTCAGAGACACCACTAAACTAAAGTCCGTGAAATGATATACAATGCCAAGGATTTGCCCCAAGGGCTTTCACATCAACCTATTCTCCTATACTGGACAAGGAAATTCAGCTGCTAAATAGATTATATTTCTGACAATTGCTCAAAGTTGGGAACAAAATTATTTGGAGAATGCAGACTGGAAAGAACCAAGCATTGGACTCATAGCATGGACATGGACAATCTAAAGAGTAGGAAATGCTTAGGAGGAAACAAATTCAATACACAAACTAATTTATTTTGTTTTCTGTATTTCCGGTGATCAAACCGTCATTCCAAATTCAATAAACATGTTACCTGCCATGTGTTTCCTGGCATTTCAGGACATTCATATTTGTAATGCTTTCCTTGAGCAAAATAAAATATTTTTAATGCTTTTCAGAAGAACCGAACCATAGTATTCATCAAGAAAGGCAAGGAATACAATTTCACTTATCAACTAAGACAAACAGAGAGAGCGAATGACAGAAACCAAATCATTTTTTTTTTTTTAATCTTCCAAAATCATCAATCTCAAAAAAGGCTTGACAAAATCATATTTAAAATACTCATTCCTGAATTAGCACTAGATTACTCTATTCACCCCAACTCCACCGATAAAAGTTTTTAAGAGGTAATAAATACAACATAGTTTTGCTCTTTGATGAAGCCATTGGGAACGTGACTGCTAACGAATATGATTAACAACATATTAGGCATATGATACAAGTCCGAGCACTTCATTATTTCTAACAAGTTACAAGAAATCATTTTAAGAACATCGGAAGATGCAATCTTCCCCAATGCAGTTTCACATTTAATGCAGAATCTTTTAAGGAAATCACATTACATAGTCAATTTGATTAAAGAAAAATGGGACTATTACATTTAAAAACGACGCAAATTACTTTTACAGAAAATTAACTATAAAATTCTTCAAAAAGGATTTAGAGAATACTCTTCTTAACAATTCTTTAAGATACCCAGCTTAGAATGCCATTGAATTTAAAACAAGGAAAGAGAAAGAAAATTTTGAACACCATACATCTATAATGGGCTGTATTAAGAAGTGGTAGACCAAGTGTAACATACTCTTGTTTCCTCAATTACAAAATTTCTGCAACTTCAATTAAAATGATCTAAAACATGAAACAAAATTTTTCCATATTTAAATTAAGTTCTTTATCTGAACTACAATCAAAATCCAATCAATTTGTTTCCTTGAACAAATCCATAAAGATCATTGAAGAATATGTCCAGAACATCATGTGCAAAAAGCATCAGAAGTTAAAAAAGTAGCATTGTTCTTGTTTAGTCTCAAAAGCAATAAAATCAAGGCACAACACAAATTTTCAAGTTATAATCTCCAAAGTTGAATGCAGTGCTTAACCTCAAGTAATTCTCCTTTTCAATATTAAAGGAATTTCAATATAAACACAATCCCACTTGACCCTGATCAATACTTTACATATGTGCTGATTTCATTTTCAATCATGAAGAAAACTTAGATCAACGGAGATGAACAAAATGTACTAGTAGATGAAAGTGAAGAGCTCAGCACTTACAATTATTGCAGCAGACAGTAACATCCATCTCTTCTTACATCTCACTCTCAGGCCTTTCAACACCACCATGGTCATCAAGCAAAACTAAGCTTTCAACATGCATATTCACTTGCAAAAGAGCTCTTAAGTTAGTAATACGAGGATACGTGATTGAGTTGCAGTTTGGATTGTAGATTGCCAAGCCATTTCCAAAGTCCAACAGCATTTGACCATCCTTCGCTAAGAAAATTGGTTTATGGAACGTCTCATAACCAGGTTCATTAACAACAGGAACTAAAACCACTCTAGTCCAAGAATCTTTCACACCATACTCGTGCATAATCCAAACATCCAAACGGCGGTTTTCATAAAAACATAACACAGAAAGGCATCCTCCTAATTCTGCTAAAATCAAATAAAAATCACCCTCCTCACATTTTGGCAGTTCCACATCGCCATATGTCTCATCACCCAAATCAAAACTAACAATTTTCTCCACCCCTGTACCCAATGTCCAATGTAGCTTCCCCCTCGCAAAATAAACCCCCCAGTCGGATGAAATACCCAAAGAATTCTCAATCCTCCTCCAAGAATCTGTGTTTCGACTATACACATCAATCCAGCTCATCTCATTTCTAGCGCCAATATTCTCACCCCTCAAAAATCTAAATACTTTGTAATCATCATCAGACTCGTCATATCCATAGACATATAACATCAAATCATTACCCTCCAATTTAGGACTAAAATTAGGCAACTTTCTAGATTTTTTGATCGATGGGTTCCACAAAAAAATTTCTCCAAATATATAAACACAAACTGTCCCATTACAAGAACCCACGATTAGTACTTTGTGGTGATACCCGTGATCATCACCATTACCAGAGTTAACACTTATTTCGCGGTTTATATCGTGTTTGTTCCCCAAAAGGGAATGATCCAGATTACTATTCAACATGTTGGTTGCCTGAGAGGTGGGTGAATACAAGGCAGAATAAAGAGGACACTGCTTGAAGTTAAATTTAAAACCACCATTGCAATGCTCAAAAGTATGAAAAATGAGCCTATGGTGAGTGTAATCATGGTTGTTGGAGGATTTTATCAGATGGGTTTTGATGAAATGTGGGCTGGCGATTAAGGAAAGCCAAGATTTCGAAACGCACCTGAACCTCAGGAGGGGTTTGACTGGCAGCCTTGAGAGGATATCAGCGATGAGTTCAGTAGGGATATATGGGATTTCTTGCGCTGGTTCTGGAGCAGGAGAAGAGGGTAATTGTGACTGGTGGTGGATGATTTTGTTTCTCTTCGAGGTTTCATGATGGTCAACGTTTGTGTCGGATAGGTTCCCATTGTTTGTAATGTTTGAGGATTTCGATGTTGTGGAGAATCTTTTCCAGCTTTGTGATGGTATTCAAAAGAAATTCTTGGGGTAAAATATTGACATAATTTTGCTTTCTTTGTCAGGTTTTTTTTTTTTTTTCGTAAATTTCTTTGGCACATAGATATGATACCACATAAGTTAATTTAATATAAAACCATGAGGCCATCATCATCACCAAGAAGCCTGAGAGATTAAAACACTGGGGGTCAAATATACTCCATACCATGTCCTACATGCTAGGAATGAGCAAAAAGATCATCAAAGAAAAAAGGAATGAGCAAAAATAATCGAAAAACAAAAAATTATAAAAATCAGTTCATCTCAAATCAAAAAATTAGGTAATCGAATCGGATTTTGAAAGTGATCTGGTTAACTAAACTTCATTTGCAAAAGGTACGGTTCGGTTCATTTGCAAAGCGGTTTCGGTTTTGGATATCCATTTTTAAATTGAGGAATATTAAGTTATTTCATTTTCATGTTTAAAATAATTCAAAAACTTAAAAATTACATTTGATGTTTGTTTTCATTTAATTTTTTATTTGTGTATTATTCAATATTTTTATGTTTTGATTATCATTTGTTTTCTTGATAATAACTAAAAAATTACCTTCACATAACATAGATATGAAATATAGAAAATAATACAAGTATTTTTCTTACATGTGTTGTGAAAAATATTGATTTGTAATTTTTTTTATTTAAAAAAGGTAGATGCAGAGTTTCATTTAGAATTTTATTGCTTTTTTTTTTGTAAAGTAATTAAAATTATATAAGTAATTTTTTTCAAATTTGACCAAGTATTTAAGTTGTAATATTTTTTATCTATTTTGTCAAATTAATTTAATATTATATGGCTTCGATTACTCGAAGTACCCAACTTTCTTTAACCGGTAACTTACTAATGGTTAACTGATTAATATGGGTTAGATATAGTTAACAAATTAGGTGAATCAGTACAAGCAGTTTTGATTAGGATAGTGGATATATGGACTTAATTAACGAACTCTTATTTTGCTATGAACTAACCCCCGTGCGTGGAAATTAGAAAAAAAATAAATAAATAAATAAAAACAACAACAACAACAACAGTCAAAGAGACCATGAGCTTGGTAGCTGGGAAATTCGTTTTTGTCCTCTAGTGATCAAAAAGGTTGCTGAATAGCTTCTCTGTCTTTGTATCTCAAAGAATGAATTCGGCTTGTTTATGCATGAATTTGCGCATATAATTAATATTACCAACTATTCTCTTCTTGAAATCAGAAATTCAAGTTCTTCCCCAATTTCATCCGTCTCTGAGCTGTATTAACTCTCTCAAGAACTTTCTTGATTGCTATGTCAAATGCATCTTCAGAAGTGTTCAATCCAGAACTTGGATCCGCATATATGACCTTTGGAATTAGTCTTATTACCTCCTCCTGCATCTTTTCAACTTCTTCCTCTGATATTCCCATCAATACCTCTTGTATGCTGGTCTTGCCATCTCTGACTGCACTGTCTGGAATGAAAACCGAATAGTCTGAATGATTCTCTGGCAGATATGAAACATATTGGGCATATGCAGATCCTAGATTGAAGAAAACAGGAATGCAGCCTCCCAAAATGGAGTCAAAAGTTGATCGTCTAGTATATGAGTCCCCTGAAGGCTGCAAGCAGAATCTGGAGTTCAAAAATGTTTTCATCACATGAGCCGGATCGTAACAGTTATCAGAACTCAAAGTACAGTCCAAAAGTTTGCATTTCTCTCCCGAAGCCGAGCATTGATCAATAATCATTCCCCGGATAGAATCTTGCATATTAGGACGTGGAGCGCCAACAAAAGAATACAGGTATGGCCTTTTTATTCTCTTGATCTTATTCTGCCATTCTTGTATCTCTTCTTGAGTTGAAGGATGGAAATAGGTAGGATATGGAATTGCAATATCAGTGGTGCTCCAGGGACTTGATTCAATTGTTAGAACAGTCATATTTTTGGCTTCAGGCAACAACAATAGATTACTACCCCAATCAGAACCACTGTCTGTTTGTCTCTTGAAATCCCAAATTATCCTTCCTGCAACAAAGAAATGATCCCTTCCTAACATGTATTTCCATTGAGGTTGTTTACTGATCCAATTTACAAAATCAAGAGCAGTTACATCTCTTGCTGATATGTCACTGTCCCACAAATATCGACTGACATCAAGGCCGGCATAAAATGGCACATAAATTGCAGAAGCCAATGATGATTCATTGGTTAAACATTTGTATTTCTTCATCCTGTTGTGAAAAATGACCTCCAATGAGAACTGATCTGTTGCAAACCAACTCTCCTCTTGCAGGACACCGCCAGATTCACTAGCCCGAGGACCAAAACCGCCATTCATCAGAGACTTACACATATCAATCCACTTCATCAGGGAGGAACAATTCTTGATAATGTCACTATTGAATCTACTAGGAAGTTCATGGATATAAATGTATCTGCCTGAGCATGAATCATAATTAGCTGATGAGCTATTTCTATCATAAGGTAGATTTTCTTCACTTTTTCCTATGGGGAATAAACTCATTATTGCCCTTGAATTTCTTATAAATCCATGGGGATACAAAGTGAAGCCATATTTCCATTCAAACAGGATTGAATAATGGACTGAAAGCATTAAAACACTAAAAAGATACCAAATCATGAAAACCAACCAGAAATCTTTGGCTTTGCACTTGCATCCAATTAATGATATCCCCATATCCTTTTGGCCTTAAAGCCTCTTAGAGCATTCCCCAGTGTCAAGAATCACTAAATTTCTATTGTTTTGTAATCCTCAATGAATATAGTCTTGCTTAAGCCAAATTGCTGTGTTCTTATGATTAATTATCTCTTTTTTTTTTCCTAGTTCGGTTTTTTAATCTATGCCTTGAATAAAAAGTTACATTATGCATTGAAATTTGGCAGGTGACAATAATTGTATTGACTGAGAAGGTAATTTCCTTCCAGGTTCAATTTGGGTCAATCCTGTAGATTTGGAGAATTTGGCTCCTGGATGTAAATTCTTTTAAATGGAAACTGTAGATTCAAGAAAGAAATTATGAATACATTACAAAAATATTTTGGTTCGATACCCTTCAATTATTTGTTTCCTTTTTGGTTTACTTTTATGCTCATCCGATTTTTTCGTCCTCCTATTGTCCCCATCTACGGTTGACTGCACCAGTAAAAGGAAATCTAAAATTTGTGATTTCTGTATTGGAGTTTCAATTCATAAAAAAGAAAGTAAAAAAAAAAATGTCGTATGTGTGGTAAGAACTTCTAATAAACAAAGAGAAAAACAATAGAGAAAAGGGGTTCAAACAAGATTTTAGTCTAGAAGTTCTTTTTTTATACTTTTTTTCTAGATAACAAAAATTATTCAGCCGATTACATGCTTGTAGTTTGATATGCATCTTGAGGTTATAATATGATTCGAAAATAAATTTTCTTGTTATTTTTAACCAACCCATTTTCTCTCCCATTTATTTTTAGGGTTGAATATTGTGGGACTAGAATGAAATAGATAATGAACTTTCGTTCAATATAGAACTCATTCTACATAATAAAGAGAGAAAAGAAAAAAAAAAAAAAAGATGGAGAAAAGGAGGATATGAAACAAAGAGTTCACTAAACCATACATATAATCCTTGCATTCTAACGTTGCAAATGCCATGAATGGTAGATTTGTATTTTATTTTTTTAACTTCTTATTCCGCCTAAAATCAATTTGATTTTGAATCAAACTATGAAGTCACTATATTAATCTCTGCAACAATTTAAATCATTTTAAAAGGGCATTAGAGAAATGTTAAAGGGACTCGATTTGCTCTAGGAAATTACTCAATGCAAAACTGTAAATCAGTTTAATCCATATTGCTTTAAGAACTTAAATCATCTTTTCATGATTTGTTTAATCTCTGTGATATCAATCAATGAGTAAATCCTTAAGGAGGGTTCATTTTGAAAAGACTTCTGACCTGGGGTGCTTTTGTGGCTTGTTTCCGGTGGGGAATAAGCGCATTCACTGATTGTCCTTTATTAACGAATCGCGTGATGCGTGAGCGCGAGTGTCATTAACGATCGCGCGTTGCGCGGGCATGGGTATGGTGCTTTTGCTGACACCCACGCCCGTGACTTTGGCTGCAGCTCGTCCAACACAAGTGCAGACTTCAGGCATGCATCGTCCATTTTTTTGTTTTTTAAGTTGTCTAAATTTTTCAGACCACTTTCATTGCACCCATGACTTGCTTTTGACCGGCAACAAATATGCACATTCTTTTATTATAGTTAATTTTTGTCTATGTGTTTATTGTTATTATATTTAATTTTTGATAAATTGTGTACGTAAAACTGTTTTTCTTGTCGATAAATGGATGTAATATGATATTTTTTAGAAGTTTCTGTGGATAAGTAATTTTTTTATTTTATAAACAAGGTCATGGTGATTTATTGTTTCTGGTTAATTATCTTCATTCTTTGTCAATTTTGTTTATAATTATATCTATTTCTTGGAATTGATCCTTTATTCCTCCATTTTGTTGCTTTTGGCATTTTTTATTCACCAATTGATCTAAAAGAAATTGTTATCTTTTGTCTCGTTCTTTCTCTTTTAACCTTTTACAGAGTTTGAGTGGTAACTGTTGGCTCTCCTAAAAGATAAAATGCACTTTTGCGCCATGCGCGGACGTATTAAAAAAAATTAAGAAATGTATTCAACAAATGCGCAATTTGTAAAAGGGGATACCTCGCACTATGCGCCTCCTGCTGCAGGCAAAAAGATAAATGCACTTCCACGCATGGCGCAAATGTATTAAAAAAAAAACATATTCGCTGAATGTGCACAATATTAAGCGCATTCACTGAATGCGCTTCCCCTTCTCCCAGAAAAAGTCCACAAGATTACCCCCATGTCAGAAGGCATTTCACATTCGCCCCCATTGAGGAATTACTCATCAATCAATACAGTATGGCATGACCATTAAGTTTTTAATCATAGAACTTGCAAGAATAATATATATCATTGGAAAGATTTCCAGTTAGAATTGGAATTTTTTTTCCTTTTCTTTGAGTGGTGCCTATGAAAATTGTGCAGGAATACTAGCATATTGTATATATAACATGCATTCTATCGCGTCCTAAAAAAATCGTAAGTAAAGGATACTAGTGAGGTCATTGACTGTCGCGTCCTGAAAAGACAATCTGGTCTGGTGACCCCTTTTGAAAAGATAGAGTTTTGGAAAAACCGTGTGCGTGTGAGAAAAAATCGTGTTTTAGTGAAAAAGTGTTATTTAGTAAAAATGGTATTTTAAAAGAAAACAAGGCCGGGACTAAAAAAATGCGACAATTTTGGCCAACTAATTTTGAAAAAGGGTTTTATTTTGAAAAATGGAGTCGCCACTTGATACTGAGTTAGGGTGTACCAAGTCACCCAGAAAATCGTCTAATAAAACAAAAATAAAATTTGAGAAAAAATCATTTAAAACCCTTTTCGACTCCGATCTACGAAAAATGAGAGAAAAAGATATGGGAGTCACATTTGAAGAAAGGGAAGGCAAAGACTTGCACCTAAGGCACCCTTTCAACCTAGCTAAGGCTAGTTACGAGGTTTAATCAAAATTTTCTAAATTAACCCTAGATTCTATCGCGTTCGGATGTATCTAAATGAATGTAAATCCTAAGTCTAAATGTGAATGTCGGGAGGGTCGGCATGTTCCATCGAGACTTGATCGGAATTATCACATTAATTGTGAAACCCGAGTCGAGACCTCAAGGGAATCACGAGTATCTATGCAAAATGCGATGTAAAAGAAAAGAAAAGAATAATATATAGTAAGTGAAGAAAGAAAGTGGGTATGCAACATGATGGGTACAGGGGACTAATATCTCGTGACTGAATGTTTCTACTCACGGAGGGGGGAATGACTTGTACGCCATCGCTTCCCACGTGAGTAGGTGACTATTTCAAGTCAGATCACACAAAATGTCCTAAAAGTCTAAGTGAAAATGCAACCTAAATGTCATGCACTTGAAGATGCGTCAAAATAAATAAATAATAACAATAGTAATAAAAATCATGCAAAATGGAAAGAAAACTAAAAGTGTATAAAGTGGGATGTAAAATGCACACGAATGTACCTAATATTAAAATGCCCTAAGAGTCTAGCGTTGGACTAGGGATTCCCACTAGCGTTGGACTAGCGGGGAAACGATAAAGCCACAACTAGCGTTGGACTAGTGTGGTGACGGAATAACATAAAACATGAATTAAATAGTAAAACATGAATTAAGAGCAAATTAAACATATAAAGGCATGTAAAGTCAAGTAGGAGCACATAACACATAAGCATAATATCTAAATGCAAAATCCTAATGAAAGTAGTAAAATAAATAAGCACAGAAGCATGCAAAAACAAATAAACCCTAACTATTACACCGAGGGCTTAATTTACAATTTAAAGGGAAAAATTAAAAATGACCTATCTATTACATTTGCTATCTAAAATACACAAAATTTTACCAAAAATACGATAAATGTAATCTAGCTATTACAGCGACTAGCTAAATACAAAAATATTATACTTTTGCCAAAATAATAAAATTCGAAATTAAATAACGTAACGTAAATAAATATGCAAAAAGCATGCAAAACAAGAAACATATAAAAATGCATAATAAATCATCACATAAGGCACATTGGAGCACATAAAAATGCAATTAAATGAGAAATAGGAATACCTTTCTAAAGACGTGATACAAATATTTAAGAAAATGAACACACATGTCAATGTACCCTGGTATAAACAAATAAAGCTAAAGTATGTAAAAATTGATAAATTGGGTAAAAATGTAAAGTCTACGAAGCGAAGGGGACCAAAATAAAATTTTACAAAACTTAAGGGGTAAAATTAAAAATTTACACAAGTCTAAAGGTAAAGGCACAAAAATTAAAGTAAATTGAGAACAAAACAGTAAACTTCAACAAAAATGGGGCAAATTGCAATTGGAGTACCTAATTGAAAGACTATAAAATCTAGGGGGATCAATCTATGCTTACAAAGAACTATGAATGTAGAAAAATGAAAAATTTCGGAGCAAAATGCTAATAACCAAAAACCAGGGCCTAAAAAAAATAATTAATTTAATTTTTTTATATCATATTTTTTTACCTAATTAAATAATTAAGAAAAAGTAAAATGATAAACTGAATTAACAATAAACTAAATAACTAAATTAACTAAAATCAACTAAATGATTATCCAATCAAATAATAAATCAATCAACCACAAATAATTAAATAAAGCTAAATCAACAACTTAAATTAATCTGACCAACCAATTTACTTTAACTTGATTAAAATCCAAACCTCTAAAGAAACAACAAAAAAATAAACAGAACAAGATTGAATTGAATCAAGAAAACAAACAAACCAGAAAATGAAAGAAAAAAAATTAAAATCCCCCCAACCCAGCTCATCATTTTCCTCTTTTCTCTGTTTTTCTCTCACCTCTCCCTCTGTTTCAAACTCGCTCTGTATGTCTCTCTCTCTCTCTCTTCAATTTTTCTCTCAACCGAAACCCCCCTTAAGTCCCATTTCTATCCCTCTTTCTAATCTTTCCTCTCTAATTTCCCAATTTACTTCTTCCCTTCCTCTGGCTTTTTCTTCTCTCTTGGTCTACTCTCTCCCTCGATCTCTATTTGTCCTGGCCTGAGCCCCTCTGTTTTCTCTCTTCCCATTTTACTCACTTCTCCATCTTCTCTCTTCTCCTTTCTTTTCCTTCTCTCGCTGTCCAACTTCCTCTCTCTCTGTTTTATCTCTCTGTTTAACTATCTCTTACCCTACTCTCTGTTCTCGTGTTTTCCTCTCTTTGTTATCTCCAACTCTCTCGGTTCTTTGCTCTCTGAAGGGGGGAAGAAGAGTGGAGATGATGGGGGAAGCGAGGAATGATTTGAGGCAGAGGAAATTGATGGTTGTGCAGGTGTTGATTAGTGGTGGTAGCAGTGTAGGGTATGGTAATGGTGGTGATTTTGTTGGATTTAGGTTGATAAGGCGGCGGCGCGTGACAGGGGCTAATTGATGTACCGAAGGTCGTGGTCTTGGTGATTGATGACTATGGGTGTGGTGAATTTGTGGGTGGTGGTTATTGTGTGGCTAGGCGGTGGTGAACGACGCTGATGTCACTGTGATTGTGATTGATTTCAGTGATTGATAGTGAGGGAAGGGGCTGTTGGTAGTCTCTAGTAGTTGTAGGTGGAGAAGCTGTGTATTTTCAGTTGAGGAAAAATGGCAAGAATATGGCTAATTTGGTAGTTTCTATGCTCATTAGGCAGGGATGGTTGGGTTGTTTTGTTGCTTAAGAATTGCCAGTGCAGTGGTGAATGTCTGTTGTTCATGCATATATTGATTCTACAGATGAGGATGGTGAGTTTAGTGGCTGAATTGTAACAGTTGTTGTTTTTGCATGCCCATCAGTTTGTCGAGGGCAACAGGGGCGACGGCACGGATGGTATTGGCTTGATAGTTGTGGGTTTGGTTTGGACTCTTGCATCTGTTTTGTGCCTTTCCTTGTAGGTCATAGGCAACAGGGAGTGAAGGGGGGTGGAGGACTTGAAGCTGTGATGTTTGGCAATTTGGCGTGATGATTGAAGGGGTTGGGTTATGGGTTGAGTACAGGCAGTATTTTGGGAGCTCTAGGTGGTGATGAATTGCAATTTTATGGGCTGTTTGTTTTGGTGGTTGAAAACTGATGGATTGGCGTCATAGAATAGAGAAATCGTGGACTATGGGACTAATTTGGGTGATGATAATTTCGGACCTGTGGTTGTTTTTGCAGGTGGTAGTTTCAGGTTGTTTGGGTGGTGGAGGTGTGGTTCTAGAGGTCTATCAATGGTGATTTTGTGGCTTAAGATTGCTGTGGAAGAAGGAAACAAGGGACGATGGAAGGTTGAAGAAGGAAACTAAAATCTTTTTCCAGAAAAAGGAAGAAAAGTAAACAAAACAAAACCCTAAAATCTTCAATAAATAATAAAAAATTCTATCCAGAAAATCTTAATAAGAATGAAATTTTACCTGGATTAGGGAGATGTCTTATAACTTTGACAGATTCCTGCTTGTTGGCATGAACAGTGATTGAACTTCTTGATGAAATGATGAACAGTAATAAGAAATTGAAAGGGATGATAATTGCGTATTTTTTTTTGGTATATTTAGTGTGTGTTTTGTGGTATTTTTGTGTGTGTGTTTGATTTTTTTGGATAAAATCAAATGTGTTTTTAGGGTTTCTCATTTTTTCCTTGTTTTTTGCTGAATAAAGGGGGTATTTATAGGCCACTTGTCTTGGTCACAAAAAATGCTATAAAATAACAAAAACGCCACCAATAATAAAAATACTAATTTCATTTAAAAAAATATTTTTTAATCCCAAAAATTAAAAATTAATACAAAGAAATGATAGCTGTCGCGCCCCATTTTTTCGAAAGTCGAAAAAAGGGAATTATTATTGTTGTTGTGTTATTTATTGGAAAAAAGCGAAGGTTTTTGTAAAATGATTTTTTTAAAAATAATTTATAGAAAATAGTTTGACGAAAGATGTGATTTTAGAAAATGGTTTATTTTGAAAACAAAAAGAAAAAGGGCCTAAAATGGGTTTTTAGTGAAAAGGAAGTCGCCACTTGGTATTGAGTTTTGGTGTACCAAGTCACCAAAAATATTTTATAAATGTTAGAAAATCGATAATGGTTTATTTAGAAAATAACTTTGAGAAAAAATATAAGAAAAATAAGAAAACCCTTTTTTGACAACTTCAGGTATTTGAAAACAAGAAAAAAAGGTTCGGGAAGTCACAGTTAAAGAAAGGGAAGGCGAAGGTTTACACCTAAGGCACCTTCAACCTAGCCGAAACTAGTTGCGAGGTTTAGTCCAAATTTTTCTAATATAACCCTAAGGTTTTATCACATTTGAATGCAACTATATGAATGCAAATCTAATCCTAAAAATAGGTATCGTTAAGGGACAAAATATTCCATTGAGGTTTGGTTGGGATTATCACATTAATTACGAAACCCAAGTCTGGACCTCGATGGAGTCACTAGTATAGATGTAAACTGGAATGCAGAAGAAAAGGGAAATAGTAATATAGCTAGTAAGTGAACAAAGAAAGTAGGGATGCAACATAACGGGTACGGGAGACTAATAAACTCGTGACTAGCTATTCCTACTCACGGAGGGGGGAACGGCATGTACGCCACTGCTTCCACGTGAGTAGATGACTATTTCTAGTCGAATCGCACACAAAATGACTAAAAATTCTATGTGTAGTGGAGTCTAAATGTTATGCGCCGAACATATGTTTAAAATAGATAATAAGTGATAATAATACATAAAAACCATACAAAAATGAAAAAAAAAGTCATAAAAAGGAGAGAATGTGTGTGAAATGGCATGAAATGCACACGAGAAATGATTTTAATACTAAAATAACCTAAAGGCCTAGTATTGGACTAGCCTATTTTCTAGAAATTCTTTGCTAGCGTTGGACTAGCGAAGAAATCGGAATTAACCACAACTAGCATTGGACTAGTGTGGCGACAATACACATATATTATAATAAATAAGTAAATAAATAAAACACAGATTAAAGCAATAATCACATAAAAGCAGATAATAGCACATAGGAACACATAGCATACGAGCATAATATTCTAGATGCAAAGTCCTAAAGAAAGCGAATAAAACACATAAGCACATAGCACACATAACACACATAGCACACAAAAGTCCTAACTATTACACTGGGGAAGCCTAATTACAATCTAAAAATAAAAAATAAAAAAATAAAGAAAACGTATCTAACCTATTTATTACATTTTCTATCTAAAATACATAAGATTTTGTTAAATAGATAAAATATAAACTATCTATTACATTTTCTATCTAAATACAAAATTTTTGTCAAATAGAATATTACCTATCTATTACATTTCTTCGAATAATTAAAATTTAAATTCAAGTAAATAACACGAAATAAATAAATAAATGTTCACACATGAATAAAAATTATAAGCACAAAAAGATATATAAAAAAAACATATAGAAAAACACAAAGGAGCACGTATGAGCATATAAAGAGACATTGAAAGGGTAATAGAGGTACCTCTCATTCGTAAACTCGGTACAAATTGCTAATAAAATGAGCAAACATGTCAAAAAATACCACTGTTTAAATAAATAAACTACTAATTAAATAATTTCATACTAATCACTATAAACATGCCACAATAATTCAAAACAATTATAGCAATAATAAACAAAAATAAAGGAAAACAATAATTAAGTAAATAAGAAAAGGAAAGAAAGAAAAAAAATGTTTAGTTAAAAGAATAAAAATAAAAATAATAAAAATAAAATGCAATGATACATAATTAAGTTTTTAACATACAAATAAGAATTACCAAAATAACTAAAAGAGAAATAAAGAAACTAATTTGAGAATTAATTAGACTAACAAGACCAAATTTTAGAACGTTAATTATAAATTTAATAAAATAAAAATAAAATGTGAAAAGAATTAATTAAAAGCTTTGAGGACTTAATTTTTTTTTTTGGCAAAAATAAAATGTTCCAAGGTTTTGGATTAAAAATGGAAATTTAGGCAACATTCTAGAGTAAAAATGTAATTTTTAACAAACTAAAGGGTAAAATTATAATTTCAAACCGTAGTTAGGATAATAATATAATTTACAATGAATTTAAAGGCTAAAATATAATTTCCAACAAGCATAGTGCCAAAAATAAAATTTTCCAGCAATACTTAAGGCCAAAAATGTGATTTCAGCAAACTTGGGGGGTTTAAAATGCAATTCCAGCAACATTCAAGAGTAAAAATACAATTTTCAGCAACATTCAAAGGCTAAAATTCAAGTTCTAGCTACTTGGAGGGCAAAAATATAAATTCCAGCAATATTGGAGGGCAATAATGTAATTCCAGCAAAGCACAATGACAAAAATAAAATTTCAGCAAGGTTGGGGGATAAAAATGCAATTTTCAGCCACATGAGGGACCAAATTTACAATTTCCATCAACATTCAAGGGCTAAAAGACAATTCCAGCAAACTTGGGGAGTAAAAATGAAAACTAGAGCAAACTTAGGGGGTAAAAATATAATTTCAGCAAGAGTTAAATGACAAAATTACAATTTCTAGCAAGCTAAAGGGGCAAAATATAATTTCCAGCAAGTTTAAAACTAAATTGCAATTATTCTAGACATAATTGAAAGGAACTACAAATTCTAGGGGTTAACTTAAATAAATAAGGACTTAAATGAAGTAAACTAAAAGTATTGAAGGGCATAATCAAACAATTAAAAACTTAAGAGGGCAAAACATAAATACATAATCTGCTAAAATAATAAATAATAAATAACTAAAGAAAACTAATCAAAACTACGTCGTTTTATGTCAAAACGATGTAGTTTTGCTAACTTCTTTTTTTTTTTTCTTTTTACCAGTTTTCCTTTCTTTTTTTTCTTTTTTTTCTTTTTTTTCTTTCTTTTCTTTCTTTTTTCTTTCTTCTTTCTTCTTTCTTTCTTCTTTCTTTTCTACTTTTCCAGATTTCCTTTTCTTTTTTTTTGGCTCTCTTTTTCTTCCCCTTCTTCCCTAGTTCTTCCCTCTCTCCCTCTCTCTCTCTCTTTCTCTCTCTCTCTCTCTCTCTCTCTCTGCCGGACCTCTCTTTTTGCCGGTTTGCTCTTTATCTTGGTCCTTCTCTCTTTTGGTCTACTCCTTCTCTCGATTTCCCTCTTTTTATTCTTTTTGGTTTTCTCTTTTTCTTTTTTTTTTCTTTAAAGTCTTTAAGCCTCTTAATTTGTAAACAAATCCATTGCAAATCAAACATTTATACTTATTTCAATTTTATTGGAGGCTGATAAAAAAAAATGAATGAAAGGGCCACGAAACCTTACCTATTTAGCCGGGAAATCAGCAGCACCTGATAGTGTTGATAGGTTGATTTGGATAAGTGAATGCGGCTCAATTGTTTGATATCTGCTGTTGTTGGTTTGTTGTCCTGGTTTTGTGCTGAGTCTTTTCTTTTTTTTTTTTGTTTTTTTGTGCAAGGGTGTGTGATGTGTTTATGTGTATTGTGCGTGTGTGTGTTTGAAACAGCTGATGTGTGCTTATGCGTGTGTGAGTGATTGTATGTATGTGTGTGCAATTGCTTATGGTTATGTGTGCGTGTGTGTAATTGTGGTGGTTTATGGCTGATTTGTGAAGTGATTGTGGGTGGCAATGGCGATGCTGTGGGACTGTTTTTAATGGCCTGGTTGCAGGCTGTAGCTGTTGTTTTTTATGTCGATAATTTGGGCCGCAATTGGTGTGTGTAATCGCGTGTGTGTGTGATGTGTGTGTTGTGAGAGAGCCGAGAGAAGTGAGGAAAAACAGGTGCAGGTTTGCAGGTGAAGTGAGTGTGCCTGTGTGCTGTGAATGTGAGGTGTGTTTTGTGAAGGTGTGTGAGGGTGTGCAATTGGTGTCTGATGAGTGTGTGAGTCTGATGTGTTTGTACAGGGAATGGTGAATCTGTGAGTGAGTGTTGTGAGGAGTGTGAATGATGAGCTTGAGTGTGATGAAGTGAGGTGTGTGTAGGCCTGTCAACGGGTCGGGTTCGGGTCGGAATTGAACATTTCGAACCCAGACTAGTTTAGAAGAAATGGTGTCGAACCCGGACCCGTTACCTGGCGGGTCTTCCTTTTCGTTTCCCAAATTCGGGTCCGATCGGGTCCGGACCGATCGGGATCGGGTCCGGGTCCGGGTCCTAACAACATGCAACAAAAAGGAGTTCAAATGCTCAATTGAATCACCTAGATCCAGATTCGGGCTGGATCCGGGTCGGTGACCCGCAGAAAAAATTGAAAAAAAAATAGCTGGTTGCCAAATTTTTCACACAATCACAATTTTAATTCAAAAAAAGCAACTTAAAAATAGTACATATTTTAAAGCTATTCTAATACATAATCATTTCAAAGCGAACTTAAAAACACTAATGCATTGCCTAATGAATTCACCTGTAAGCATGTGGAAAAGATAAATTCCTACCCGTAATCATGGATTCTTAAATTGGACTAGCCATGTATACACACATGTATAACTTACTAGTCCTTATTTATTTATTTCATTTACTAGTCCTTTTTTTTTTTAATGTAAGATTCTAATTTGTTTAATTGATTTTTCTTTTTGGGGGCCAGTCTCAATAGGTTTTGATTTTTGAGAGTTATTTTGTGTTTTACAGGGTCAATATATTCCGGTGAACCCGATAGACCCTCACGTCATAAAAATTGCAGAATTTGCAGTGGAAGAGCATAACAAGACGGCACCCATCAAGTTGGTGTTTGTAGCTGTGGTTAAGGGATGGAAGCAAATTGTAGAATACAGAATCTCTTCAAGAAAATAAAATACAAAACCCACAAAAATTAAAAACGAAGAAGTAGATGCCACCAGCAGCAGAAGAAATCAATTAAAACAACAAAAACTAAAGATTCATCGATTTATACCTGCAAGACCACCAGCAGCAGAAGCCAGAAGCAAACCAACAGAAGAAATAGAAGCAAAAGCTATCTTGGTCGGTCAGAAATTGTGGAAGAGATAAGGGGAGTCAGAGAGGGGGGGCGTGAAATTATGGAAGAAATTGGAGAGTGAGATAGGGGAGGAGAACGCGACGTCAGTCGTTGTTGGCCAAACGAAGAAGTAGGGTTTTTTGGGACTAATGTGATATTGTAAAAAGTAAAATGCAAATATATATTTTTTAATTATTATTTATTTTAAAATGGGTCCGGGTCCGGGTCAGGTCAGAACAAATTCTACCATACCCGACCCGTTTTCTTTTAGAACTATTCGGGTCCGGGTCCAGGTTCGAGTCCGAGTAAACGAAATTATTCCCTTATCCGGACCCGGACAAAAAGAGCTGATCCGGGTCGGGTCCGGTTCGAGACCCGACCCATTGACAGGCCTAGGCGTGTGAACTCTGTGTGTATGTGAAGAAAAAAAATGCAGGTGTGTGAGTTTGTGAATTGAATATGCAGAGAGAAAGTGAGGATCGAAGGGGAGGGAGAGTGAGTTGTGTGTGTCTGTGAGTGAAAATGTGTGAAGTGGATTGAGTGTTTGGTGAGGAGTGAAAAATGCAGGAACATGAGCTGTGTGCTTGTGTATGCAGGTGAAGTCAGGCCAAGAGAAGTGAGGGAGTGATGTGATTAGAGGGTGGAGTTGGTGGGTTAGGATGTTCTGCAAAAATGATGGTGTTTTGGGTAGAGGTATGGCTGCTTAGCAGCCATTGCAGTTGCAGCAGCAGTAGCTACAACGCTGCTGCTGCTCTGTTTTTTTTTTTTTTTTAATTTGTAAGATTATTAAGAAAAATAAAAAATGGAACAAAATAAAAACTATTTGAACTCTTTTAAATTATATATTAAAAAGAATACTAAAATACAACATTATAAGAAGGAAAGAAAAATTCAGTGTAACAAAATTAAAAGTTAATTCAACATTAGAAAACTATAATTTAAAATAAATATCAAATGGTCTTAAAAATAAGTTATGAAATTTTTTTTATAAGTATATAAAATGCACATATACAAAATTCTTATAAAGAAAATTTTAAATAAAAAGTGCATTGAAAAGTGTGACCTAAACATGACAAAATTATAAAATTTATGAAAATTACTAAATGATATTTAAAAATACTAAAATTTTAAATAAATAATAAATGACTCCCAACAATCATTGAAATTAGAAATAATGATAAAACGGTAAAATTATGTATTTAGCAAATGAAATAAAACAAAATAAAATAAAATGATATTTACATGATGAAATTAACATTTTGCCCCTAATACATCTAATTAGATATAATATACACAAAAATTACAATTGGCCCCTGAAAATAAAAATTATCCCCAAATGAAGTAAAATACATTTTCTTTTGAAAGGGTGTGTCAAAATTTGGTGTCTACAACAGTAATCTCTAAAATTTTTAAAAATAATTCAAAGTGGACTTCAAAAATAAAAACTAGAGCTTAAAGCTAATAAAAACGCGCTCGAAGTGTGAAATGACGATTTTGCCCCTGGACAATGAAAATACACAAAAAATGGCTATTGGCTTCAAAAAATTGCCAAAAATTAAAAGTAAGCTTAAAACACTAGAAAATGCCTTTATGACCCAAAAATTGATGAAAAATGAATTTAATCTGTAAAATGATGAGTTTGCCCTTAGACAATGAAAATTCACAGAAAAATAGCTATTGACTTCAAAAAATTACCAAAAATTAAAAATAAGCTTAATACACTAGAAAATGCATTTATGACTCAAAATTGATAAAAAAAATGAATTTAAACTGTAAAATGGCGATTTTGCTATTGAATGCAGTATTTACAGAAAAAATAGCAATCGTCTTCAAAAAATCAAGAAAATTTAGAAACATGCTTAAAAAATTAGAAAAATAAATTTGAGACCTGAAATAAACTAAAATGGCGTTCGCGATGTGAAATTACCATTTTACCCTTGTGTTGGTAAAATATGAAAACAATACCAATTAAATTCAGAAAAATCATAAAAATTTAACAATTTCACATGAAAGTAAAATATGAATTTAAAACCCCCAAAACTCAATGGAAAAAATATTTACAGAGAAAAATTACTATTTTGTCCCCGAGATTATTGAAAAATTAAAATTTGGCCCAAAAAATGCAAACATATCCCCCAATATTTGAAAATAAATGGTGTGTCAAAATTTGGTGTCTACACATTCATCTAGTTATCTCGTATGTACATGTTGGAGATGAACACCTTTATCTTTTTCCATACACATATGTGCCCATAAACACATATGTGACACGTAATGAGTTATAAAAAATTGATCCCAAAGACTCAAATAGTAATTTAATGATTAAAAGTACTTATTCTTCATTTTGAAGGAAGGGAGGATTGGCAGCACACCCTTTTAATTTTTTCCTTTTATTTCACTCACTACTCTGCTTAGAGCGGCGAACAAGGCAAACTCAGTTTAAATTTATCAGGTTCAAAGTCAAGATAACTCAATCGAGTAATGTAGAATTGAACCTAAACTCGAGTTTCAATTAAAACCTAATATATTTCAAATAAAATAAATAATAATTAAATTATTACATATATATTTTCATCATAAAAAATCAGTTCATAGTTTTTCTTCTTTGTATCATAATTTATAAAATTAGAATAGTTTTTTTTATTGTTGGTTATGTGAAACATATAAAAAATAATTAAAAATACTAGACTTAGGACCTGGTTGAATAAAAAAATATATTTTTTGATTGATTGTGTAATAGCTCTTTTCTTCTTAGTTGTTCAAGATAATATGTGAAGGACCTCTTACCAAATCTAATAAGTTAAACTTAAAGTAATAAAAAGTTTTATAAGGCTATTTTTGCTCTAAAATTGACAATAGATTTGATAGAACTAAAAGATAGAATAAATTATCAAAATATAAATAATTTTCTAATTGCATTATATAATAATTCAAAAACAGTTTTATTCTTATCAATTTACCTAGAATTACTTAACAAGGGGGTTGATTGAAATTGCACTGTATGTGTGTATATTAAGGGGGTGTTTGGTTTAATTTCCTCAATTACTATCACTATGGGTATCATTAACCCTACTATGAGTATGGGTTTTGATGATTCCCCTAACATGTTTGATTTAATAATGGAATGGGTATCATTATAAAAATACTTGTTTGGTTTTCTAGAATGACTCAAGTAAATTTTAAAATTTTTAAATCTTTTATTTATGATATACAAATTTTTAGATTTCTTATTTTGTATCTTTTTAAAGAAAATTTCTAAAAAATTTCTTCAATTTTAAATATAGCCAAGCTCTAATTTGAGTTTTATGCAAATAATAACCTTAAAAAAAAGTCATTTTTATTGTATTAATAGAGAGTACTATATATCTTTGATTTTTAGTTCAAAATTTATTAAAAAAATTGAATGTAAAAAAAATTTATTAAAAAGAATTTTTATAAAAAATTTTATAAAATACTAATAAAAAATATTTAAAATCAAAAGACAAAACAGAGAGAGAGAGAGAGAGAGAGAGAGAGAGAGAGAGAGAGAGAGAGAGAGAGGGAGGAATAGTATATTGGTGGTGGGTAACTAAAAAAACATGTGTTTTTAGAGTGGGTGTATTTTTGCCCTTAATCATAAAGGTTAATGGGTTTGATAGAATAATATTTTGGGAGAAATCATTAACACCCTAATTAATCACTATTATTCTCATTGAATAATAGTGATAGTTGTTTAATACACACCAACAATGGGTATCATTCTTTATGATACCCATTCCCCTCCATAATTCTCCCTTAACCAAACACCCCCTAAGTTTGACAAGCATTGTATCATGACTTGATTAAGTTTGACAAGCTTTTGTTATGAGTATACTTGTACTTCAAATTTACAAATTTACGCTGTTGGTTAATACTAAATTGATTCAAATTGTTGACAAAATTAAGCCGTCGTCTCAATTTGTTTGTAGAGTTCTATTTTAACTACCAATTGTATAAAAAGGAAAGGAGTGACAATCGGAGTCGAATTTCAAATAGGAGCTCGTTGACTTGATTCTAACTCTCCCCAGGTTGGTTGATCAACCCGTTTGACCCAAATTTTTTTTTAAAGATTGTTTGACTTCTTTTTTTTGTTTTTTGTTTTTCCTTTTCGAGTCAAACAAGTCGATCCAATTCTTACTCGAAACTGACTTGTTTTTGAAATTTTTCGGGTCAAACGGGTTGATCCGAACTTGACTTATTTTTTCAGTAGGCCAATCGGGTTTGTCTTGATTTTCATCCAAATCAATCGAATCTACACCCAAATCTTTTATTTTCGTGTTAGGTAATTGTCACCATTGAAGGAAATGCACATATCCACAATATGTACGGCTAATTTCTAAAAATATACCTGAAAAAAAATTTTATCCAGAAAATGAGTAGAATTGGGATGAAGTTCTGAGTTAAGGGTTGTCGCCAACAACGTTGGCGGTGACGAAGCCATTTTTCTTTTTTCTTTTTTTTAAATCTACAGTGTCGCTGCCAACATTGTTAGTGGCAACACAAAAAAAATTCCAATTATTTGCACTCCAGTCCTTTAGGGACTAGAGTGCAATTTGGCATCAATGGAAAAATTAAAAAAAAAAACAAATGTGAATAGTGTTGCCGCCAACTTAGTTGGCGGCAACAATCAAAGTATTAAAATTGCACTCCAAGTCCAAGGACTGGAGTGCAATCTTGCATTAATAGGAAAATGAAAATTAAATTAATTTTGAATTTTGACCTTTCTTTTTTAAAATTGTAATTTAAAGAAAATGAAGGAACAATTTGGTTGGAACAATTTTGTTGGAAAAATTTTGTCCATTATGTTTTAATTTTACATTTTAACCAAAACAAAAAAAACAAAATCGAGTTAAACCAATACTATTTCTAATAATTTTTTTTTTACTTTCTTGTGGAAATGCTTTTTGCGTATGTTTCTTTTGTAAATAAATAATACTACAATGTTTTACAATTTTTTTTAAAATCATGCACTGCAATGTGATAAAAACAAATTTTTTTTTGAAGAATTGCATAAAATATAATTAGAAGTAGAAATATTGCAAACGGTGACAAATACCATCACTCTTGATGAATTAATAAACTCTCTTCAAAATTAAAAAAAAAACACTGAGTAATATTTTACACATTTTTAGAATAATTTTTTCCAAAAATATTACTTAGTGTTTTTTTTTTAATTTTGAAGAGAGTTTATTAATTCATCAAGAGTGATGGTATTTATCATCGTTTGCAATATTTCTACTTCTGATTATATTTGATGCAATTCTTCAAAAAAAAATTTGTTTTCATCACATTGCAGTGCATGATTCTAAAAAAAATTGTAAAACATTGTAGTATTATTTATTTACAAAAGTAACATACGCAAAAAGCATTTCCACAGGAAAGTAAAAAAAAATTATTAGAAATAGTATTGGATTAACTCGATTTTGTTTTCTTATTTTGGTTAAAATGTAAAATTAAAACATAATGGACAAAATTTTTCCAACAAAATTGTTCCTTCATTTTCTTTAAATTACAATTTTAAAAAAGAAAGGTCAAAATTCAAAATTAATTTAATTTTCATTTTCCTATAAATGCAAAATTGCACTCCAGTCCAGTCCTTAGTTGGCGGCAACACTATTCACATTGGTTTTTTTTTTTAAAAATTTTTCCATTGATGCTAAATTGTACTCCAATCCCTAAAGGACTAGAGTGCAAATAATTGAAATTTTTTTTGTGTTGGCGGCGACACTATAGATTTAAAAAAAAAAAGAAAAATGGCTCCGTCGCCCCTTAACTCAGAACTTTATCCCAATTCTACGCATTTTCTGGATAAATTTTTTTTTCAGGTATATTTTTAGAAATTAGCCCAATATGTACTTGCATTGATTTTTTTTTTTTTTTTGCCATTTTCCTTAACAAGGGACAACTTAATTGAACAGTTAAATTGGTCCCAAAAAAAAAAAAAAAAAAAAAAAATATATATATATATATATATATATATATATATATATATATACCGTTAAAACTTGCGGTACGTAAAGAAAATTATTTTCTTAACTATTTTCAGATATCCGCAAATGAAGGGTCCTCCTCATGCCCCCTTTTCAAGTCTAGCAAATAAACAAACAAAAGCTTCCAATTTTCACGCGCTTCACATCATCCCTCTCAACTCTTCCAAGAACTTCCATCCAACAATTTCCCACCGCATCGATTGATTGATTGATTACATTAGATCCCACATGGGGATCTGCACTTCACCTTTTCCACTTCATCACTCAAAAAAGTACTAGGAACATCCCATGAACTAAAAGCCTTAAATAACTACTTCTACTTCAAAATCCTGAAAAATAAGAATCTGAAATCCCGAAACTTCCTCTCAAGAGCCTTCTCTGATAGCTTATCTCGAAAGGGTCATTCACTATTTCACTACTTTCACTGTTTTTGTAGTGTTTGTGGATTTTTGGAATGGATTCTTTGCTGGTTTTGCACTGCAATTGTGTGGCTTTTTCAAGTCGTTGTTCTAGTTCTAGTACAAGGCAATTAAATGTTGTTCAACAGCAGAGACAAAAGAAATTCTTGAGGCCATCTTTGGAGATTGATAGGAACTTGGGGTTCTTTATGAATAGAGAGGCATCCAAGATTCTTTGTGGGGTTTCTTCAGTTGAAACCTCCAGGTGAGTTTTGATGCAAGTTTTTGATTTGATGGTTGCGGTTAACTTTTGTTTTTGTTCTGTTTGGAAATTGGAATAGAATTTCAAGAAAGCCATTTTCTTGAAGATTTTATGTATGTGTAATCATAATCTTCTAAGTACTGTTAGAGCCTTTCTGATTTGAAGCTTTATTTTAGTGTCTGAACCAATGTGGAGGGTCCTAAGGGGGCATTGTTAGAAAATTGAAATAGTTGGAGTTTTTCTTATTTGCTTTTTGATAATTTATTGGATGGTTGCAAGAGGAAATGAGATTAGCATTTTGCCGTTCTGATACTTGAAGTTAAAAACATTATCTTCGTTATTTCTAAATTGCATTGCCTGGCCTTTTAAGTTCAAATAAATGTTTTATTAAGTTATTTTTGTTAATGGATCTATAATTCGTAGTATTCATACACATAAATAACTACTAGTAAATTTTTATGAGAAAACTGACACGCAGACAGTTCTTTGGACCTTAATTTCATCGGACCAGTTGATGAAAGATGCAAGAAAAGCTCAAGGGAAACATCAGTTTGTATAAAATTTTGCAAGATGTTTTTTCTTTCTGGTTGAAGCATTTCTGTTTTATTGTGGTGATAACATTTAATTTCGAGGCTGTTTTTTCTTTTTATTTTCTTGTTTTGGAGTTGCAAAGTGTTTATGTCTTTGATTCCTTTTAGTAATTTAAACATGTCCATGTTCATTTTGATATGGTTTCAGTTTTTTGGTGATAAACTAGGATTTGCAAAAGGGCTAAACATTTATGAATCATTGATAAAATGTAAGTCAGGATTTGGAGAAACCAATTTACACCTGACAGTCAGAGTGTTTATCAAGGATTTATAAACTAAATATGAACAAAGCCTGATACGGAACAAAGTATTTATTATGCCAAGCAATCATTTGCAAATTTGTCTTGCATTAATCTGACACAATCAAATTTGCATTTTCAATGTCGGTTTATACTCAGATTGAATGTGATCAATGTGTAGAATAAGTCGGACACTACTCTTTATCGATCCCAGTCATTACAGGAAGCTTTTTGCTTGACTTCAAGAGTATGATTTCTATATGTTTCACCAAGTTCCCCTAATTGTTAAAGAGTATTGAGTTTCTGGTGCAAGCAGAAAAGGTTTGCTGCTAAGCTTCTCAATATTGCCTATGAAACTTCTTAAAAGAACCTTTCAGTGGACATTATTTAGAAATTGAAAGGTACGTAACCAGACTTTCTGAAACCACCTAATTACAAAGCTGAAGGAAGGACCAATTTTGAAACTACATTCAGTCCTAATGCTAAAACCCTGAGAAACTTTGGTTGAAGTGCTTTTTGCCTCTAATAGATTGAGTGTCCTAAGGATGCTTGTTATGTAAAACATCCACTACTGGTGTAGAATAGAGGAGCCAGGGGAAAACTTGTAAAGTAGCAAGACACGTTATAACTGAGGTATATCATAGTGTAAAACTCTTGGTTTTTGTTTGATTTTCTAGTTTAATAGAAAAGTTCAAGATCTTGTTCTATTATATTTTCATTTCTTTAACCAGCAGTTGTGGCCTTAACATAAATTGCTCTTTGGGTTACATGATTGAGATGTAGCTTGTGGTGACCTTCTCTTATATTTTACTCCGAGTTTTTATTTAAAGATTTTGAAAAGGAGATTTTAAGAATGGTTTTTGGGACAGGAAAGAGGAGAAGAAACAGAAAAAGAAAAAGCAGTCTCGGCAAGGGCGTGAAAAAGCGCAATTAAAAGTTCGGCTTGATCATCAAGTTGAATTTGGAGAGCACATTGCAGTTTTGGGGTCGGCAAAGGAACTGGGGTCATGGAAGAAAGAAGTAATGATGGAGTGGACAGAAAATGGATGGCTATGTGAATTGGAGTTAAAAGGCGGAGAGTCTGTTGAGTATAAATTTGTAATTGTCAGGAAAGACAAGAGTCTGGCCTGGGAGAATGGTGATAATCGGGCATTGATGCTGCCAGAAAGGGGAAGTTTCGAGATGGTTTGTCATTGGAACATGACAGATGAGCCTGTGGACTTACTGCCTTTGGACTTGGAAGAGGAGGGAGAAGTGGAGGCCTTAAGTGATAGTGGTGTTACTGTTGACAATGTGGCTGAAACAGAGATAGTGGCAAGTCCTTTTGTTGAACAATGGCAAGGGAAGGGTGCATCGTTTGTCCGTTCAAAGGAGCAGCTTGACATGGAGAAGGATAGGAAGTGGGATACATCAGGTCTTGAAGGGATTGCTCTAAAGTTAGTAGAAGGTGACAAGAATTCAAGGAACTGGTGGCGGAAGGTAAGACATTGGCATATTTTTTTTTTTTAATTCCTGATAAAGTATAACATTTGTCTTTTTGCATGTTCTGTCTCTATATGCAATCCATTTTTAGTGCCCAAAATAGGATGTCCTGAGTTGTCTGCATTTGCTTTTTCCTTTTTCCTTTTGCTTACTTTCAGCTGAAGAATGCTGATACCAAAATACACCCTATCTTTAGAAAATTTTAGAAAGAGAAGGTATAAGTGATCTTTTGGTATCTAAAACTGATAAAAAGAAAACGATAGTATAACAGCAGACACACTATAACTACAACTGGAAAATAAACAATATACTACTTAGAACAATTTTTTTGATCTAAAGATTTCTCTGGCTGGATTTCATGTAACTTATGAAAGGAACTTTGACTAAGTTCTGTTGTAATAATGAGAGAACAAAATTTGAGAAAAAAAAAAAAAAACCCTTGTAAGATGTTATTATTACAGAGTTTAATTGGGCGAGACGGCTTGTGTTCTAGTGACATTTTTTCTTTTTCTTTTTTGTTTCTTGGGTGGATAATTAGGGTAGCTTCCTTTTGCTCAAACAAAAATGTATAATGAATAGCGACAATATGCATTAAAAGAATATATTTTGAGCAACATGTAGTTTCCAATTAATCGGACAAAAAAAAAGGCAAAATAACTTCAATTTGAAATACTAGATCGGCTCCAAATTCGAATCTTGCTAAATGATCACTCTTGCTTTCGATTTGAAGTTTCCATCTCTTGTAGTTTTTTTCAAAATTCTTGTACTTTCATTTGCATGAAAAGCTTTTTTGGGGCCAACACCATTACTTGTATCTTTACTGGTATAGCTTGAAGTTGTTCGTGAGCTAGTGGTTGGAAGTGTGGAGAGTGGGCATCGCTTGGAGGCTCTTGCATATTCAGCTATCTATCTGAAGGTATTTTGATGATGTTCATTTTGCGATAGTTTCTTAATCCACTTGATTGTGTCAGTTATTTTTCCACCTTATCTTACAGCATGTATACAGTGGATAAACACAGGGCAAATTCCTTGCTTTGAAGATGGGGGTCATCATCGGCCCAATAGGCATGCTGAGATTTCCAGGCTTATATTTCGTGAACTAGAAAGAATTTCCTATGGGAAAAAAACTTCCCCTCAGGTAGTTATTGACATTTTTACTTATGAGTTTTCCACAAAGTTAGAATAGTTATATATTGTCTAGCATGTAACCATGCTTTTTGTTGGAAGCTAGCATAGAATGATCAAAGTAGCAGACAGTATTCAATTCTTTAACCTCCTTTCCTTTAAGTGCTCAAGATTCTTGTCCATTTTGGTGAACCCTTAATATTCTGTTATGGTTCTGTACGTTATAGAGTGGAGTTAGTTTGTATGATTAGTTCTATATGCTAAATTGTCATTTAACCTTTTTACTTTCTTAACAAAAAAAATCTTAGAATTTTAAGTTTCTGTGGAGAAAATTTTGCCAGAAGTTTAACACTGTCAAGATTTTTTTTTTTTTGTTTTTTTTTTTTTGGGGGGGGGGGGGGGGGGAGGGGAGGGGGAGGAACTGATACATTAAATTTTAAATCTTCAAAAATAAAAAAAAGGTCATCTTGCACAATGGAGTTACTGGTGATAAGCTTAAGGGGATGGAGGCTAATGAGAATCTTGTAGAGTTAAAAACTGATACCTGTTACAGATATTAACTTATTAATTAGCCAACATTTATGCAGGCTTAAGGAAGTTAAAATATTATGTAATAACATTATCCAAATATGATTTAGAGTAATTATCAATTATCTCCCCTCATGTCAACAAACTTTCCTTCCTATTAATTTCTGTTGGTAATAATTCTAGAAAAGCTTCATGTTATTTGAAGTTTTCCTAGTATTTTATAATTATCCTTAAAAGGACTATGATGATGGAAGGTAATTGCAATTAGTATTAACAAAAAGATGTGTAGAGGTTAATTTAATTTAATTTCAGAAGTAAGGATGCTAGGATACTTGTAATTATGGTAAACCTCAGAGTATGTTGATTATAACTAAACGTAGTGATTTTCTGATTTACATCAAAGGAGTACAATGGCCACCATATCACGAGTACAATCATTCTGCCAACAAATATGCATTGTCAAATTTAATTTAGATGTTGATAAAGTTTCTAAGTTCTTCTTTTACCATGCCATCAATTGGACTTATTTAACTTGTTAGTCATTAGGGGTACAGATATTAAAAGATAAAATATAGAATCTAACTTCATTGAGAATAAGTTAGATCTTTCTTTCTCTCATTTCCTTTGGCAGTTTTAAGGTAATATCTATCCTTTCTTATTTGTCTTGGTGTGGGTTTTTCATACACAGATAATCTTTTTCTTTTTCTTTTCTTTTCTTGATCCAACTTTCTGAAAATGATATTATGCAGGAAATCCTTGTCATCCGCAAGATTCATACATGCCTGCCCTCTTTCAAGGCAGAATTCACTGCATCTGTTCCTTTAACACGAATCAGAGATATTGCTCATAGGAATGACATTCCTCATAACCTCAAGGTAATAGCTGAACTTTAGTGTGCTTCTTGATGTTTATATTGTTCTCACTGGTTTAATCTGTGACTATAATCCAGCAAGAAATCAAGCATACAATACAAAACAAACTTCACAGAAATGCTGGCCCTGAAGATCTGGTTGCCACAGAAGCAATGCTTGATAAAATTACCAAGAATCATGGGGAGTATAGCGAAGCGTTTATTGAACAATTCAAGATATTTCATCGTGAGCTCAAAGATTTCTTCAATGCTGGAAGGTTCAGTATATGCAACAATTTATATATGATCACCTTCTATTATATGTATTTTCTGCTTTCATGATGTTTAGCTGTTTCTCTTGTCCCTTTTGTCTTCTCATAATATTTGTCGAGTGAAGCTATCAACTGCAGGAGTAATCCTGTACACAAATGAGTAACAAAAAGAGTTTTTTAAATGCATTTGGCATTCTAAATACGTTTGTTACCCAAAATTGTGCATCAAGTCTCTCAAACTGATTTCTAAATTCCGTGTTTATCGTACAAAAATTATTTAAGTTGAGGTTTCAAGTGTAGAGGAACCTCATCATTATATTTGGTACTCAAATTGTGCATAAAGTCTGTCAAACTGATGGATATTTTTCCTTTTTAAATTTGGTTTGTATTGTATGAAATTATTTAAATTGTGGTGTCAAATGTAGCTCAACATGGCCATTAAGTTTTTGGGATTTAAAACATATATACTAAATATTTCTATCAATGAACGCGACTGCTTGGATTGCTGAAGGTGTAGACAGTTTCCAAAGTCATTGAGTACAGTAATGAGAAAGCAAATAGCATATGAAAAAGAAAATGCTGTGACAAAACTGTTTTAAACAAAAAGCATGTGAATGGTGGAAAAAGGGGGAGTAATTAGTTACATTGTGGCAACCCCTGTAGACCAGAAAAGCTCATTCTTGCTTTACTGAAGGAAATGCCAACTCATGTCTTCTCTTGGTGAATAAAGGGGGTGTAGGGTCAGTTCTTCATTGCGAATAGGCCTTCCTGTTCATGTTACAATGATTCCACTGCCTACTGTACCTAGCCTTGTAGTAGTTGGCTTTACTATGTTGGTTAAAATCCTTGTTAAAGTGAAAAGTGATCTATAATTTTTGTATAGATTTAGTTCAACTTTCCTGTATTCAGTGGTTTGAAATATTTTGAGCAGACAATATGTCTTATTTAGCAGCTTTTCTTTATATTAAACTCCGGTTGAAGTATACGAGCATCGTTATAATGTTTCAGTCTTGAAGAACAGCTGGAATCAATCAAGGAATCACTGGATGAAAAGGGTTTATCAACTCTTTCAAACTTTTTTGAATCAAAGAAGGTACTTCTTTTTATACGAAAGTTTTATTTAAGACTTTTCTTTGTAAAATTCAATAATCAAAGGAGTCTCAATGTGCCTGGAAATCATGGATTGATATGCATGTACATTTCTTGGTGCCCAACTGTTTCTCTATGGTTTCACCTTGAGGTTAGCACGATAATCATTTATACCATGAAAGAGGAATAAAGTTTGAAGGTGCGGAATGAGAGGTAGAGAATTAGAAAATTGGTCAGTTTCTTGGCAAGTTTGAATTTATTCTTTTTGGCAATTAAAGAATCTAATTGTTTGGACTTTTAGAAGGTTCAATGCCCTGTGAAAATGTCCTGCCGTCAACAGATATTGTGAACAGAGTAACTATAATATCAGGTTGTTATGAAGTAAAGTTTGGAATTATGACCCAGTTTTTTGTGTTTTCATACCATGAGAACAATGTGTGTGTGACTTCTGAATGGAATAAAAAGTTTTCTTTCAATTTTTTTAGGGCTTGGATAATTTGAATGAAACAAGTAATGTTTCAAACATTGAAGTGATGGGAGTGTTGGTCCAGACAATTCGGTCTCTAGATGGCATCCGGGAAATAATAGTCAAGGGTCTTGAAAGTGGTCTTCGAAATGATGCTCCTGATGCTGCAATAGCAATGCGCCAAAAGGTAAGTTTGCTTTGCATTTAGTTACTATTTAGTCAATGCAAATGACTGTACAGAAGAAAATTACACAATAGATGTTGTTTTGTCAGTGGCGTCTGTGTGAAATTGGGCTTGAAGACTATGCATTTGTTCTTTTAAGCAGGTAAATTACTCTTGTTGCTTATACTGTTCAATCTATTCCTCTGCTAAAACAATTGGGAATAAGATATTCACCTAAAGTTACGTGAAATAAGACTAAACCTCAGTTCCAGATTTTATCTTTTGACAATGCTTCCACTTCTTGATACTTGGGCTATTAACAGTTAATTGCTCAAAATAGAAGATGCATCTAAGTTGATGGTTTGCATATTCTTAATTTTTCCCTAAAGTAATGAAGAATCAGAAACCATTCTTTATATGATCTGAAGTTTTAGCTAATAAAACTTCGAAAATGATCTTGCTTCTAGTGACTGGTTTTTTTATTACCTTTAACCTCCTATATAACATCTTAGGATAGAGTATTTTGTCAAACCAACTTCCGTGATGCATTTCTTGGATTCATTTTAGGCCTTGTGGTTTATGGTGCTATGATTCTTTTCAGAAGTGCAGTGTATTGTCCATTTGTTGCTCTTTCAAAATTTACAAGTGACTTGGTTTGTTACCTACATTTTCCTGATATTGTTTGGTGGTTGTGTTTGGATCTGTTCAGTTTCATTGAGGTACATCCATTTTTTTGGCCATTTCAGTTTCTGTGGCCAAGTTAAGATTTTCAAAAGAAGTCATGTAATATTTATTTCAGTTTATTGTTCCTTGGGGGCTTTGGCATAGAACCTACTGGTTGTTAATACATGATAACCATACTAGATGATGCAATATTTCCCACCTGATATTGCAATTATCAGCCCAATTTGTCTAGCCGGCTAATGCCTTTTCATTGCATAAAGGAAAGAAGCAGAAGATGGATAGACCATATTGGTTTTCATTTCAGGCAAAAGATTATTGTCTAAAAGCTTATGGCTTTTGATTGCTCTTTATCGATACATTGAAATAGAAAGGAAATATTATCATACCCGCTATAAATGCAGATGTGCTAGTTGCACTGGTACAAACAAATGCAAGCAAAATATTGTATCAAGTAATTATGAACTTGTTTTCACTCTGTAAATCTGATAAGTTTTGGGCTTTTCAAGTAAAGTATATGATCTATTATACTTGTCAATTGGCCATTTTTAAATCCATTGACTGTTCTTTAATGAAAAATTCATCTGTTGAGAAGTCATATAGTTAATATATATGTCTCATAGGTTTATCAATGTACTTGAGAACTTGGGAGGAGCTCATCAACTTGCAGGGAACGTGGACATTAATAATGTTAGTTCTTGGAATGATCCACTTGGAGCGCTCATTGTTGGCATCCATCAGCTGGGTCTTTCTGGTTGGAAACCAGATGAATGTAGAGCAATTGGAAATGAACTTATGGCCTGGAAAGCAAGAGGCCTTCTAGAAAGAGAAGGTTTTTCCTATTTTCAGTGAATTTTTTACCCTTTTTTCTTTAAAGAACTTCCTAAGCAACTTTATGCTTCTCTTGTAAAGGTAGTGAGAATGGTAAGAGTATCTGGGCATTGAGGCTTAAAGCCACCATTGATAGATGTAGAAGATTGACCGAAGAATATTCTGAGGCTGTGCTTCAGATATTTCCTCAGAAAGTCCAGGTACGACTTAAACTTTAGTCTGGTTAAAATTCTGCAGATTCAGATTTAACCTTCACTTTGAATCTGTCCAAATGAACTGCAAATAGTATTGTCATGCTTGTGGTCATATTTTATTGTCTGCTTCTCTAGTTTGGTTAGCATTGAGAGAGTCCTCTTACACTAAATCAATATTCTTGCCCCATTTTGAATGAGCTATTGAAAATTCATATGCGTCTTAAAGATTTTAAAAACTGAATGAAATCATTATGTGGTAAGAATTGGATGTTCATTATTTTAGGATCTCTATTAAGTTTCTTTTCTTGCAGATATTAGGAAAAGCTTTGGGGATCCCAGAAAACACTGTTAGGACATACACTGAAGCAGAGATTCGTGCAGGGTATGATGGCAATTATTGTCCATGTTGAATGATTTGTGAAAACTTGCTGACATGCATGTTTTGTTGATTATTTCTGGATCTGTGCAGCCAACGTTTCCATCTAACATGTAATTGGTAAATGTCATCTGCAGTGTAATTTTTCAGGTTTCAAAAATCTGTACTCTTCTTTCAAAGGCTGTTAGAAATACTCTTGGTTCTCAGGGTTGGGATGTTCTTGTTCCTGGGGAAGCTTCTGGAGTGCTGATACAGGTGGTTACATCTACACTAACAAGATTTTTCTGTAAAATTTCATGTCACTTTAGACCTAGGGGACTATGAGAATGTTGGACCTAAATTAATGAGGAAGTTAGAGTGGAAGTTTATATCAAAGACATATTAGCATGGCCTGTGGCAGTTTGATCTATTTACTACACATCTGAACTGTCCCACATGACAAGATACTTCAATTTTCTAATGTTATCAAATAACCTTGTTATGGGTAGTGCTTATGTTGTTTAGTTTGAAGCCAATTGGCAGAGGATAAACTCTGTGAATTCATCAAAGATAGTCTGAATAGAAAAAGGACCTATTCCCTTATAGTTCAGAAAAGCTGATTATACTTTTTCCCCCTGAGATGTTCTTGCTTGTTTCAACCTCTGATTTTTTGGCGTTAAAGTTGTTCTAGAAAGCACCTTTTGAAAGAAGCTTTTTCAGGGATAACTTTTCTGTTCGAAAACACCTAAGATAGAAGTATCCTTGAATTTGTTCATTTTCCGCAAATCAGTCACTTAGCATTATTGCAACAGCGTGGTTTAAGAATCATCATAAAGCATTCCATAACTCACAGAAAGAGATTTTGTTAGCTAAGTTGGATCATTTGAACTTCTAGATCTGGTATGAGGTGCCACAGACATGCTATCTACTGATTGTTTTTACTCAGACTTGCATTAGGCAGAGTCAACCTGGTATCTATTTGCTTAATTGGATTCCTTGTTCCAAAGCTATGTGAAACGGGAACCACATAGGTCTTACATTTTCACGGCCAGGACAAGTAGAATGAGGAGGGAAAACTGAAATATAAGAAATCTGTTTGACCCCAAAGCACTGCTGATTATACATATGCACACAGATACACACACACAGAGATATGCACATAGATATATACATGCACATATATATATATAGTAACATGCCCTTTTGGAATGGAGGTAAGATTATGGCTAAATTTATTGACAACTGGTGAACTTGATGATAAGCATCTAGTATCAAGGTTTTGTGCTATGCTTCTGGAACTACATCAGGCAATAAAATCATCTTCTCCAATGAAAATTTCACCAAAAAATGTAATGCTATCTCATGCACGTGAATAAGACAAAGTGGTGATTCAGGCGTTGATGCTACTGTTGATAAATAAACTATTTTGATCTGACTATTTTCCCCTTAGGTGGATAACATTGTCCCTGGGAAACTGCCATCATGTGTAGAAGGGCCTGTTATTCTTGTGGTCAATAAAGCTGATGGAGATGAAGAGGTTGGGGAATTTCTTATATGCCTATCCTTGACCTTCAATTATAAAAGCTTATCTTATTAAATAATTATTATTGAGCATGGATGTTGAATTTTTTATATTGACCATCTGACAGGTGACAGCTACTGGAAGTAACATAGTCGGAATTGTCCTTTTGCAAGAGTTGCCTCATTTATCTCATCTAGGTGTAAGGGCCCGGCAAGTAAGTCAAAGATTTCTTTCCTTTCCTATCTTAGCTCATTCTCTGACATAGGTGAAGTAAGACATCTTTTTGTTGATTGCGTCGTGATTTACTTAAATGGAAATACAGGAGAAGGTTGTATTCGTGACTTGTGATGATGATGATAAAGTTGCTGAGATAAAAGAATTGAATGGAAAATATGTGAGGTTAGCTATGTGTTTGTTGTGTCATGCAAAATTTGGCCTTGTATGTGTTTGTTATTTCATGTAAAATCTGGCCTTGTTGATATGCATTCTTTTTACCTTGTGATGTAATTCACTACGTTCACCATTTGGCATCTCAATTATTTTGAACTTCAATTTTCTTCTTCTCTACTCTATTTTTACTTATTTTAAATATATATTTTTTTGGTTCCTTTCTATTCATTTTGTAGGCTGGAGGCATCATCAGAGGGTGTTAAATTATTTCCATCATCAGAGGAAAAAACTGGTGAATCTCCTTCTGAATCTTCTGGTTCTGTTTCATCTGCTGTTGGAAGCTCCTTAGAGAGTAGTCCTTCTTGGATTAACGTGGAAACCAGCAAGGTACAAAATCCTTTGTTGGCTAATTTTAGCATCTGTTATGCCCATTTCTGTTGTTATTTGTGCTAGTAAATTTGTCAAAGTATTACAAAAGTGGTGGTTTTTTAGGTACCATCCAGTGGAGGCATTCTACTACTTTCTGAAGCTGATTTACAAACGTGTGGTGCAAAAGCTGCAGCTTGTTCTCATTTAGCTGCTTTATCTCTGGCTTCTGAGAAAGGTAGCATTAGTTCTTTGTGCGTGCCCACACACACACCCAACCCCCCTACCCCATATAGACATATATATGTGTTTGTGTGTTCCGTAAAGAGACTTTTAACACTTATTTATGTCAATTTTCAAACTGTCTTGACTGATTGCGGTTACATCTTTGAAAGAACTTGTTATAAACAAGAAAAGTGTCATTGGCTGGCATTAAGCATGTGGTTGTTTGATTAAATTGTTCATTTTCTTCTTTCAAAACTTGTATCAGAATTGCATTGGCTGCACATCTTAATTTGGGTTTTTTCCTTTGTACCTTCTTTGTTTTGGTATTCTTAGCCTTCTATTCTTTTGGTCTTTTCTTTGTTCTCAAATGCCCTTCTTTCTGGTCTCCTCTAATTTTCCTCTTTTTGAAGTTTCCCATTTCTTGTTAAATGTGAGAATCATTTAAATGAAAAACTCACCGGAAATTGAAATTTCATTATGGCTAGCTCATGGATAACATGATTGCGCCAACTTCAGCAACAAAACTTTCCATCTTGTGCTCATCTTGAGATATTATAATAAGTTCCACGACTAGGGGAAATAATTATGATCGCTAGACTCTGCATTAAGGTCAGATGACACCAGGAAACAAATCACTAGATGAGGTTCTCCTTGGTTCCATCTATAGGGTAAATATTCTAGTGATACAACTCGAGTAGTGGAAGTAAATTAAATGCTTTAGAGAGTCAGAAAGAAATATCGATGTGAAAGGGTAAGTTCAGAATTTACATATCAACAGAGGACAAGGCATTAGGTGCATAACGAAATTTGATTTTTGATATGGAAAAATTAAATTAGAAAAAGGTTAGCATTGACGTGATTAAAAATGGATTTGCGGACTGGAATCAAAAGGAGGATTATCTGAGATTGTTTGTCTCCTTTAGTGGATGGCCAACAATAAAATCTTGAGAGGCCATGATGTGATACCTGCTTATGTTAGGATACATTTAAAATATTTGAAAATAGAAGCGATCAAGGCAACCATTGGAAGAGCTTAGCAAATAAATTGTGGTTTAGCAATTGCTCAGCCTTTAGTGGAGAGAATAACAATATTGATTAGCTAGTTCTAAATAGTTTAAAGGAGAAAAATCAGTCCTGTTATATCCAGTTACCGGTTCATCACTTTTCTCTTAGGCGAATGTTCAAAGCATGGACTAAATGATACACAAGATAGCATGCCGTCATGCGTATACCTTAGGGTCCTTCGCTCAAATACTCATAATTGAAGTTTATTCAATTGCCATTGCTTCATTCGCAAAATATTGGTATTATGCAGTGCATCATTACCAATGCCTTGCATTTGACATGAGGGTTCTCGTGCTGGCATATTGTGGTCAGTTAGGCATTCAGATATTTTAGATTTTTTATCCAATTGGTGGTACAAATGTTTTGGATACCATTACGGCTATTACTCAGATTGCATTTTCCAAGGAATCCTACTTAAGTATGAGGTATGGCTGCATTTATTTATTTAAGATTATGCAAATATTTCAGTTGTAATTGAGGTTTGTATATTACGTCGTTTGGAAAAGGCTCTGAAACGCGTTTGATACACTTGAAATTTTTAAATTTGAAATTGTGACTTAAATTTTGTACAAGCATGCAACAAAAATTAAATTGGGTTGCGTATAAGTTGTTGCACTAATATTCTTACTGGAAACTTTTTAATGACAGTTTTTAGTGAACAAGGGGTACCAGCTTCATTTAATGTCCCTGCTGGAGCAGTTATTCCTTTTGGTTCAATGGAACTGGCTTTAGAACAAGGCAAATCAATGGCAACTTTCAGGTCTCTCTTGGATCAGATAGAAAATGCTGAAATTGATGGTGAACTTGACAAACTCAGTAATGAACTACAAGGGCTAATATCTTCCCAGCAACCGCCAAAAGACATCATAGAAAGTTTGCAGAAAGTGTTTCCAGTCAATGCACGATTGTATGTGCGTTCAAGTGCCAATGTTGAGGACTTGGCTGGAATGTCTGCTGCTGGGCTTTATGAATCAATTCCAAATGTCAGTCTTTCAAATCCAGTTGTATTTGGACATGCCATTGGCCGTGTTTGGGGCTCGTTATACACCCGCAGAGCAGTTTTGAGCCGCAGAGCTGCTGGTGTGCCTCAGAAGCAAGCAGCTATGGCTGTATTGGTGCAAGAAATGCTTTCGCCAGATTTGTCCTTTGTGCTTCATACACTGAACCCTGCAAATCTTGATCACAATTCTGTTGCAGCTGAGATTGCTCCTGGACTCGGGGAAACTTTAGCATCTGGCACGCGAGGCACTCCTTGGCGTGTATCTTCGGGAAAATTTGATGCATTAGTCCAGACGTTAGCATTTGCCAACTTTAGTGAGGAATTGGTGGTTCGTAGTGCTGGCTCAGCTGATGGAGAAGTTATTCATTTGACTGTAGATTACAGCCAAAAACCACTGACAATTGATGCAGTTTTCAGGCAACAGCTAGGTCAGAGGCTTGGAGCTGTTGGCTTCTTCCTGGAGCGCAAATTTGGTTGCCCTCAGGATGTTGAAGGATGCTTAGTGGGCAAGGACATCTTTATTGTGCAGACACGTCCTCAACCCCAATAAGTGCCAATCTGTTACTAAATAAAGTTGTCTAAAAAAGCTTGGTTCAGCATTCACCTTGTTATTATTCTTGTGCAATGGTGTGGTATGCAGTTGATAAGCTGCACTTATGATATCAATTAGATCTTCCCCTGTAGTTCACTTCCAATAAAGCTCTTTCGCAGGACATAGCAAGTTTTGGAAGGCTGGAGTCAAAAAAGATGGCTAATTCATATATAAGTATTGCCTTATTACATAATGAATCTTGCAGATTAGCAGAGCCTGGTCTGGTCATTGATCCTGAATACTGCAGCCACTTGCTCCAAACCTGATGGTTGGATACTTGCTCCATTATGGAAGAGGTAAGGACTCAGGATAAAGGCCAAAATATAATTGCTGATTCTGAAGAATGTTGGAAAATTGTGGTTTTCCCTTTCAAGATGTACTTAGTTTCTTAAATTCTCTGCAGTGTGCTAGTGTGTGTAAAGAATGAACAAGTCTTCCTATATCACCTGTTACTGATTATTGTCTACCTTTTCCTATAATAGATAAAGGTTAATTGCTGCTAATTAACTAAATAGTTCCTCATTTACTTGGTTCTTTGAATCGCTGGGAAGCAGCAAAGAAATCACAGATATGAGACTGTATCAGGCATTGAGTTCCTTAGCCACTTTCCCAAACTTCTTGTGGCCTTACCTGAAACCCTTAAAAGATTTTGGATTTTATATGTTTTCTCCAAATGAAGAAGCTCTGAGAAATTTGTCGAATTGCTCAATATTTATGTGAATAAGATATAATAATGTTTTCTAAAACTAAATTTGGTTAATTTCACGTGTCCATCAGTACATTTGCAAACAAATATATCAAGTCATTTTCAAGACACGATCGTCAATGAAATGTCAAAGGAGTTGACAACAATACCTCCATTAGAATGATCAAGCAATATGTTATATTTGGGAAATCAATTAATACAATTTCTAGTATGGTGGTCTTAACATTGTATGGTTTTATTTTTAATTACAAATTCAAGTGTATCCAAAACTAAAATGTCACACTTTTATAAAATTTTTGGTCTCCTTTTCATTTTAAAACTTTGTTACCCAAAACTTGACTTGAAGTAATCCTTCCATTCAATATGAACAATGTTCAGTGCCACGTTTTGGAATGTGATACAAATAAGATACAGAAAAGGTGGAAATATAGAAGGTGATTGAAAAATAATATTTGGAGAATATTCGAAAATAGTTTTATGAAAATGGATTTGTCCATCTCTCAAAAGAGGAAAAAAAAAAAGTTTTTTCCAAACAGAGCAACATACTTTAAAAAAAAAAGAAAGTCAGATTGCAAAGTGTCATATTTCACTCTTCCAATAATCCCCAACCTCACAAATAATACGATAAGTTTTGAAGGATTACATAAAGAATAAAGGAACATAAAAACACTAACTTAAACTTATCTAATTATCATTTGTCTATGTAAAAACTGAAGTTGCAAATTCACTAAAATTTATGAATAATTGCCTACACTACCTTAACATAAACCACACTGCCTTCATATCCACATCAAAAACCCCTTGAACCACTTGTCTTAACCTCCCATTTGCTCTTGAAAATGAATGGAGGAGGGCAATCTACAATCCCAATTTAGAAGCGTATTCCGCGTAGCAACCGAATGAGGAGGAAAGTTACACAATACCACAAAAGTATCACTTTTTGCAAATAAAAAAAGCCTTTCAAAATCATTCTTTTTTTCCCCTTATTACACCAGCTTCCAACTCCTCCTAATCCCTATCCTTTTCTGTCCTTCTTTCTTCTTCTCCTCCTCCTCCTCCTCCTCCTTGATCTCTTCCTTCTACCTTTTCTTTGTAGCCAACCAAATAAGAACAATGTCAGCAATGTCAGCATTTGTGGAAACACGTTCGCCATCCAAACACAACATCATGGTTAGTCCGTTTAATGAGAATGATGACCAAAACAAGATAAATGAGAAGATCAATCAAGAGGAAGTAGAGAAGAATGGAAGCAAATGTAACCTCAATGTAGATAAGCAAGAAGGTGATGATCTTGTACCAAAATGTGATAATGCATTAGAATTGAGCCCTCAAGACTCTTCCTCATTGCAGCTAGAGCAGGATAAGGTTCAACTTTTTAGTCTTTCAATATTTTCTTTGATTGTTTGTTGACGGCACTACAAATTTTCTGATGGCTTCGAATGAACCATTTTCTTATTCTTGAAGAATAATGGAAGGCGGTTACAGAAATGGAAACAAGAACATCTTGGTAATATAAGCCTGAGCTCAGTTGGAGGAGTTGGTGGTATGTCATCTCTCTTTCCTTCGTACAGGAATTGGGGGACACAATCATTCCTTGCGATCTAATGTATTGGACAAAGTACACTTTCATTTATTTATATCAACTTTTATCCATATAATGCACACGCAGAATATGTATTCCATTTGAAAAATTAAATTATATATGAATGCACAGTTCTTCACAAAAACGTATATTGTCACTAACAATTGTTCCTATTCCAATTCTCAAGATGTCTCTCGAGTTCAGTGTGTAGATTTTTTTTCACATGCACACGTCTATACTTGAATTGTTTGTTAAACAATTTATTTGATGGACATAAAAGTGCTTTTTTTTTTCAATGCATCCAGTAGCAAAAATGATTATAGCTATTATATACCATCATTAATATGATTATTCTCATCATCACAATTGTCATTACCAATTACTTGAGCCATAAGGAACCAATACTGAATCATGATTAGGTTCTCATGATCCATACTTCTTGGAACTTTCTTTTATTTTAAGCAGATACTAAAGTAAATCAAGTTCCAGAGGTGGAAATAATAAGCATTTCGATAATGTGCCGTGGTCGGCCTGACATTTTCTTGTCAACGCCATTTGCTTCAAGTCCTAAGGCCTGCCTCTTCACCCTAAAAGAAGGGAGCCGGTACCGGCTCAGATTCAACTTCATTGTCTCTAACAAGATTGTTTCTGGCCTTAAATATGTAAACACTCTCTGGAAAACTGGTGTGAGAGGTACATGCAGCAAATCTTTATCGTAAAAGGGCTAATCCCAAGTCATGGAAATAATTTTGTCATGTTAATGTACAAATGACTTGTGTGGCAGTTGACAGGTCTGAAACTTTATTAGGATCGTTCAGCCCAAAGGAAGAGCCTTATTCATTTGAATTAGAAGAAGATACTGCACCTTCCGGTATATTCGTACGGGGCTTGTATTGTGCAAGAACTAAGGTAATTAAATAACATTTTGGTTTTTGTGTTTTTTGTGTTGGTTTTTGTTTTTTGTTTGTTGTTGGTTGTTTTTTTTTTTTTTTTTTTGTTGGGGGCCGGGGGGGGGGGGGGGGGGGGGGGGCGCACACTGTAAACTCAAACCAAAGATTGATACTTATAATGGTAGGAAATAATGACGATTTCTTAGGCTTTTGCACGCTAACAAAATGGCATGTTTACTTTTTATAATTTTCAATAAAAATTCAGATTACACTTGCCAACTTGTTAATATGTGTAATATGGTGTTACACATCATGGATGTAATAGAAGAACCATAAAACTTTTGCACCCCAAAATTTTCTCTATTTTTTCCTTCGTACCCCTAGATTTTACTTCACATTTCACACTCTAGTGTTTGATATGCACCTCATTTATAGCAATAATTGCTAGTGGCTTCAGTGAAATCAACAGGAAGTCCATGAGCAAGTGCTTGATTTGTAATATTGATTTTAGTAACATGGTCATATTATAATGGTTGGCTAAATTGGTATGCATGAAAAAATTTATGATGCGAGTTGTCTAAACAAAAAATTTCAGGTACAAAATAAAATTAGTCTTACGAATGAGCAATGTTGTCTCATTACTCATGTGCTTCCATTTCAGGTTGTGGATGATCATGACAATTGCTTCTTGGACATCAAATACTACTTCGAAATCCAAAAAACTTGGCCCTCATGTTCTTGATGCTTCCTGCTGGCATCTATGACATACCTTATCGTTGAGTTTCCACATCTCTTCAGTTGAGGAGTAGGAGGCATGTTCATCCAATTTTGGGAGGTTTCCCTCGACAAGAATGGTTAATGAGATGCAATCCACAGTTGGAAAAAAAATTAACCTCAAATCAAGTACAATACAAATTACAATATCATTCTATTGCTTTTTATTGGTAAGAGAACATGATTGAAGTAGGTTAATACCACAAGGTGATTCCCATAGTTTTTCTTCCTTCATAGAAAGACTTTGCTATGTATATATCATATCCTTTGTGCAACAAAATTTCAAAGAAATGTTGTACTTATTATATTCTTGGTTTCATTCTCTTGTCACTGGACGGAATAGTTTATCAATAATCAGAATAAAGTCTGTTTGGTAGCTCATCATCTGAAAGAATTTCAGATTTTGGTTCACTGATTTATATAGCTAGTGAAGCAAGTTTCCACTGGATCCAATCTCCTTAATTTGTGATGAAATTAGCATGAATGAGATGGAAGTAAAAGGGATGAACTAACGGACCTTTAGTTGCAATATCTTATATGAATGAACTGCTCTGGAAGAACAAGTGTGTCTAAATAAATAAAACTTTTTCTGATGTACTAAGTAAATGAAAAAGAAACTTATCCATTTTTCTTGAGGATAAATTAAAATTGGACCAAAATTCAAAGGCCACATTGCAATTAAAACTATTACTAAATTAATCTAGGACCATATGAAAAGTACAAACGGGTTTGACATAAAAGTTTTTGCTGATGTACTCAAGAAATGAAAAAGAAACTTTTCTCCAAACTATCCAATTCATATATATTCTATTTAATCAAAATGGACAGATTTAGAAAAAGAGAAAATTAAGGAAGTTTTTCATATTCCCAATTCAAGCAACTTTGGTTATCATTCTCACCACTAAACTGGAAATTGGACCAAGTAGACTTTTCATCCCCATTATTTCCATCAATTCTCACTTTTTTTTTTTTTTTGTTATCAAATCTATACTATTACACTGGGGAGGGGAATAGCATTGTGGAATTCAAACCCCCGGCTTCCGGAGTGGAGTCGTAGAGCTCTAACTATTCAATCCTCTATTCATTCCCAATTCTCACTTGTATGTTTGATATTTTTTATTTTGGACACATTACATCATAAATTTATCAAAAAGTTTCAACTCATTTGAGGTATTGCTTATTGTATAATAATAAAAAATTTTACATGGATTTTATCCACAGTCGTACATATGGTCTTGTTGTAATCTAAAAAGAGATACATAAATATAGTGATGCATGCCGATGTAAGATTACAAAGTCCAGGCCATAGATCTAGTTTATATAAGAATCTTTCATATGAAAAAGTCTATTAGAGTTTGATGTGTATAAAAAAGAATTCAAAGCACAATAATTAGAGAAAAAATTAAGAGGACAATCTAGGAGTAGTCTTAAGTTTACATTCTTTTTAATTTGTCAATTAGTTAGATCAACTCGTAGATATCTCGAATAAATTCATCATACTATTATAAAGAGTTTATCCTAATAACATGAGCAACCATGATGCTAGCAATGGGATTTGAACTCGAGATTGGGATACATTTTTCAAATCCTTCCGAACTATGCTATCCGTTGAGATTCTAAAATTATTTAAAGAACTCGAGATTTGGATACATTTTCCAAATCCTTCTAAGCCATAGTATCCGTTGAGATTCTAAAATTATTTAAGAAGAAATAATTGTTCATGGTAATCGTTGTTGGTAATTCAATGCGCAATTTGGACACCCCCGGCCCTTTGCTTTCAAAAATTAGCCCTTCACGTAGAATTTTTGTGGCCCATGTTGGTCAAAACTAAAATGGTGCCAACACGAGCCACTATCCCGGCCCGAGAAGGTAGAACTGGTACTGTAGTGATTCTCCGGACGTAGCAGCGTTCATGTGGCACTTGTTCTACCTCAAAAATCTTGGTTTTGTATTCAACAGAACTCTTTGAAGTTTGGACTGCCACTTTCCAATCCAACTACCAACGAACTTGCACACCCCACCCCGCCCCCCTCCCCAAACAATGGCAGGCACAAGTTCTTCAACAATTATCATGTCCAAGATGGAATTCCCAGTTCCATTTTCTCATAAAATAACAAAGAGGCTTGCCTCATCAAAACCTTTTAATTGCAGAAACCATGATCATTCTTGCAATAAAATCCTGGTTTCTCAGAGAACTTCAAAACTTGGACTTCCAAAGCTTGGAAGGCCTGTTTTATGTTCACTTGTGGACATTGAATCATCAGTTGATGATGCAGAAAAAGCAAATGTTTTTTCCCCTGTTGAAGTTAAAACCAGGTGAACTTGTGATTCTCAGTAGCTCTTTCTAATTGTTAAGCAATCTTTTTTAGCTTATATTATTGTTAGATTTTTAGATATGTTGTCCTGCTTCCTAAATATGTATGGATTTTCGAGAATTTAATGTGCTTTTATTCTGGTGATGTCAAATTTGTAGTTTGAACTGAATTAGTTATGTTGTCCTGCTTCCTAAATGTGTATGGATTTTCATGAATTTAATGTGCTTTTGTTCTGGTGATGTCAAATTTGTAGGTTGAACTGAATTAGTAATTTTCTATTGTGTTATGTTGACAGTTTTCCGGAGGATTTGGAAGTCCAATTACCTGTAATGTAGTTTGGAACTAATTGCACTTAGCACAAGTACTGCATTTTGTCACAGATTCTACCTCAAATGACATTCTCCAACATCATCATTTTAGTTTGGAATTAATTGCACTTAGCACAAGTATTGCGTTTTGTCACACATTCCATCTCACATGACATACTCCAACACCGTCATCTGATGTGCTATTATCACCAAATTGAATCCTATTAGTTCCATTTTGCCAGTTGAAATCTTGTGAACACTACAATCTGCGCTATCTTATGTGGCAAAAATAAAAGCACGGGCAAAATTTGTTACCAGCGCAAAAAATTTTAGATGCGATAATGATTCTATCTTCATAAGGGCAAATATGGTGCACGTGGATCTGTGCAGGCCAATTTTTTAGAACTGCGATTTTGGTGTGCCTCGTTATTTATTTATTTATTTTTTTGGGGCATTTTTTCCGTTTTAACTTTGGTGATTGGCTTCTGGTTGTATGTAAGTTGTGAGGGCTATGAGGAGAATTGGGTATTGGGAGAAATTTTTTATTTTTTTATTTTTTGAAAGCAAGCCAACAACGAAGTAGGGCTTCCAATTCGAAACTCAGGAAGCTTGTTACGCGTCTTGGTTTAGTTATTTTCACAAGTGTGGAGCATAATGTAGATTGGAGGAAGTTAAGCATTCTGTGAATTCTGTTAGTCTGATGCTTTTGCTCATTCTCTGTAGCATGTGGAACTGGAAAGGTTATACTATCCGCTACCAATATGCCGGAACCAGTGGACCTGCACTTGTTTTAGTTCATGGTTTTGGAGCAAACAGGTCTACATCGATCACATTTTGCTTCTCGTCAACTATTTGATATAGGTATTAATTACGAAATTGCATATCAATTAGGACAATTCTTCTACTTTTGGCTATTATCCATTTGTTATGGACTTAAAATTCTCCATTTCTTTTGTATGTTATGAGATTATTGTTTCTTTCTGACGTTGACATTCGTGCAGAAAATCTTTAGAGTTCAAATCATTAAAGGTCCCAGTAGAAATTCAGAGAAATGATTCATTCATAAGAGCCAATTCATAATCTTCTATTTACGTTTTCCTTTCATATGCATACTAAGTTAAGAAAATAAAAGAACTTTCTTCCTGAAACACAACACAGTGTAAGACATATTGATTGACCAGGACATTGATAACTCTATGCATTTTGTCCTGAAAATATTTCCTTAAAGTAACTTGGATGTATCAAGCTTTACTATGTTATTTTTTCTAATTCATGGTTGGAAATAAGTTTTAAAGGACAAAACCAGTGTACAAGAATCCTCTCACATCAGGGATTGGAAAGTGCTAGGTGTTTGGCTGTTCAATCTCACAAGCAAAACTGCTATTTCTGTCCGTTGGATCTGTGGCATTTCTTGAGCATAGTATAGGAAGGCTTTCATGTGCCAAACTTGAATGAACCCAAAATAAAGAAAAATAAAAGAATTGTTAAAAAGTGTTTGTGTTGCCAGGAGAAATGCCTCAGCAGCACCTAGGATGATAGGGCAGATATATGCCCCAAGGTTTACTCTAAAATCAAAATATTGATACAAGCTCCCCATATATAACAAAAAAAGGAAAATATGTTGGAAAAGCAAAACACTAGGCAGAAGAAAATGGAGAGAATTACGTTTATGCTCATCTAAGTTCAACCGCATCAAAACCAGTACAAAGTGCAATACACTCGACAAAGAAACAACGTAGTTGCTATTAACCCTTGTAAACTACTTTCGGCGTAACTATAAGTTTATCTAGCTTGTTTCTTTTATAAAGTTAACTTCTTATCTTGATCTTAGTGTATGTGAGACACCAGTTATATCTGTTTCAATATATCTGTTAACAGTGACCATTGGAGGAAAAATTTGCCAGTTCTTGCACAATCACACCGGGTGTTCTCAATTGATCTTATTGGTTATGGTTATTCAGACAAACCAAACCCACGTGAACTTCAGGTGGATAACTTTTATACATTTGAGACATGGGGAAGCCAGCTAAATGACTTCTGCATTGATGTTGTCAAGGATGAAGCATTCTTCATTTGCAATTCTATTGGAGGTGATTCTTTCTCTAGTTACTTCACTTCTCAGAATTTAACGCTTTCGTGTTTTAAGTGCTCAAACAAATTTGAATCTAGTGTTGATTCCTTGAGTACGTTTATTATGTAATTCTCAGCAGATATCACTCACCTTTCATTTACCAGTCCTTTTGTCTGTCAAAGTGGTTGGAATTTTTATCAGGCATGTGAGGCTAGATCATGGCAGTCTGATGTAATACATCTCATTTTATTGTCACCACAAAACTGATCTTTGTATAGAATGGGAGTACTTCTCAAGTAAAAGTGCAATTACATTTGTGTGGAAATTATGACTCTGACTATAGCATTAAAGCCAACTATTGTACTATTCTACTTTATGGCATACTAGTAATTATCAAAGCATAAACGTTGTCACTTCACAGATTTCAAAGTTCACATATCTGAATCTTCTTTTTCTGCAATAGTGGTCATATAAGGTCCACCTAGGAGTTAGTGGTGATGCTGGAAATTGGAATGTTTCCAATGCTAAATTTCACTTGCCAGGAATTATAGTTGTCAGCGGTAATATTATGATTGCATATTTTTTTTTTTTTTTGGTTGCCTTTTTGATGCATCATATTACCTGGGGAACATCCAAGTTTTGGTTCGCAATGGACTTCCAATTTGCTTTTAATAGCAATTTTTCAGAAGACTAGATAAACTGATGTGATATTCTTTCTGACCGACAAGAGTCTCTTAGCAGTGGTGTGTATTGGCAGAAGTTAATTGGGCTCTCTTACAGTCACAGGAAACAAAATCTATGTGGCATAGTTCTTAATAGATACTAAGAAAGGTCTGAACATGACGGCAGCTGAACTTCTTACTTAGAAAATGAAACTATGACATTTTCATTCTTTGAATAGACAAGAAGATCAGGCTTATCTCCCAAAAAGATCCTCTAACTGGCATCAAACAATGAAGAATTGAGGGTCCAGAATTAACAAAACATGTTAGATGGCTATCACTTCATTTCAGACACACGGAGAAATACTTATTTTGATGAGGATAAGTTTGAGAACCCAAAAAACAGGTGTACCTCATTGAAATTATCTCTATGACACAGGGAGGCTCTGGATTCTTTCAAGTTTTTGGTAATTTTGAAAATAATCGTATACATTTTTTGTATAGGAGTTGTTGGGCTTCAGGCTGCAGTTACACAGCCTCAGCTCTGTAAGGGGATTGTTCTTTTTAATATATCACTTCGAATGCTTCATATTACAAAGCAGCCTTGGTATGGAAGGCCTCTAATCAGATCATTTCAGAATTTATTGAGGTAACATATATGGAGACTCTGTCATTATAAACTTTTCTATTTATCAAATTGGTTCGCTTTTTCTCGATCTAACTGTTAAACATATTTATTCTTCCTTTCAGAAACACTGCTCTTGGAAAATTCTTTTTCAAAGCTGTTGCCACACGAGAATCAGTGAAGAATATTCTTTGCCAGGTAAAATAAATCACGGATGCGTCCAATTTATTATCGTCTACTTGTTATTGGAGCCAAAAGAACAAGAAAATACAGCAAAGCGTAAATTAGTCTAAATGAATTTCTAACTGCCTAAGAATGTTAGTTTATACAAGGGGCATGTTCGATGCTTTAACTGAAACATAAAAGATGCACTGAGGAACTTTTACAATCATTGGATGAAATTGTCCAAATAATCAAGGATTACATGTACAGGCTACAATCGAATTATCTGTACCCTATCCAGGAAACCTATTTGCTTATAATATCAAGCATCAAATTTAGAAGAATTGTAATGTTGTAAATCTAGGTGAAAGAAAATAGAAATTACCTAACCTTAGCTGTTTAAACTTTGGAATTTATAAATCATATCGAACAATTACTGTGATATAAAATATCAGCAAAATTCTATAAATTGGATTCTGCATGTCAGATAATCGGATAGGCATATGCATCAATATAATGTAAAATTTCGAAGCCAAATATACTCGATGTTGATGTGTTTAAATATGTTGACCATCAACTTTGAGATTAGATATTCTCGATGTTGCGTAATTTATTGTCATCCAATGTCTTTAGGGTAGTTTATTGGTTTATGATTTGCCCAACTTTTTCATTACTGCTCTTTCTACATTTTATGATTTACTTGCTTTGGTTTTGTTTTCTTTCTGACACTGAAGAAATGGCTCATAATGAGGTTAATCTTCAGCCTGTACTGATTTTTTATTTCTTATAAAGTAGTTTGACAGATATGGTTGTTATTTCCGTCGTTTGTCATGTTAAACTGGATCCTTCCTATCGTAGCATGCTTTTGCTTTTGGTTCCCCATGGAGGTGCAGTTCTGGTTTGTTTTAGGCCTTTTTACATATTAGCCTTTTTCCTGTATTTTTATGCCTCTTGTTGATATAATATAGTTCAAATGAAAAAGGGCAAGACCGGCACTCAATTTACTTTTCATAACTGGATCAAACGGTCAAAATACTCTGTTGAATCTGACTTTTTCAAACCCTCGAGCATGTTCAAATTTTAGTTTGGTAGGGTGTAGCAATTTATATCATTTTCCGGGAATGCTATTTGGTGATGGCTGCATTTTTAATTCTTCACCTTCTGACAAAGTCTTAAGAAACTTGATTGCATAACAGGTTCCTCCTCATTGGCTCCGATTATCAAACTGTTTGACACTAGAATTTCACTTTTGTTTTATATCCAGTTGCATATGACCAAAAAGAGGCTATTGACTAGGTACAGCAAAAGGCAGAAGTATGGACTAGTGTAATCCAAAATAAATAAAAAGAAAGGGGAAAAAAAAAAGGTTGGAGCAGTATGATTAGCTGGTAAAATTATATGCATAACAAGAGATAATTTGAAAATGGATTAGTCAAGTAATGCTTATACTCATCGTAACTGATGCTCTGCATTTCAGTGTTATTATGAGAAATCTCAGGTGACAGATGAATTAGTAGAAATTATCCTTCAGCCTGGGCTTGAGCCCGGTGCTGCTGATGTTTTTCTCGAGTTCATTTGTTATTCTGGGGGGCCACTTCCTGAAGAACTACTCCCCCAAGTTAAGGTAGTGACTGATCCTCAGTTTCTGCTATATTGTTGCTTTTGCTTAGTATGTTGACATTCCATGTCTTCCTCCCAGTGTCCCGTATTGGTTGCGTGGGGTGACAAGGATCCATGGGAACCAATCGAGCTTGGACGAGCCTATGGAGAATTTGACTCTGTAGAAGATTTCGTTGTCCTTCCTGATGTTGGCCACTGTCCTCAGGATGAAGCTCCCCATCTTGTCAACCCTCTCGTTGAGTCGTTTGTCGCTCGTCATTCAGTACCAAGAGCCAGTAATTCACTGAAAGCCTCCTGATGTCTGGCACGTTCATACTCAAATCCTTGGTGCCACTGAAGGCTGGGCTGCCTGATGCTTCACGCTGTTTCAATTGAATACTAGGTTCTATACAGAGTACACTTCCATAACTTCATTAAATATTTTTGGATGACATTTATTTAAAGATATATGTAACATGAAGATGACAGCCATAATTATTTTGTATACCAACCTTCCTCCACTTTCAAAAATTAGAGGGGAGATCTCGATATTCACTTCCAAAAAATTTAAAAGATAATGTCAAGAAATTTCTCCAGAACTTTATGCAAGAAATTTCCTAGATTATTGTAACAGGTTGCGTGGAGATCATTTAGAACAAAAAAAAGAGTAACCTTGAAGGGAGATTAACCAGACGAGCAAGTTACAAATGGAATCATCAAGCTCTCGCTGAGAGGAATTGGGAAGGTAAAAAACCAGGAAGTCTTCCCTTGGTCCTCAAAAATTCCTCCTGTACAATGACATGGTGACAATTTGTTCTCCACTTCCTACTGTTCTTATAGACAAAAAATATGTTTATCTCGTAGACAGCACAATAAACTTAACACTGCACAAGATATAATGACTACCACCCCTTCCGTATATACAAAATGAAAAACTAGAGTTCTTGTGAAAAGTCCAGCAATGCAAACTTTACATGCAAACCAATTTTACCACCGTCAGTAATCAGCTTAGCAGCTGTTACCAACCAATGCCCTGGAGTGTCATAAGGTCCCCTTGCAACCTCTGAAGTATCAACATACTTCAGCAACTTTGTAGAGTGAACAGGCACAGGAGGACCATCAGGATATACACCAGAGTTCAGGACAGCAGGAAGCTGTTTGGGTGCATCATTCACTGCTCGCTGTGTGAATGTAAAAGTTGTGCTCAGATTCGTGAGGAAATTTGACTTTCGAGAAGTTTCTGGTGCAACCTGCCCACTCTGTCTTACGGATAGTGCAGTTTGGTAAGTGAGTGTAAAGCAAGCGAAGGTGAAGAACAGTCCTTGGCCACTTCCCTTTGCTGACAAGTTGTGCACCCGTTACTATAAAAACACCACTTGATCCTCCATTTATCCATCTCGGGTCATGTTTTACGACAGATGAGCACACATTTGAAAATCTCTTCCACCTGACTGGTTCCAAGAATTGTTGACTAGATTCATAGTCATCAGAACCTCGCCACTGACATGGCTTGGTTATGCTATGCTCAGATGAAGTGGATGTCATAATATTGGGGAGACTTGATAGATGCTGCACATGTATTGCCAACCGGTTGCATTTTTTACCTTCTAGGTACAACCGCAAGCCAATAACTGGTTTTTTACCACTGGAAACCTGGATATCATATGAAGCATGATATACAAGAGAGTAGACTTCATCCAGTCCAAAAAGAAATCATTGGCAAAATATAAAGCGACGAAATATACATGAAACAAAATTACATGACATAACTTGTAAAAATGGACAGCATACCTCACTTTATCGGATAGAATTATGTTAATATCCTTATTGCATTTGTGAGTTATCATACAGATTACATAAATTTGTAAATTCACAAATACTTTGTAGCTAACTGCCCATTCTTGACATCTTTTTACTTGATCCGTTAAAAGCAAACTGCTCCTGCTACCTCCTTTGGCTAAATAAGGGTCCAAACAGTGTGATAAAGCATCAGATTTACAAAAAAAAAAAAAAAAAAAGACTATCTGAGCAATGAACTTCTAAACCACACAAACCAATAAATTGCTAGATTTCTCTTATTGTCCACTCCGCCTTCGATCCTGCAAGATGTCCTCAAATTTCTCAGAGATGCCAACTATAACCATACCAATTAACATATCCCTTCCATGTAAGCTAATAGCAGAGAAAAGCTTAAAAGCTAAAAATTCCAGACTGGCAGTATAATGCCTTTTTTTGGGTATCATATTTTGAGGCTGACACTCACTAATAAAAATTACCCAAATGTGAATACCTTTGCAGATTATCCCTCATCATCAAGACCAGAAACACTTCAATCCAACAAAGTGAACTTGAGTGAAAACCATGCTTCAGATGGTCAAAAGGGCCTGTGTCTGTACTAATGCATCCCCCCATCCCCTAAAGTATCCAGCAAGCAACTTAAAATTGGTGGATTTCAAATGCTCTATGCAATCCCTTGATCCATCACAATCACAATTTGATATGAATAACAAAAATTCAAACTTCAAGGTAGAAATAATAAATAGTAAAGAACCTCAATCTTCCAGGATTTAGCAAAATAATCAACTAAAACCTTCTTTATGTGACAATTTAATGTGCTTGTCCAAATTCAGCCTTCACAACCTGTTTTTCCTCAGAAGCAGAGCCCACATCGTTTTGGTTACAAGTCTCAGGACCCTCTTACTACAATAAGTAATTCAACCTTATATTGACTTGCCCCTGACTACAGAGCCGAACAAGATTAAGATCCTTGTAATGTTGGTTACTGTGTTCACACTGTCCCTTTGAGTGACAAGAATTTTCTTTTTCTGTTTTCATGGGCCTCGGAGGAGAGGGATGAAGGAGTTTTTCAGAGGTGTAGCCATTTAAGAGAGTGTGATTCTCTAGCAGGATTAGTTTAGTAAAAGTTTTCAGATATTTAACTCCTTCCCACTCTGCAACTAAAAACAAGCCATGTCAAACACAATTTCTCTACCTACCAATTCTGAGATAAGTTCGTCAGTCAATTTCTTCTCCAATCAAAAAGTATCAACCATGTCAACCAAAAGCATATGGTCAAACTGTATTGGCAGCTTCTATCCAAGAAGATCATTCTACATAAGCTGATAATCCATCCCCAAACAAAAAAGGACGTAGATAAAATCAACCCTAATTTAAGACTTTGGATCAGGATAATCAAATTACCTTTACTAAACAAAATCACATGACAGAAAGTTTGGATTAGATAATGGCTTCAGCTACTTTTTGTGTTATGCATTAATGACAACAGAAGTCTGTAGTCATGTACATTAGCTACTGAGTACATCCTCTTGCAACATATAACAAGAATCTGTTTAACTAGAGAGAGAGAGAGAGATGGTACCTGGCTGGGGCTCACATGAACCTTTGGACCTAAGAAACTAAACTGCAACTGAGGGCATGAAACTTTTCTTATCTGATGTCTCAAAGGCAGCTCACAGTAAAGAGGTGCCCACTGCCTTGGAACTTGGAATTCCAAGAAATACTGTAGATCCTCTAAAGCAGGCTTGTCTGGAAAGTGAAATTTGCAATTAAAAAATCATGCAACAGTCAATTTAATAATAAAACACCAAGATGTAATTAGAACCCTATTCTAAGCACTTACATCGCATATACAAGTTCATTGCATGACTAAGATAGCCACTTCCAGGAATTCCAGTAAGTAGAGAAGTAATAGGTACAAGTTTGAAGAGTATTGCCTCTGGGTTGTTAGCCATTGTCTGAAGCCAAGTGGAGTGGCTTTGTGCAAACACATCGCCCCCTCTTTTTGACCATATAAGGGTCAGTCCCTGTTTCACATTATTGCATCAATACGCTGTACGTAGAAACCATTCAGAATTTTGATATTTTCATGTGACTTACGTCCTTGCTTGATGTCTCTGTAATGCTGGTAAATTGCATGGTATGTGACTGCAACATCCGATTAAACACCTCGGGAACCTTCAAAACCAACAAGGCAGGTCAAATGGCATATTTATCTTGCATTAACAAGAGAAACCAACCGACTGCTATATAAATTTACCTTTTTCTTCCCCTCCCTTGTCTTACGCTCCTGTAGAGGACTCATTCCATCAGAGAACAGAATATCTCCAAGATCCTCCAAATACCCTTTGAGTTCAGAAGGGGGAATAGTTGAAGATGGTCTCTGCTTAACACAAATTACATCCTGGCCTCCAACAGCCATCCCTACCACTATGTGCGTTCCATAAGTTTTTATGAACCTGCATACGAACACATAATTAGAAACTGCAAGCAGTAGCAATTAGTGGGACCAATTGTAACAAAAAATTACATAAGAGAACGGAGACCAAGTTCATATTTCGAAATTGATCCCACCACAGAAAAAAATGCCAAAAGGCAAACAAGAAAAGGGAAGGCCTTACATCTCAAAATGACTAAAATTTCCACCAGCCAACTGAAGGAATTCATTATACATAAATCAAAGAAAAGTATACATCGAAACCAATGAACCGCTAGGGTGACCGAAAATTATTGCATTTCCCTCTTCCTACTTCATGCTTGCACTAATAAACTTTCTACCCAGCCGACCACACGAGCATTCACTAATAACATTACTTGTTCCCCAGAAGAATTTCATTAATGGATATTTGCACTTATAGGTTTCCTAATCATTCAATTTAAAGCCCCTTTCCAAATTAAAATAACAATGGAAACATAAAAGCAGAGGATACCTAGAGAGTTTAGCGGGATCCCAATGAGTTGGTACGGCTTTCTTTACTTTGTCATGCAATACTAAGGGAGATGCTGTGAGGTGTAGATAGTACAATGAGATGAAATAACCATCAAAAGCAAGATGTTTAACCTCTGCAGCATCATTTAACCATGCTCCACTTAAATCAAATATAGCATTTAGATATCCTGACGGAACCTTCCCTTGAACCGATGATTTCTGATTTAGTAACTCCGACATCTGCAAGACAGAGATTTCAGCATGCTAAGTCAATCATTCCCCGGCTGCATAATTTGTCAAACCTAAGATACCATATCAATTTCTTGATAATTCACAATACAGCATCATCCTACCATACATCACATTTGTGCAATTTTTCCAGCCAAAGCTAGTGGCGTAAATGAGTCCAACACTATAATCTTCAAGCTCCGTTAGAATTTCCTAACAACCTAAGAAAAAAAATTTTTTCATCTTGGCTAAATTATTATGCAAGCCAACCTCAACGCACTTTATCAAACCCTAACTTAATTCGAGTTCAAGTGCCTTATTATTTCTATGTAAATTCTAAATTGTCTGCAAATTGAGCCGATCTTAAAAGCTCAATGAGCCCAAAATCTTATTCAAACTTGATTCGATTAGTTGATGAACCAAATCCAGATCGAGCTCTTATCCAGCCGAGCTCAATTAAACTCGGGAATAGCTAGTTTGTCATCGCCCAAAAATATGCTATTTTTTATCATAATTATTAAAATTTTCTCTCCAAATTGTTAGCAACACTGTTTAATTTAAGCTAAAATTATACATTTAACTTTCAAAAAAAGATAAAATTATTCACCTTCAATTAATTTTTTACGAGAAAAAAAATAATTTCGTAAATTACCTGATTAAATTCGAGGACATCAGACTTGAACCGAATGTGGTCTCCTTTATCACATCTTATACTCTCCGACACGTTGGGAATCACGACGCCGGCGCCGGAGCTTCCACCGGAGCCGGCGGAGCCGGCAGCCGGAATTACAATATCTCGCTTATTCTTCTCGTCCAAAATTACCAACCTACCCCCACCAGGGCATCTTTTTACGAACTTCAACCTAAAATCACTCGCAAAATCGAACCCGGACCCTAAGGCTTCAACGGCTCTGATCTCAATTGGCTTTTTCTCATAATCTTCGCCGGACTCGAACATACTGCGTCGTTTCAGGTCAAAACGTCGCCGCAATTCTAATCGCCGGGACTGTAGTAGAACGACGTCGGTTATGGAGGTAGGGAAGATGGAAGAGTAATAAGGCGTGGAAATGATAATGTTACGGTGTTGCGGCGGTGTAGATGGAGAAAATGGAGTGTCAGATAGCTGACATAATATCTAGTTGAAAATGGAAGGCGTCGAAGTCGTTGACGTTTGACCAAAGGCAAAATTATGGTGCTGCTGAGGAGTATTTTTTTGAATTTGAATATTCTTAGCTACACCTAATACACGCGTGGATTGTACTTTGTTTCACCCAAAAAGAAAGAAAGAATTGAAAAGTTCTTTTTGATCTTTTAAACACAAATAAATGTAGTAATTGACGAAGACCCTGTGGAGGTTGGGGGTTGGGATGAAAAAAAGTATTAAATGCATTACATGTATTGTCATATAACGCATTAAAATTAATAATTTATCACCACGTAATAATGGTAGGACACACGTAATAATCTTTGATAATATATAATTAATTTAGACTACGCTACGTGACGTGCGTACTGCACCTAATATTCACTTATTGTGTTGATGGCTATGTTTTCAGAGTCGGGCTGGACATTGACTTGGCCGAGGTCAGGGGCAGGGGTTATGAGTTCGACTGGGGGATCAACTCGGGGTCGAACCGGATAACATCATAAATATATATATGTGTGTGTGCGCGCGCGCACGCACGTATAAATATAGGTATATTATATGTATATGTATATCTATTAATTTTGTCTTTTTTCAATTTTAGTTATTAATCAATAGTTAGAAAATGTCAATAGTTATATATATATGTGTGTGTGTGTGCGCGCGCGCGCGCGTATAAATATATGTATATTATATATATATATCTATTAATTTTGTCTTTTTTTCAATTTTAGTTGTTAATCAATAGTTAGAAAATTTTATGTGTGTGCGTATAAATATAGGTATATTATATATATATATATATATATATTAATTTTGTCTTTTTTTCAATTTTAGTTGTTAGTCAATAGTTAGAAAATGTCAATGAGTCCAAAAACAATCATCACTTACCAAAAATACTAAAAAAATCTGGTCCAAGTTTAAAAACATAGGATGATGGTGGGAGAAAAATTATTTCATTGACTCGATTTACTACCCTACCTATAAAGTTATGGTAAAAAAAAAGTTTTCTAAGTATTTTTAAATCAATTTTTTGTTGCAACATGTAACGCTTTCGTCGCGCCTTTACAGATCTCAAGGTTTACTTACAGGTGAAATCGTAACCGATTCATTTAAGAATCTCTTGAGATTAGGGTATTTGATCGTAAGATTAAGTAAATTTCCAAGATCGAATAGAAAGTCGAGTAGTTAGAGTTCTATGACTCCACCCAGAGGTCAGGGGTTGGAATTCCATCAACACCTAGTATAGGATTTATCAAAAAAAGTAAATTTCCTAGTAGGGAACAATGAATAGTTGTTAATGCTAATATTTATACACACTCAACTAGCGTCATTATTAGGAAGTAATGAGTAGTTCTAAGAAATGCAAGTGGTTAAAGGGAAATTAGATTGTGGTCTGTTAATATAAATACCGAGAGAAAATATTTTTAGAAAAATATTAAATTTAACCTTTCATCAAAATCACCGGATTTTATACATAAATAAGGATCTCGGCATGCTTGACGAGTTATTAAAAAGAAGCAGGTAGTTAAAAGATGTGACTGGTTAAAATGAATATGCATAGTGATTGGTTGATATTTAATATTGTGTGAAGAATATATGAAACTCAAAACATTTTAAAAAACACACTTTCTATTATTTAAAACATTGTCTTTCAAATAGTATATTAGCATGGATAAGACAAGTTCCTTTAGGGAGTTAGACTTTTAATTTTTTTAGTATTAATAGTTTTCTATTTTTTATGTGTGCCTTGTTTGCCCAAGTTGTGCCTTACTTGCTAGATATTTATTGCCTCATTATCAAATAGTTGAAACACTATAAACAATCTAAAATTCGAGCATGCCACCCTCCTCTCTAACGGCCATGGCCATGGTTCAATTGTGCTTCACAATTAGGGATATAAAATGATATAGTTATTTAGCACTCCACATGAAGTTGATATAATAAGAACTCGTTTCAAATTGAGGAGTAATCGATTTAATTAAATTTGAGTTGAATTCAGTATTCCATAATTTATCGAGTTCAACTGAATAATCATGAAGGCTAATATTTAGGTACATATAAAATATTCAAGTTGTTCGAGATTAATTTGAATTTTGTTCAAAAAAAATTTAAAATTTGGCTTGGACAATTATCAAAGTTAAATTACAAATTATGCATTCAAAAATCAACTCTAAGCTTGAACGCAACATTTAAATTGACTCCACTTGTTTACGTGCATGTGGCTCTGCCTAGTTGTTGAACTAATTTTTTTTACTCTTTGGGTCAATATTGAAGGCTTGGAGTACGATATTTTAGTCTTTGTCCTTTTCCTTAGAATTTACCACAAGAGAAAGGGGAAATTAATCTTGGGAATGGTAGTCCTTATCTAACTTCTTGTTTCCCACCAAAGCCAAACATGGATGCTTGAAGAGTGAAAAGGTAAAAAAGCACAAGAGAAGCCATTCTAAAAAGAGAAACATCTTTCTCCAATATGGTCACATGCAATTATGAGTATATTTGTCTACTTTTGCTTCGCCAACTACAAATTTCGTTGAAAACAATCTAGTTTGGATTGCAATATGCTTTTGGGGGAAAAAAGTCCTTTTGAATTGTAGTGGTACTTTTTCTATGTTTGGTGAACCTACTTTTAAAATACAAGCTGAAGCTTGGTGCTTTTGAAATAGTTTTCATATTTTTTAAAAAGATAAATGTAACCATTTTCTCATAAATTTAAATCTAAAAAAGGATAGATACACGATTCAAAATTTCAAAATTGTACATTATTTATAAAAAAAATTATGCAAATATGCTTCAAATAATAAAATTAAGCGCTTGCTAAGAGCTTTTTCTGAAACTTTTAGTAAGTGAAGTGTATCATCATAAATCACCAAAACTTATATGCACGCCTGCGCGCACAAGCAAATATTTTGAAAATCTCGTAAATGGAATGGAGTTGAGTCCCAGTGAAAGTTGGCAAAGATGTCAAAATTCCCTACCTTTTTTTTTTTTTTTTTTTTTGTCAAAGAGTCATTGTTATATATATGTATATATCAAAAATATTTACACGTACAATAGGGGTAACTACCCCAGATCATCTGGTGGAATCTCTTGGACCCACCTAGGGAAACAGTTTTCCCACAAGGATTGGATTTCTTAGACTTAGAGCATATTCTGCTAACTTACTTGCTATTCGATTTTCTTTAGTACTAACAAAATGGAAAGAAACATGAGTTGAATAAAGAAGATTAAATCTCCTATATTCTCTATGATTGTAGCACATCTAGAAGTCATTGAGATTTCTTAGTTGTAGCTTCTGGAGAAGATTCTTGTTCGATCCATACAATCCGAATGTTTTCCCAATTTCTCTGTCTAGGCTAGTACTAGTGACAACTTTGCTGTGTTTGCCTCTTCCATTACCAGTTCTCCTTCTCTCTTTTCCACTTGCTAGCCCAGATCAAATATAGCTTTCCTGCTTCGTTCCTGGCCACAATGCTATATCCTAACCAAGCTTTTTGACTTTGTTGATCTGAACACTGAATCTGGATTTTACAGTACTTGCAGTATTCCCAAAGTTGATCTGCAGCACCACTTGCTTCGTCTGGCTACTTCCCCACATTTCATCAGTTTTCTGGTTTGCTTGCTCATACTCCATCCACTTCTTTTATAGGCTTTATTGATTACTTCATGGCTTTTTCCAAACTCCTCATTGAAAGGTTGCATTGTTCCTTCTTTTTCCAAATTTGCCACAAAATATAGACAGTCACCTCTATGTGCTTCCTAGCCCTCGTTTCTCTTACTAGCTCCCAATAGCTTCTCCCACCAAAGCCAAAAATTGTGACTGGATTCCTGAATTGCATCCCATTGGAGTGGTGACAGATGCCATATTTCTTTAGCGTATCAAAATTCCCTACCGAAGGAGTAAATTTTCAGCTTCGACCTTCTATAACGAGCTTATCTTCATCTTTGGTATATTGATCCTTACCATTTGGGCATAATTTTTCACAAATCTTTGTCTTCTCTCCTGTATATCAGTTTTTTTTTTTTTTTTGCTTCCTCATAAAAGTATAAGAAAAATGTGTACATCAATGGTTAGAAAAGTTTGATTCTATTCCTAGGTGGCAAGTAACGTTGTCTTAAATCTGTTGAACGCAGTGTTTTTAAACCCAGTCCAAACCAGTCGGTTCAACCGATTGAGTCGCGAACCGACCATGTTTTTAATCTGGTTTTACTCAAAGTACTGTAGACCTCATAAACCGCCAAGAACCAATCCAATTATGTGAACCGGATTAAACCGTTGAACCATTAAACCACCAGTTTTTTGGCATTTTGGCTCTTCATTTTTTTTTTTTTTTTGCTTCATTGATCCTTACCATTAGGGCATAATTTTTCACAAATCTTTTTCTCTCTTGTGTATCAGTTTTTTTTTTTTTTTTTTTTTTTGCTTCCTTATAAAAAATATAAGAAAAATCTATACATCAATGGTTAGAAAAGTTGAATTCTATTCCTAAGTGGCAAAGAACGTTGTCTTAAATCTATTAAATGCAGTGTTTTTAAACTCGACCCAAACCGATCTGTTCAACCGATTGAGCCACGAACTGGGCATGTCTCTAGTCCAGTTATACTCAAAGTACTGTAGGCCTCACGAATCGCCAAGAACTGGTCCAACCATGCAAACCGGATTAAATCGCTAAACCATTAAATCGTTGTTTTTTTTGGCATTTTGGCATTTCAAAAAAAAAATTTTTTTTGGCTCCAACAGTAGTAGCGAGGCTCAAATTTGAGACTTCCAACTTTGCTTTCCCAGCGCACTAACCATCCAGCCGACCACGTCTTTGTTGTTTTAATATTAATAATGTTTTTATTTGTTCTTTCTTTAGTTTTCCTTTAGTCATTTTAATAAAGTTAATTGAATATTACATTTTTAGTTTTTTTTATTTTCTTCAATCACGTTTAATGAATTTAATTGATTCTTACTTTTTAATTTCTTTGTTTCTTTGATTAATCATGTTTAATGAAATTAATTGATTCTTACTTTTTTATCTTGACATCCAAATTCATTATATTACAGAAATATTTGATTTACTTTTATCAAAATCTCTCCTACTACGATTATTCCTTTAATCTAAATTGTTTAATTATTCATTTATGCCTAAAACATTCTCCTAATTAAAAGTTTAAATGTAAGTCATCTGTTTAAATTTTTAAATTATAATTATTCAATAATAAGCACGAATGACATCTTGAAAATAAGTGGGTAGAAAGTTATTTCTTTTATTAAAAAAATCAAAATCAGTTTAGATTATTAAAATCATATTTTTCAATGCAATATACTAATTCCAATTATTATAGCTTCACTTATCCACCTTTTCTTGATATACTAAAGAAAATGTGTAAATTGAACAAAATTAAATAAATTAAGAACTAATGAGCAAATAGATTTACTTGTTAGTTTTATTTTTTGAAACTACTGTATAGAGTCCAAATTAGTTTTATTTTTTGAAACTAGTGTATAGAGTCCAAATTGACTCGCTCAATGGTCCGATATGTCAAAAATAAAATTTCTTTGAAGGGAATACATCTAAAGTTAAACTCTGAGAATTGATTCTAAATAAAGTCTAGATTCTTTTGAGAAATTCTAAATCAAAGTCTTGATTGATACAAAATTGTTAGAAATTACCTCTCATTAGGTGTTGTAAAAAAAGTTAAAAACTAGAGAATTAAAACTAAATAAATCTAAACTAATAGTAAGATAATCAGATTGAAATTTGAAAATCATTTGATTATGCAAACCTATCTTTAAAAAATAGGGCAAAAGAAAATTTTTTTATTTTAAAAAATTACATTTACTCGAACTAGGCTTATATACAAAGTTAATTGTATTATTTAGTATTAAAAATAAATTTAAATTTTACACTAAAAAATATGTCTTGATAGGATTAAAGTAGAGAATATGAAAACAAGCAACAAATAATTTAGAATGTTCAAGACTATAATTTAAAATCTTTAAAAATATAATAATGTACTTTAGTGGTGAATTTTAAAGTATCTATTTTATTCATATTTTTCTCGATACACTTATTTTTATAGTTATTATATGTTTTATATTTGTAATGCCATTTTCTTTGTTAATTTAATTATTACTAACATAGAATATTTCATAAATTTTTTATCAAATATAATAAATTCATTAACCTGTATATTTGATATATTCAAAGAATTGATCGGTTAACTAGTTTAACAGGGTAGGGCATCTCTAGTATATGTTGTTATATTATACATTAAATTAAATTAAAAAAGAGAAAAAAATTGAACCCCACTTCGATCTATTCGACCATGAATCAGACCCTCTTTCGGTTCATTGACCGGTTCGATTTTTAAAACTTGAACAACAATTTGTCATAGTCACTTTTGAAACCTTCACCATAACTTTTTCAGTAAAATGGAGGGTTAAAGGCTATTTACGAAGTAACTAAATCATAGTTATCTTGATGAATAATGAGCTTACTCTCAACTAATTCTAATTTTTAAAAAGTTGAAAATTTTAATCTAAAAACATATTTATATTTTAGCTTAAAAAATTCAAAAGTAGGAGAATAAAGAAGTTTGAAAATCAAAAGCTAAAAGCAAGTTAAAAGAACAGTTGAGAATAGGCAAAATAGCTAGATTAACAAAGTTTATGAAGCTGAAACACATTTTGGACAAGTGACCTTAGAGAATAGAGAACACAACAAAATTTCATTTATTATACTTCTCATGAATGACACTAACCTAGCCATATGTTCCGAGTAACCAAAGAACTCTTTGATCCAGATATTGCATTTTGGCATAATTCCACTGTCTATCCCAACAATTATTTTAGCCACATTCAAAGGCTTGTGAAAGTTTCAAAGATTACATATTGATAATAACCTAATATTATTAAGTGGAGTTATTTCAAATAATATTTATGATATGAATTGGGATAAATATGTTACACATAATTTGGCCTTTTCTTAAAAGTACTTTTTACTATTATATCACAAAATTGTCCATATGCAAAGTTTTCCATGCGCAAGTTGCCAGATGATGTACTATAGAGATTAGTGCGTGAAAAATTCTTACATGGATCTAGTCCACGACCTCACATGTGGACCTTGTAGTCAGAGAGCAATATAAGCATTCTTATATCATCTTCTTATTTCAGCATGTATCATTATGCTTATGTAACACTTTTTTTAGACCACAAAATCTACAAGTAAAGCCGTAAACTCAATCCACGTAAGAATTTCCCATCCAATACCATAGCTGCTTTAACAAAACAACACTAGTATTAGTCTTGGCAATATATAAAATTTCAACACAAGTCGAGTGTGAACGTTAGATGGGTGTGGATCAATTAACTGAAGGATATAGGCAACACAATCTATGATCATGCACACATTCATAATATCATAGCCAAGTAACACTCTTAATGCTTGCAAACTTGTAAGTACCTCAATTTGAAAAGCTGATAAAGAGTGGATTAGGTTTTTTTAATAGTGCATGGTGCTGACGTAGTGGACTTTAGTATTCAAAAAATTGCAACAAGTTGAAATCCACTTCAAATGAACCATTAACTAGGACCTCGTAAAGGTGCAAAAACTCAGATAATATAGTTGGGCTATGGAGTAGGACATTTTCTATATAGAGATGTTTTATGTTTAGAGCATGTGGTGGCAGCTAATATAGCTGAGCCATTGAGAAAATGAGTGAACATTGGGCTTGAAATGCCACTAAGAGTTTCAAAGTTGGATTAAACTCTATCCCTCCTAGAGCTATGTGTTCTGTGCCTGCCAAATACTCCAACGGATGCAAATAGAGTAAATAATCATATCATACTTGGTTTTGAGATAAAATATTCATAAATTTATTGAATTATATCCATTTAATCGAAAAGTACACAGTTAAATCCCAAAAATGAAGCTCGCCAAATTCTTTGTAATGATTCACAATCGAAAAATAGCAGATTCATCAATCGAAGTGTACCTAAAGACATCTTAGTGAAAGTAAATAACCACTGCGAAATAAGTTAAGCATGGAAGGACATGCATTGTTGATAAGGCACTATGTGAAATACTGCATTTAATTTGGATGGGATGAGGAGTTAACATAGATTTCTAGTATACTTTCGGGAAGACAACATGTGATATTGTAGAAGAACATTGTGGTATGGAATAAAATTAGAGAGAAAGAGTCTCATAATATCCCGATTTGATCGGATTATCACTATGCTTCTCTAGCTCACAAAATAAATAATTATTGCATGAGGATGCAAAGCAATATATTGCTAGAATTTTGCTAGTTGTGTTTTTCAGGAATAGGACTTGATGTAAGGGAACTTGTCATTGTTGTTGTTTATCAATTAATTATGCTACATAGAGAGTTAGAGTCATGCGTAGGGGTTTGATGTACCCAAAAAATGTTGAGATTTCAAGTGTCTAGTTATCCTAAATGATTGTAGTTTCCTTTGGCCATGTACCACCTATGCCTAATTCGAAAAAGGTCACAATATTCTTCCACTCTTATAAGTGATGACTTTTGAAAATCATAAGAAAGAAGTAATTTGTATAGCAATACCCATCATGAAAGAATTTGTTGAAGAAGGCATTTGTTCCTGGCAAATTTTGGTAACAAAGCTGATGACCTCCAATGTATTTTCAAATTATCAGCATATCCTGTGAAGATAAGTGTGAATTTGTCAATCAATGAGCTATGCCAACTAGTATCCAGAACAAGCAAATACATACTTTAAGAATGATAATACGAAGCAACATATCCACAAATAGTTACATTTTGATTTGTAAAAGGCCAAGGTTGATTCCCAAATATCTACCGATAAGAAACTTTGGTAATATGGAGCATGCAGGAGACCGCATCTACGAGGAAAGGGCTAATATTTGGATTGGAGAATAGTTATGCTTTTTGGAGATTAATTGCTTTTTGAGATATTCCTAATAATGATCTAGTAGGTGGAAAAATCCCAATATATTTGATACATAAGTTAAAACAAAAAAAATTAAAAAAAATTATCAACAAACATGAGATGAGACAACTTTAGGACTTGTCAACCAATTGAGATTTTAGACACACACCCATAGCTATAACATTAACTAGGGCTAAGAAAAAGGGTTCAAATTTTGTGTTTAACATTTTTGGTGTCATATCTAATATGATACAAAATAGTATTGATATAATATAGTTTTCACATTAGACAAAAGTGGACAATAAAAAATTTGGATATAATATTTGAAGTGTAAGAAAAGTATCTTCTAATATAAAATAGAAATATAGAGAGATAGAGCCAACATTGTTATCATTCAAAGATAGATGAGAAAGACATGAAGGACTAGCCAGTGACTGAGAGTGAGAATTAAATTGATTTGACAGATTGCATAATTAGGCCAACCATGTGAAAGTTCCACTTTGAAAAGAATTACCTTGAGAAAGCTCCATGATTGAGTGTAGATTAGGTATATCAAAATATGCAATAAAAATAACACTAATATAGTATAAAAAGCCTAACATCTCGTTATGCACCAAGTATATGGGTTGGTTAAAGTATTGACAGTAGTAGGCATCATAATTGAAAACTACTAAAGCTTAATCACTTGCTTTATTATCTAAATAATCACTTAATAATATTATAATGAAGAAATGTTGTAGAATGAAAGAAAGCGACTTGTAGAAGTACTAGGATTCAAGATATCTGTGAGTTTTTTTTTTTTTTTTTTTGAGAAAAGATATCTATGAGTTAAATCCATTAATGAGCCTTTTGTCTTGGTTGAATTAAAATTTGGCTAAGTTTACCTTGCCTTGTTTAAAATCTAATTCCATATGAAATCATAACTTGTTCTCGTAATGAATTAACTAGATTTCAATTATTTTCATGATAAAATCTTGTGAAATGCATGAATTGTATTGATTCACTTAAAAATTCATTATTCTTATATGAATAACTTAAGCATTATTAATTTATTTTCTACAGTTACAAACATTTCACAATGTCAAATAACAACTAACGTGCTCATGATGGTTAAGCAAAGACAAATGTTAAATCTTGAATGAATGAACAAACAAGTGCAACTTTATCAAGTTCAAACAACTTAGTTCATGATTTAACGTTCATTAGCTTCATCTAATTCCTAGATGAAATATTTAGTTCAACATGGATAATGAAACAATAAACCATACAATTGTAAAACAAGTATCCACAGACATATTGAAAACAAGAGATAGAATTAAGTAAAACTTATTCAAGATTAATATGGCTTCAAGAACTTCTATTCCTTCCTCTAAAAGATTGCTACAAAAGTTTAACTACAAGAATTTCTCTCAAATTTACAAACAAAGTGTAAAAAGTGAGAAAATTCTATTAGTTCTTTAGTTCTACTCTATGCTAACCTCCCCAAATGAACTACAAGTGAGTTATAGTTATAAAAAAAATGAGTCTTCAAGTCATTTTCTAAGCTGCAAAATACAATCAATGCACGAAATAATGAAGATGCTTTCTTGAGACACTAAATGTACACAAAAATCTTCATTTATATTATTAATAAATTCTTAAGTAGCCAAAACCCTACCTTCATCTGAAAAATCTCCATAATCAACGGTAAAGTGATGCAAGTTAAAGCCTCTGTGAAACCCTAGCAAGAATTAGAACCGTGGTTCGATCTGTAGATGGCTGATTCGAGAATCGTACTTAGAATGGCCCACTTGGCTTTCTTAGCTGCTGATATGGTTTTTTAGTATGTGTAGATTTTTTCAAAATGTCGTCCTATGGATTGACTCATATTTTTGTTAAAGAATTTATCTCCCAAATCTTGCACAATTTATTCTTCAATAATTTCTTCAAAGTTTATTCAACTCAGTCACTTGAATCTACAATAATTGATCCTCTTTTCATTCCAATTAGTCTAAATTGTAATTAAATATCATGAACCTACAAATATGTACAAAAATTGTTCATAAATTAGCTCAAAATTACAATTTTACCTCAAACTCTAATGTGCGAGAGAAAACCCTCATTCTTGAAATTCAATGTATTTGAAGTCAAATTCACTTGAAAATGTGCCCTATGCACCTCAACCTATGGCATGGAAAAAAGCCTAAGAAATTATAATCACCAAATTGAGGAGGTCCAATCCCAACTTTAGAACATCCGATAGCAATAACCGATTTCCATACATGCAACTTTTAGTGATATATTAAAATAGTGTTTGACTTTTCTTCTTCAATGTTAAGATGACCACGAGTGTCAACGGGCTCAAATAGTGTCGATGTAGAATGGGAATAGGAACACCAAATCTTTTCATCACTAGGTTGTATGAAGGTGTAATGTAAACCTTATTAATGAGGCTATTATCCAAAATCTTGTTGGTTAAATATTTTAAGGACTCCTACCCATGTCTTGAACCATGTGAGCCTGAAACATCTTCTAATGATATTTTAAACTTCTTATCAAATGACTCTTTCTCCATTCAAGAATCGATTTTACTAAAAAAGGTCTGTGGTATTTGATATTGTACCATGAAGGCCCTTGGCATGGATGGCCGAAGTTCAACTAAGTTCTAGAGTCTATTAAATACGTTGGACATGTTTGATTTACATTATTTGAGTACTTGGTTTACGTGGATGAGTTATTGCAAGGGTGTATATGACTTTTGAATGCCTCAAACTTCCTTTGATATCGGGCGAGTCAATAAAAAAGCGAGTGTCCATTATCATGGACTCATGTTTGGAGCATATAATGGGCAAATACCTCAAGACAAGGTTGGGAAATATTGTAGTAATGAAGAATTGATAAAAACAATATTGAGGCAATCAAAAGTCATGTACACTCTTGCGATAACTCATTGACATAAGCCAAGCACAGAAATAATATAACTCAAACATGCCCAACACGTATAATAGACCCTAAAACTTAGTTGAGCTTTGGTCATACTAACAAATAAAAGTAATTTTATTAGACGAGTTTAGGATTTTGATTGAAATGCTTCAAAAGATCAATGGGAAAATAATTGTTAGTAGCCAAAGTACCTAATAAGATTTTCACTTGGAATGTCAATGAACAATCATGATCCATTCAAAACCACCCCACATAATTTTGCACAAATATAATTGAAGCCTTCAAGGAATGTGATTTAAGAGCTACATCAGGCAAGACAAAACCCCCAAATAGAATTGTATAGTGACACCAGTTCCCAGGAGAAGAAGCTCAAGGATTTCAACCAGTGAGACATGCGATGTTCACTGGACATAGCGTCCATAGGATGTAACACTGAAGGCTTATATGGATTAAGCAATCTAACTAGCTTTGTAAGAAGGAGGGAAATTTGATTTGGGACAAACAATCCAATCCTATTAATCTTCACAAATAACTTTTTGACAATATTTGAGCGAGCACCTCTGACAATTGAATGGTGAAGATAGAACATCAAACAAGACTATAGGTTGAAACTTCCTAGTCAACTAGGATATTGCCCAACCATTGGCAACTCCTTTTGGTGAAGTTTCAATTGGTGTAGGAATGTACATTGCACCTAACAAATATATGGGCCTAATATTTGGTGGCATCCTCACCATGTGATGCACATGTGAATATCCACTTGGAGTGTAAACAAAGAGGTCTTATTAGAGAGGTTAAAGAAGGTATCATTATCTGACTTTGAACTAAAGCTCAGATAAGGCAAGAAAAGCCATGTAGTGTGACAAATTAGTTTTTTCATACCATAAAATATCAAGTCCCACAAGTTGTCATTATCTATTACTATGCAGCTTAGAAACAATGTGTGAGAAATAGTGACCCTCAAGATCATCACATGATTATGAGTTGGAAGCTATTAGAGGTGGAAAAAAGGTTGTTTTAATGGCGTAAGTGCCGCTAAGGGCCCCTCAGAAGCTTGAGGGACTAAAAAGATGGGCCTGCTAGAGATTTGGACCCAACAATAGCACATTCAATATTTGTTGAAGTGTTTGTTAAAAATTGTCCAATATCAATGGGTTGTACTCTAGTTTAGAATGATTTTAGCTTATGCTACAACGATTTAGGGTTACTTCATTTTTGCTATCTCTCATTTGATCAAAATCAATTGAGTGGTTTTTTTATATAGTGTGTTTTGTTTTAAAATATATGTTTAAAGAAAATTCCAAATAGGTTTTCAAGCAATCTTTTTATCTCATTACATATTTATCTAACATCAATTCCAAATTACTACAATAACAATTTTTCTAAAAACATTCCCAAAATTGCTGCAGTAAATTATTTTTTCCCAAACAATCCCCAAAACAACCGTACAAATGAAGAGTATGATAGTAACTTATGATTAGAGGCTCAATGCCCTACAATTTAGGAATATGGTGAGAAAAGAATTAGTAATTTGTTGTTATTTTGAAACAAGCCCAATTGAAAATGCTAGTAATCTTAATATTAAATTTTAAAAAATAAAAATTCTAATTAAAGAACCAAAAAGAGCACCTATAGAACAAAATCTTTCACAAGAGGAATCCGTTGAGCGAATTTGCTAGCACAAGTGATTTATTTTTTGGATATATAAGTTTTATTTGGTTATTGAGATGATACTTTGCAATTATTTTTGTTCAAAATGAAAAGTGAATTTGAAAGAGTTATTGAAAGTTCCAAAGTTTCAATTTATGTTATTTGATGATTCAATTCTTTCAAGCAATGGGATTAGATAATAAATATTTGAATTTCAGTATAATTTATATTTTTGTTTAGGTTCCAAACCTCAACTTTTATATGATTTTATATTTCTATTTTGTTTTCATAAAATTTTGAGTTGCGTGATTTTTCGAAGGTCTATTCTTACATTTTTTTTTTTGCTAACTAGGCATAAATTTATTTGGATAAAAATTAGCTAATCAATAGATTTGAGGAATTTTACTAAATAACTAGCTATGACTTGTGCAATGCACAAGTTATGCTTTTCTTCTTATCTTAGTGTTATTGGAGAATAATATATAATTGAAATACTAAATCATGTGAACTAACAATTTTTAATAGAATGTATAGAAAATGTTATAATAAAGCTTTTAAATCAATATGGTTAGGATGAGATAATAGATTAAATACATGTGAACTAATTATAAAAATATACATAAATGGTTTAACGCATGGTAGCATCTAATAAGCACTTATTCCTGGTGCAAATGATCATGGATTTTTATGTCAAAACATAAGTATTGGGAGATATGATATTTGAAAGAAAATAAAATAAAAATTTATGATTATGTAACTTTTAATATAATTTTACAATGTATTCATATGTTGTAAATGAAAAGAGAGTTAAAATGAGAAAGTACAAGAATAAAAATAGATAAAAGCAAAAAATATTATTAAAAATAATTTCTTCTAGTATCAACAACATTATTGTAAATGCAAGTGTAAACGAAAAAAATTGCATGCTTTTAATAAGTTATTAAGAGTTAAGAAAAGGTTATTATATGAACATATTGTAGATGTAGATTTATACATCCCATATGTGTGTACACACACATAAATATATAATTTGCTTTTTTTTTGTTCCCTAGTTTTAATGCTCTTACAAAAAAATATGAAAGGAAAAATTACAATTTTGGTACCAAATGTTTGGAACATTGGCAATTTCAGTCCCTAAAGTTAGACAAAAGCAAATCTAGTACCAAATATTTTAACTTTTTACCATATTTAGTCATATTGATCAGTTTTACAAAAATTTTATTGGAATTTGGGCATGTGATACTCACGTGCTGATTAAAAAAATTTTCAAAAAGAATTAGATTAAAGAAAAAAATTTTAATTGATATAATTTGTGATTAAAGGCACTAATTTGAATTCATATATGATAAATAAGCAGATAAAACTAAAAAAAATTCACCTGGATAGTACATTCGCGTGTGTACCTTTAATTACAAATTACAACAATTAATTTTTTTCTTTTTTAATTCTTTGTGAAAACTTTTGTAACCGTCACGTGAGTTTCACGTGACTGGATTCTGATAAGATTTTGAGAAAATTGGTCAATATGATTAAATGTGCTAAAAAATTGAAACATTGAGTACTAAATTTGCTTTTGTCTAAACTTTAAGAACTGAAATACTAATATCTCAAATATTTGGTACCAAAACTGTAATTTTTCTTAATATGAAAATATAGTATGTTCATGCAATAACTTCAGTGTAAAAGCTTGGGATAAATACAATTGTTAAGGGTGCGATCAGGTTCTATTGGTAAGCGAACACATTAAATGGAAATTCTCTATTTACTTAATAATAAATAAAAATTTGAAACTATTTATGCTGAAATCAAATTAATGAAGTTAATTTTTTGGGATATACTTACTCATCAATAAATAAAACAAGTGGTGGGGTTACAATCGAAAATCTTGCCCTCCACCTTGTCCACTTCCTCGTACTCCCGCCCCTCTTCACACCCCCGCCACCGCCACTCCTCCACCGCCATCTAATTTCGTAGCGTCGAAACCCATCCTATCTTCCTTGCCTTCCAGATTTTCGCCGGCCAACGCCGTCGACACCGCCCAGCAACCCGGAGCACGAGTAGATTGACCCCCTATCCGTTATCTCCATCAAAACCCCCTCATTTTCAGGTATCGTCTCGGTTTTTGAATACTAGTTGATATATACTTACATAACTTATGAGAGTTATTATTCTGGTTTTTCAATTTAAGTATTTATCCTGAAATTTATTGGTTTCAGTAATGGGAATTGATTTTGGTTTTGAATATTGGATGTAATTAGCTCTTTTAGAAATTAGGGTTTAGGGTTTATTGAATTGCAGGTTAGATTTTGCTGACAGGCTATAAAGGAAGTTTTCCTAATTCAAAATTTTTTCTTTTTGTCCTTTTCTGGGTGTTATGCCTCAAGTTTAGGTTTAAAACTTTTTTTTTTTTTTTTTTTGCACATTGTTTATTCGTGTAGTTTTTGCATGACTAAATGATCACTTGCTTTTGGTTTGTTTACAACCTTATTTTTCGCAAAATGTTCAATGGTCAAAATGCAAATTTACTTTCAATTTTAACTTGGCTTTTGGGGGTGTAGAATAATACCAATGTTGCATCTGGAGTGCGAAATTTGATTGAATCTCGCCATCGTTGTTTTTAGCATATGTGGTTTAAATGGTTTTTATTTGGTCAGGTGATCAGAGAGTTTACCTGGGACTTGATTTAGTCTTGTTTGTGCTGCCTTGAGAGCTGATGGATCGGCAGGGCCATGACTATGCAGCTGCCATGGCATTTGCCCAACAGCAGCAAGCAGCTAACATTCAACAGCAACAGCAGTATGGGTTTCATCCACAACATCAGCAGTTTCCTCCCTCGGCTCCTGGTCCTCCTTTTATGCCTCCGCATCCTTCTCTCCAACAGTTCCCTTATGCTCGTCCCATGCAGCAACCTCAATATCCACATCCTCCTCCCCATCCTCACTTGCTTCACATGCAGCAGCAACAGCAACAACGGCCTCCTGCTTTTCCACCACATATGCCTCCTCATGTCGCTGGCCCACCCTTTCATAACCCTTATGATTCTGCACCACCACCTTCTCCTCCTCCATCTGATCCAGAACTTCAAAAGCGTATTGATAAGCTAGTTGAGTATGCTGCCAAGAATGGCCCTGAGTTTGAAGCTATGATCCGTGAAAAGCAGCAAGATAATCCTGAATACGGCTTTCTGTTCGGTGGTGAAGGCCATAATTACTACCGATATAAACTTTGGATGGCTACACTTCCTCCAGGAGGCCCCATTAATCCTTCCTTCCCCCCCTCTTCTATACCCATGGTGCGTCCTCCAAATCCAATGATGAGCCCATCACCTTTAAGTGCTCCGCCACTGAGTGGCCCAAATGCTGCAGTGATGGGTGCTCCTCATTTGCACCAATCTCCTTTTCTACCATTCTATGAACAGCAACACCCTCAGCATTCTCCGTCTTTCCTTGGTCCATTGCGACCAGATTATGATCAGTCTTATAGGCCTTTTCGGGGTTTATCTAGACCACTTCCTTCTGATGTTGAAATGGAGCTGAATAATGTTCTCAGCAATCTCAACAGCACCAAAGAGTCAATCAAAGGTGCTAAGAATTGGTTCATACAGAAGTCTCCATTTGCACCTGCTCTTGCTGAGGCACTTAGAGATAGAATTTTTTCCCTGGATGATTCTGAGAGGCAACTGCATATAATTTTTGTTGCGAATGACATTTTATTTGATAGGTACTCTTCTTCCACGTGTTGCCTTTTCTTTCGCTATAAAAAAGTAAATTAAGTGCATTATGGTTTGTTGATATGCAAATATATTTTCAAATTATTTGTTGAGCTTTCTTCATATTTGTTATTTTGTTCCTTGTATTATCTATGGATCTTGCCTGCTTGTTTGAGGATGTTTACGTGCTTTGGGAAGAAATGCCACATGTTTGCTTTTTATTGTGGCTTTTGGGTTTCTTGCATTTTATTTAATCCCTGTGTAATTTTCAAAAGTAGCGAAGATCTTTATTGTAAGTTTACAAGGGACCAACTGAAACGCCTGGTTAAAGAGAAATTTGTTTGAGGAAACAATTGCATCAAATGAGGCCATTTGGTGTGCCTAACTTTTACTTAATTGCTAGTACATTTTTGTAATCCATATCTAGACTTGGGAGAAATATTCTTTTGGTTCTTGCTTTGTGGTATTTTTGGTGATGATAACTTTACGTCCGGTTAAATTACCAATATCAAAATATTATCCTGATGGTATAAAGGTAATGTAGGATGTGATGCTGAAACTTTCACCCAATTGAATCTGTTCTATCTGTGGTCTAATTGGAGATAGAAACATTTGTTAGGCTTTACTGTTTATGCACAGATTTCAAGAAAAGCACACACATGTCTGATGCAGACTGTACCTCAAAAGGCTACAGCTTTGCTTCATGATCAGAATCTGTGTGTTTTAAGAAAACCTTGAATAGCGGTTTGATCTAGTACAGCTGCTAGCATCTGTGAGAAGAACTTAAAAAGGAAGAGAATTTTATTAATCTTTTTTTTTGGGTATTAATTTTGTTTTGCTAAAATTTTTAACTAGTTTTTCACCCATGCAACGCATCTAACATCACTTTGTTTGAAAAGTGAATAAATTAAAAATGAGATCCATAGTGTTTTTAATGGATGAGAAAGAGTATAAAATATTAATAATACAAATGGCAATATTTCTTCAAAAAAAAAAAAAAGGAAAAGGTAGGATGTGATTTTGGGATTAAGGGGACGATTATATTACCTTAAAGGAAAGAAAATCAACTACATTTAGGAAACTGATAATTAAAATTGATTGAATTTTTTAACTGAGAAAATAATTAAAATGGAAACTAATAGGAAACTTGTAAGCCAACGCCATGTGGACGTTGACTTAAATACACACACACACACACAGATATTGATCATCAAAGAAAGGAATTCAATACAAAGCAGAGTTTAAATTTATAGAACTAATGAATTCAATAACACCAAACAATTCTTATTTGAAATCTATGTCCTTCAACTAATTAAATAAAGAAGAAAAAGTATTAAGGTTCTAAAAAACTAAACTGCAGTACTGTATAACCATATTCGAGCAGTACCCAATTAGTTCTTTTTTTCCCTTCATCGGTATAATGTGTTCTTATATTAATATCAATAATTGAGCTTTGAATTGCACACAGGCTTCAGATTTTTGTTGTGTCTTGACTCTTGAGATTGATTTGTTGCAACTTCTTGTTCAGGGTATTGTTCTGCATGCCATTGCATATTTTTAGTCTGTATGGTTTTTGTTACTTGAATTTTCTTTGTAAACGATGATTATTAAAAAATAAAAAGGTCATTATGGTGAGGAAAGAAGTTTGGTTGGAAGCACTAACAGTTGGATTTGTTCTTTTTGCAATGAATTCTCACCTGTGTCTAAGGGCAAAGAAATTGAGTGCCTTTCCATTTGTGCTTTCTACGCAAAGCTACACAGCTTGGCCTTTCAAAATTTTGGTTCAGTTCTTTCCATTGCTGTCTCAGCTCTTAAAAATTTTTAGTCCACCCTGCTATGTTCCTTTCATGTGATAATTTTCTTTGTTAGTATCCCGGTGTTCTGAAATTAAGTTTCCTAATGTTTTCTAATATATCATTACTCTGAGGTGGTCCTTCAAGTTTTGGATGTCTGGATTTGCCCTTTGCTAGGGTACTCAATTTAAATGCGCATAAGATCTAGGAGTTATTGGAGACATTGTCTTTATTCAGTCTTGTATTTACACCTTGACATTTTGGAGGTTGCAGGGAGGAACTGTTTGCGGGCAAAATTGATGATTTTTTATTCTTGATTGAACATCTAGCTTTTGTATGATATCTCAGATGACTACATTTTCTCTATTGAAGTTTATGGAACTCATGATATTACTAAAATGCGCCCCCCCCCCCCCCCCCCCCCCTCCTTTTTTTTTTCTCCCTGCCTCTTCTTTTTCTCTTTTCTACTTAACCCCCTCTTTACCGCCTACTATGTGGCAAAATCTAGTTGATAGTCGATAGGACATGATTGATGATGGTACCAAATTATAGATCAAATATTTGAATGACAGTCAAAAGTCTTGTGGTCTCATTAAAATGGACTTAGTAATGTCTCTCTCTATCTCTGCATTATTTTTGGGTCAATTTTCCAGTGCTTATAAATGAGCTTTCCGAAAAGATAACTGGCAATATTTTATTCAAGTTGGCTGATCTAGGTTCCCAAAAACTGTTTATACGTGCTTCACATTTTTGTTGCGACTGAAGCCTTTTTGCCATTGGTTCAAGAATTAGTAATATAATTGCATATTGTGTTCAAGTAAGATCAATATTGAAATGCTTGTTCTTGGAAGTGATTATGATGCTTCATTCCTGCATATACTGAGGAAAAATTTGTGCATCAATTGGAGTTCTTTTTCTTCCTATCTTCTGCTTGGCAAACACATACTTATTCTTAATCACCTGCAATTTGCAGCTTCCAAAGAAGGCTGAGTCCTCATGAACTTGATAATGAGGCACTAGCATTTAGGCCTGTCTTGGGCTCAATGCTTGCTAGGATTTACCACAATCCTCAGAACATGGAAGAAAACCAGTCTCGCCTTAAAAAAATTTTGCAGTTTTGGGCATCCAAAGAGCTTTATGATCAGGATACTATTCGTGCAATTGAAAATGAAATGATGCATGGGCTACCGATGAATTCTTTTCCAGGTCCAAGAGACTTGCGTACTCTTTCCCCAGATCCATCTGTTTCTACAGGTAGTTTTCCAAATCCTTGTTCCAGCTATCGGAAAAAAGTTCGTTCGTATGAAAGAAAATGAATTGATGTAATGTTGGGTCTAGAGACAGCATTCACCTATACAAGTCCAAATTTGTCATAAATGATTTTGAGTGCTCACTGATTGTGTTATTGTGTGTTCATGCAGGCGTACAACACCAGGCTGCAAACCAGAATGCCTGGCAGCCAGATAAACAATCTCATTTTCCTAATTTGCCAGATCAAGAATATAGAGACAAACTAGTTACTCCCATGCAACCGTCGTTGGCACCTCAACAATTTCTTCCTGCTTCAGCTCCTCCTACTGGGTTTGCTGGGTCTGCAGCTATTCCACTTTCTGTGCAACCAGCAAGCCAATTGCCTGCAGCAACCACCAATGTTGGTGAAAAACTGCCTCCATATCCCTTATTTCCACCTGGTCTTATTCCTGGAATGGTAAGAAAAATGCAGATTGGTAGTGGGGTGCCTTACTCTCCCATGAGCCCTTTGGATATACCGACAGTTATTCCTCCTTCAAATGTATCCCAATCTGAAGTTCTTGAGAGAGTGTCAAAGTTCTTCAGAGAAATTGGAGAAGTTAACCCCTCTGAAGGTCCCATGAAATCATCTGGACTGAGGGATGAGTATGATGACTATGAGAGGGAGTCACCTGTCCGCAAGGGAGGAGCTTGCATTCCTCCGCCTCCTGACCTACAAGTGGACCCAGAGTCCGGGACTTATCCTGATGGAAGTGTGGAGCGAAAACCTGGATCCAGTGACTCAGGAAGATTGGGGCTTGGAGCTACAGCCAACCCTAATGAGGCGAGTCAATATGATGATGTTTACACATCTTATAGAAAACAGAGAAGCACCAATTACCATTCATCCATGAGTGCAAGAGCTGCTTCAAGGTGAAATTAGTGAAATGTTCCATAATTTGTAAGCGTAGGAACTGGCGTTGTTTTCATTCTGCAGTTTCTTCTTCATCCTCGAGTAAAAATTCTCAGGCTTGGAACCCAGTTCACCCGCTGCCGATTTGAAGTTTTCATGTAACATCAGAAACGAGTTTTCTCTTTTATTACTGGTCGAATTCAACTTATCATCGCAACTGGCAACGCTTGGACTGTTGATCTACTTTGCTTGTTAAGATTCTCAAAAAATACTGTTTGTCCTTGGACATTTTAATTTGGTCAAAGTCAAGGCAATAGACAAAAGTCACCATGGACAAGTTTGAGGCAATTAACAAAGGTTACCTAGTTAATTTGCAAAATTAGAAGCCTATGTATATAGCATGTGGGCACAGTTTTAAAGAAAAATACAGTAGACAGATTTGTAGTTTTATGAATAAACACGTATATTTCTAGTACAACTGCGGGGAGAGGGGTGAAAAATTAAGGGCATTCGATGGAACAGAAGAATATTGGTCGAAGTCAGTCAATTTTTTTTTATGGGCTGAATGAAAGTTTCTTTTCGGCTGGTCACAAACATGTGAAGCCCTTTCTAATGGCAGATATAAGACATCCAGCCCATCATAGGTATATGGTTGTTAACCGCCTTCTGCCTTTCAGTCTCCCCATTTTAAAGATGAGGAACCGAAGGCGTAATTTTAAAATGCCTCCGGTAACATTACAATGGTATTAAATTACTTCCTGTGTTTGGAAAACACACAAATCACCTCCTACTTCAATATCAAATTATTACCTTTGAATTGATGTTTTTCTCCCTAGAGTTTAACTACAATTTGAAAGACATATTTGCCCTTCTAATGTTTAACTATGGCACTGGAACTATCAACTTTCGTGTCTGTGGTCTTGACTTTTGCAGGCTTATTATCTGACGACTAGAGTAGAAATTTCCAAGTTTGAAAACGATGAGCATGCACTCCTTTATTCAAGATAACATATTGTTAAAACTTTTGAATCTGACAATCGAATGTTCGGCATTTCATTGTGGTTTTCAATGTTAGTGAAATTATGCCAATCGAAACGATAACAATTGCAATTTTGAAAATATACAAAAATTTATGCAATTTTTCTCTTTCATCAACTCTTACAAGACCATAGAATTTCCTAATCAAACTAAAATTTCAACATTAATATCTTTTTCTCTAGCACTTAATGTTGTCTCAACTTTTTCACCAGGTGAGACGATGAAATACAACTTGAAATAACAGCACGTATAGAGGCGATTGCGAAATTCTCACATCCCTCTTAAAAGTCTACCATTGGAAACCCAAAATTGTAGACATCTTAGTTTGCTCAATTATAAGATGTGACTATTCTATAAATAACATGCAATAAGGAGTAATTTTTTTAAACCATCCATATTCGATTCAAGTAAAAGGTTGCAAACTCCAGTCGAAAAACAATTTTAGGCAAAGAGATGTTGTAAATACTCTCATGAGACCATAGATTAAGCATCTAAAGCATCTAAAGGGAATGGAGAGTACAATGATAAAAGACACAGTATTGTAATGCAAATATGAGCAAAAATATGTTTAAGTCAATGCTTGTCAAGACATTACTGCTATCATATCAAAGCATTCAACTTGTCTTGATAAACAAACTACTAAAATTTGTGATTAAGTTGCATGTCCTTGGTTTCTTGTGTGTTGGCCGTTTCATATTTGGGTAAATTTGGCAAAAATTTTAGATTTTGGTAAAATGGTCAAATCATTGTTTTACGAAGGCCACAAATGTCATTTAATCAATTTAGGGGGCAATTTGTATATTTCATGAATATGGAGGGCAATTTAATATTAATGTAACATCACAATAAGGCATTTTGTGATTTAGCCCGAACCAAATTAGTGTACATTTCAGATAATATGTTGATAATATTGCCAGAGAAAATAGAGAAAAGCTTGTACTTGGATAACAATTTTGCCCATTTTTGTCAAGATTCATTAATTTAACAACATGCTTCTGGGCCTGCAGCCCATTTTTGTCACTCACCGGCCAGCTGGCATCGTCCTCTCTCTCTCTCTCTCTCTCTCTCTCTCTCTCTCTCTCTCTCTCTCTCTCTCTCTCTCTCAGATTCCGAGTTCTACCTTAAGTCTGCCACCAGTCTTAATTTCTATTGAATTACTGTTTTTCCCCACCTTCTCTTTCCATTTCTGTTCTGTCCTTCTAAAATCATTTCAAGTTAGGGCGTTTACTTTTCTTCTTGTTTCCCATAATGATATTTTCTACCAATTTACTGCCATCCTCAAATAAATCTAAATCCCAAATTTTCCATTCGTTAATATTGAGCCATTTTTTCTTTGTACTAATAACTATACAAAACCCAGAATAAAAAATTAAACAATGAATACTAATTTAATAAATCTATAAGTACAACAATATAAATCATTTCCCAAAATTTTTTAAAATAGTGGCAAAATTTGAACTTCTTGCTAAAAAAAAAAATTAAAAAAGACAGAAAAACCCATAAATATATAGAAGGGACGTAAAAAAAAATCTCAAAATTTGTTTAAAAAAACCATTCAATTACCAATAATTTACAAACAATTCCAATAAACATATAGATAAATAGATTTTCTATCCAATTTGCCTAAAAAATTTTTGCTTTTTATGGTGATAAAGAAGTTTTGGGTCCCACGAGAAATTTTCCATGACAGGGGAGACTAATTCCATGGTGCTAACTCACAAGCAAGTATAAGAAAGAGAGAGACGAGCTAGACTTGAGATTCCGGTCAAAAAGGCTGTGAATATTATAGGGCAAGAGTGGAAGAGGCGTGGTTGCAAAATTGTTTATGAGATTGACGTTTACTGAATTAATAATCTTGACTAAGTGGAAAAAGCTGTATTTTATTACAAAATTTATTCCAACAACTATTTTCACTATGACAATAACACCAACCCAAATAATATGAGACCGAAAGTATGGTTAATTATTCTACGCTTAATATTAGAATATAACAAGGCAAACCATGTCATTTTACTTTTGCAAGTAAATAAATAATATTTCGAGTCATTCTTGTGTGGATCGAATACACGGGTTGGATGGAGGGCCACCAATGCTCAGTGGATGAAGATGCCCAATATCTCGAGCCATTCTTGCGTAGATCTAGTTCATGAATCCAATAGTGGATAGAGGCCCAACACTACCGAGTAGTGATAGCCCTCCATCTTTCGTTGGGTCTACCAATTGGGCTCGTGAACCCGGTTCACTTTAGAAAAATTCTAATATTTCTCTCTAGTTCTCATGAATGTGTGGAAATCTCCCATTTATAGTGATAAAAGAAGGTTTTTCCCGTTGCACCATTTATGGAGGGAATCCAAATTAATGTGCAATAGCCAAACAACTCATTGATGGTCTCTAAATTTCCATCTATTGATATCCACTCCCCATTACTTGAGTAGGAATTATTCCCATCAACTCATGGTAATGGTAGCCAGTAGATAATCTATGCTAGCAAAAGATTGAGCAAATATTTGGTAAAAACAATGGGCAAGAATGTTTTGAATGTCAAAACTATCAGTCTAAAAACAATGGACCAATTCTCTCGTGAGACTTATTAAACTACTTTATGTCACCATCGCATTTCGAGTATGAAATATTGGCTTTCTTTTTTCAAATCTTCCCCCTCTTTGGTTACAATTTAAAAATATGGCCAGAATTCACAAATTATTGAGAGTTTGTTCTCAATAGCTTTTTTCTACTTAATTTTAGTTTTTGATTTTTAAAAAATTTATTTTGTGTTGTTCTCATCTACTTTTTTACTATGCTTTTAGATTTTTTAAACTAAAATCAAGAATAATTGATTTTTTTAACTTTTCTAAAATCAGTTTTTCTAAAAATCAGAAACTATTGAAAACAAACTCTGAAAACAGTTTCAGGAATTCTAGAAAGGGGGACTGTGAGTCAAAGTCCTTATTCCCAGTAAACACCCTACCTTCCCAGAATGCACGTCGATATTGACTTTGCAGTGCATTATGCACTCCTGTGATTGCAATTTGTTCAAGACTTAAGAGGATAATGTAGTTTACTTATTCTAAGTTAACTAAGGATTCAGAAATTTCAGTTGCCTATAAATACTCTTAGTTTCTCACATTCCTTGCACCACAAAACCTCTTCAAGAACTACTCAATATCTTCTTGAAATCCCTCTGTTCTTAACTTTTGTTTATTACCAAACACCAAGACATCATGGGCATCATCACTTATGATTCTGAGGTCACCACCTCAATCCCTCCTTCAAGGTTGTTCAAGGCCTCCATCCTTGATGACAGCCTCATTTGTAAGATCTTGCCACAGGCCATTAAGAGTGTCGAAGTCCTCAAAGGAGATGGAGGAGCTGGATCCATTAAATTGGTCACTTTCGGTGAAGGTTTGTTCTAAACCTACACCCTATCATTCTTTCCGAAACATCTGATGTTCTTTTAGTATTTCTACGTTCAATTACCATACTTGACAATTATTGTACATAAAAACTAATGACTTTTCTTTTTTGCTTTAATGTTTAGGTAGCCAGTATAAAAGCGCAAAGCACAAAGTTGATGAACTCGACAAAAATAACCTCACTTATAAGTATACCGTAATTGAAGGTGATGCATTGAAGGATGTGATTGAAAAAGTATCATACGTCATTAAAATTGAAGCTTCTGCCGATGGCGGGTCAATTTGCAAAACTAGCAGCACGTATCACATCAAGGGTGATGTCAAGATCACAGAAGAACAAATTAAGGGAGGGAAAGAAAAGGCTTTGGCCATGTTCAAGGCTGTCGAAGCTTACCTCATTGCAAATCCTGATGCCTACAACTAATTAATGATGATTCGTATTCCTCCACATTTTCATAATTAAAGTATGCATTCAGGGTGTTGTTTTCTTAAAAGACTTTCTCTGCGTGAAGCTGTTTGGCTCGGTTTTGAGAATTATAATCATAATAAGTGATCTAAGTGTGTTCTTAAAAGACTTTCTCTGCGTGAAGCTGTTTGGCTCGGTTTTGAGAATTATAATCATAATACGTGATCTAAGTGTGCTTTGTACTTACTTATGAATAAAACCACAAAATCTTATATCAAACTTTTGCTTCATTTTTGTCTTGATATATGCTACTGTGAATTCAATTCCTTAATTTCCGTCATGAAATCAGAAAATCAAATTATTAACATCAACGTTGTCAATTATAGATCTCTAATTCTCATCATGAGATCAGAAAATCGCATTATTAAAACTCAACATTATCAATTATAAATCCATATAAAATCATCAACTCTCATCCAATTAATACCAAACAACACATGTTTACAAACGAAATAAACACTAGTAAGGTTTTGACAAACTCAAATTGATCGGTTGTAGGGATTTTACTTTCCTTTTGTTATTGTGGGTGGGGGAGGAGGGATGTAAATCTGAGTCACGTAAGAATTTTTCGAGTGGGGCGAGTCAAGACATCTTTCATAGTTGTTGCAAGACTCTATGACGGCTTAACGTGCAACTGGTGACAATTAGGCAGTGGAATATAGGAAAAAAGTGGCCCACAAAAACTTTTATTCTTGGCCATCGACGACTTTTTTTCTATGAATGTGAAAAATAATTTTATCGGCATATCCGTGCGCTTACGAATTTTGTGAAATGCAACTATATGACTTGAAATGGAGCAAAAAATTAAAAGAAATAAGGAAATATTTAAAAGAAGGGAACGGAGAAATATTGGGTTTGGAGATAGATGGCAAGGAATGGTTTTGATTGTATGAAATTTTTTTGTTTTGGAAAATTACAAAAGGTTGTAATTAAATCCTGTGAAGCTTTCTAATGGTATTAATATTCAAACTTTATTTAAAATATGAATTTTGTATATAGAGGTGTGAATCTTGTCCCTTTCAAATATATACTATTTATGGAGAAAACAAAAGCATGTAAGGCCTACAGGCCTGTTATGTTAATCAATTAAATTTAAGAAAATAGCCTTCCTCCGAAAACATTTTAAAAAATAGCTTAGTCAATTAAATTTAAGAAAATAGCCTTCCTTTGAAAACATTTTAAAAGATAGATAGTAAAATGCGTGAAATATTTTACTTATTTAGGACCAATTGTAATAAATCTTTTATCTTGTATGACCTTATTTTTTTTTAATTCAAAATGACACCAATTGTATTGACAGATTTAGTTGGAGGATGATTTTAAACAAGCCTAGTGTATATTAAAAGCATACCAGTAAAAAATATGACTAATTATCCAAAAAAAGAAATGGAAAACTATATATAAACTTGAAATTGGACATTCCTTAACTATAAACATTATCAAAAATCAAATTCTCTAAAAACGTTTCTTAACCTCTCATTATATAAGGTCTATTCAGTCATTGTACATAGAAAACAATTAGAAAATAGTCAAACTTTGAGTCTTGTAACGCAAAATATTTTCCTCATATGATGCCATGGCGTATGCTCTAAGGTACTAACATACATTAAACTTTGATAGATACAAGAGAAACAACTATTAACAAAATTCAACTATTATCAAAATTCAATTTCCCAATTTTCAAATTCCTATTTATTCCAGGTTACTGAGAGAAACAACCATTAACAAAATTCAATTTCCCAACCTTCAAGTTCCTATATCTGAGACATCTACCCTCTTATTAACCATCTTAGATTGAGGCCTATTGATATCCATGTTCAAGAATCAAGTTCCTTCTCACCATTGTAAACTCCTTGTGACCTCAACATCTCCCCAGGAGTTCCTTATTAAATAAAAAATCGACCCTATCCTTGTCTTTTGTGTGACCAGATTATATAAGATAATAGAGTATTAATTCTTGAAATGACCATTCATAATATTTTTTGTTGAAAAGTGATAAATCCACACCATATTTAATTATGTTTACTATATGTCGACCTTTTTTCTTTTAATTTTTTTTTACAAAACTGCGATGCGATCAAAATTTATTGTTATGAAAATATGATATGCTTACTCTTTTCCATTTTTAATATTTCAAAATATTTAAAAAAATTATGAAACTATATGTCTTATTCTTGAAAATTATGTTATCGATACTCTAACTAAGACTGGTACATTAGGTTATAACTATCATGGAAGAAAAGGTTATGTTATATATCAATCACCGTACCCATTGTCAAATAAAATTGTAGAACATGGATTAAAACAAGTAAATTATTTATGGCTACATATTAGGGGTAACACGTAGCCAATAAAAATAAACATGGCATGTTTAAACATAAATAGTATGTTTTAAACAATTATTATATGTTGGGGATAATAATTGTTATTTCATATCACTCTTGTTATTTGCATATTTTCCTGACCTAAAAATAGTACAAAGAAATTTTAGGCTATTTGCATGTTCTTTTAACTCTCCTTTGTCCTTTTTATTATAGATCAATTAAAACCTTAATCCTGAATGTAAATAATGGGCACCCTCACCCTTAAATATAAAAATTGCAATTGCATAACCAAGTAAGTATTTTATTACAAGCTGTGACTTCGAAGATACAAAATCACTTAAAATTGAAACCCAACCATAACAACGGGAAAAAGAATAGATAAAAAATTCTTGTAACTTTTTTTCCTTCACATCACGAGTTAATTAGACCTTCACCTGGATATAAATAATAGGCATTTTTCACCCTTGAATATAATCACTTGCAATTACATATCCGAGTAAGTATTTTATTGTAAACAGTTGGACTTCAAAGACACAAAATGACTTAAAAATCGAAACCCCACAACCATAACAGGAGGGAAAAGAATAGATAAAAGGTTGCTTGCATCCAGGATCAACCCGTGAAATGATTCCACATCGATTGATGCATCAGGAAGATTGTGTTTGTTAGCACATTCAAATAATAATGAATGCATCAACTATAATTCCATCCATGCATGCTTCGAGAGATTCTTACACCGATCGAGCTCTTTATGCCCCACTAGTCTAAAATAAAATCACTCGAGTATGGTTATACATGTTGATTAACTGTCAACTAAATCACAAAATGTCCCCCTTTAATGTTACGTTAGTAGTAGTTTTGCTACTTTTGTTACTAGAAGAAGTTATTCTTACGTGTTTTGGTTAGAAACATATATTTATAATTGCTATATTTTTTATTATTGTCACTAACAGAAATGACATTACTAATATTTCTTGATACTCTATTCTGAATATATTTGACAAAAATTTCAACTTCATCCTCACTTTGCAAGCTGTTCATTATGTATCGTGAATTTTTTTTTCATTTTTTTCACATTTTTCTCCATCTTGGATACAAATAATAAGAATAGTTTGTGATGAAAATTTTTACAATTTTGGAATCATGATTTTAGTTTTTATATAAGAGTGTGACAACAATATAGCCTTATTTTATTTCTATACAAGAAATGAACAAGAATAGCAACATTAAAAATTATGAGGGTAAATTTGTCCTTATAAAGATGAAAAGTACATGAGGGGATAATTTGTTACCAAAATAGGGGGTAATGTGTGTGCTTCCTAAACATAGATGGTAATTTGCTACTGATTCAACATTCTAGGGGGCATTTTGAGATTAAGCCTATAACTAAACTAATGTAAATATACTTATATAACTCTTTTTTAAACCATATACCATAAAATACTATTTACTTAAGTATACAATTCAAATCCTCTATCCCCAAAAGTCTCTCTGTCCCCTATGTTCACAGTTTGTACATTTGTCACGTGCATGAATTTATATATGCATTTACTAAAGTAAAGTTACTTTAGTAAATGCATATATAAATTCATGCACGTGACAGATGTACAAGTTCAAGACAGAGGGGATAGAGAGATTTTTTAGAACAGAGGATTTGAAACGTTAAGTATAGTGATACATGTTAATTTAATTATATGACTCTTTTTTATGCCATATACTATAAAGTCTAGAAATGAGACTCTATACATAGTCCATGTAAGAATTTTTTGCTTTTGGCCTCGGCATCTGCCCAACCCCCTCTATGTATTTTTCTTTTTTTATTCCTTTCATAATCTTACTAATATATTATATATTATATTATATGTATTATATATAATATAATATGCATAATATGATGTGTGTAACGATTTATACTCTTTGGAGAAAAATTTTTTTGGACCCTTGAATCATTGAATTTGTAAAACTTTAACCTTCCAATTATTCTTTGCATTAAGGTGGTCCCTAAACTACCAAAAAAAACATATTCTTCTAGCTCTTCCATTTATTGTCACTGTTAAAACTAATAGAAGGGATTATTGTCAACATGTACCCTCCTATTGATGAATATGTGTTGTATGATTAAATCACTTAATTGAGGTTGTTTATGCCAATTGGGATTGTAAATTTGGGCTATATAGCATCTCAGGACTTAAGATTTTTCCAAGAAAAAAAAAAGAATAAAAAAGGTAGAATAAAAAAAAAAAAAAAGTGGCTGTTGGTGCATTTTTGTACTTTTGTCACACAAAATTTGACATGCAAGACGTAGGTTATGATTGTCGTGGGCCACGATGAGTTTTCTTTGGGAAATTGTCTTCGTCATTTGTACTGATCACTTGTACTGATCACTTGTCCTTTTTTTTTTTTTTTCATGTTGTTTAAAAAGTATTGGGTGTGTTTGGATATCATTATTTGAAATTTTTGAAAAAAAAATTTCTCAAATGTGTTTGATTGGTTAAAAAATTATTTGGCCAAAAGTCAAGAAATTTTTTACCAAAAATTTTTTCCCACTTTTTCAAAAGTAATGGTTCGAATTTTCCCACCAAATATTTTCATTTTAAATTTTAAATATTTTTTCAAACTTTGTAACAATTTTAAGAACTTTTTAACACAATTATTCACAAAAACAAGAGTGTTTATGTTCAAAATTTGTTTAGAAAACTAGAAAAATCATGAATAATAAAATGAGATATATTGTCGGTAGGTTTTGTTGTAGGTTTTGTAGACCTAGCACTAATATCGGACCCTGGTGATTTTACGAGCGTCTGATACTATCTGAATATTAAAAACTTATCAGACATTCGTCATTTTATAAGCGTTCGACATTAGTACTCGTTTCACAAAATCTATCACAAAACCCATCGACAATGGATCTCATTTTGTTACTCGCAATTTTTTCAATTTTTAAAGCAGATTTTTAATGTAAATGTGTTTGCTTTTGTGACTAATTATGCAAAAAGTTCCTAAAGTTGTTACAAAGTTTTTAAACAAACCAAAATTTTTTTCACAATTTAAATATTTTTTCACCTTTTCAAAAAAGTCAACAAAAAAAATTATTCACTATCCAAACAATAATTTCAAAAAATTTTCACAAGTCAAACACCTTTCAACTTTTTAAAAAAGTCAACAAAACTTCTCCAAATAATTTTCCCAATAATTCCTCCAAATAATGACATTCAAACATAGCCATTATTATCGTAGTAATTTTTAAGATTTCTTAATAATATATATGTGAGATAAATAAACAATTTAAAACATGTACTACAATTTCTTTAAAATATTTTTTAAAAAATATTTTTTTTAAAAAATAGGTCCAAACAAATAGTGTATTACTCTCCCCGTCTTAATTGTCTCTCAAATCTTTTATGTAATATCTGGGAATTTTCACTTTTAGCATATCTATGTGTGTCTATCTATATTAATAATTATAACGGTATTATATAATTAAAAAGTAAAATTAGACAAGAAATTTATTGGGTAAAAGAAGTTATCAGGTAGTGGTAGCATATCTTTTGTTGATTTTATGTTATAGCTTGTTCCTTAAGTATTTTTATAAAATTTTACCAACGAACTAAGTGACGGTCACTTGGTTCAAAGATGTTTTCACATAGTGATAGAAACAAAGAACTAATACATTTTAGAAACAAAGAACTAAGTGATTTTCACAAACATCTTCCGGACAACTACTGTAGTTGGGCCATCGATTCACATGCACAAATTGTAAGGAAAAAAAATATGTGGGAAAGAAAGAGACGGAAGGGGGTAAATTTGATACTTCTCTATTACTAAGTAGTACTAATAAATCTTTGCGACCTCTCTGTGCTCAAAATAGTTAAAATTTTCCTAGGAACTAAATGCTCATTGAGTTGTATATGCTACCTACTGAGTGCTGTGTCGCTCAATCCATTCTTTCTTATCATTTTTGCAGACCTTGAGGACTATGACATGATATACATAAAGGATTGAGAAGATGACTTCTACTGATTATTTTATGTTCTATGTAATGGATATAAGCATTAGGATTGAAGGTTGTGTAGTTATGGATATGTATTAGAACACGTTTGAGTTTATGTAATTGTATGTTGATTGGGAGCGTAGGCCCAAACTAGATGTTAACGTTATTTTCTTATTACAAGTATGTACTGCACTTAAATAGTCTTATTATTAAATACTAAAATAGTATTTTTAAGAATGATAATGGTTGCCTTGCATTCTCGGGTCTTGAGTATATTACGATTGTCTTGTGCTTGACAAATTCGGGTTAGGGGCATGACATTTTTTCTATGTTATCATGTTTTTTTTTTTCCTGCCTGAACAAACGAAAGATCTTTCATTTCTTTTCTAAACTTTTTATATTCAACCAAGTAATTCCGGTGATGAAACCACTTGGCCATTTACTCTGTACACAAGTAGTTAATAGACTACAGCCCACTTCTTTCCTTTTACTTCTTTTTTATATTTTTAACTCCTAAATATCAAAAGTTGAGAACGAGTAGTGGTGTGGGAGCTGCAGCATGAGTAGCTAGTTTCTTGACCACTCATGCATGACTTCCATTTTTTCAATTCATTTTGTTTTTTCGGATTCAAGACACAGATTTAAAGAAAACCGAAAACCAAATATAAGTAAAGGAAAAGAAAATTCCACGAGTTATGCCGCAACGATAAAAATTATAGTCTAGGCTATTGCATCGCCCAACTCCATAACACCGATATGTAAACAAAATAGTAGTGTTTACAGAACCAATATGGTATGGAGAGTTTAAACAGCGGAGGAAAAAGGCAGGAATAAATCAAAATTTGAGGAGATTCTACAATCCTATTACAGTAACAAAAATATCCTTTCTTTTTAATCCGTACTCTTATACCTGAAATGAATTTATTTAATTTATAGGTTTTATATCTATATATAAATATATGTGTATGTATATGTATATGTATATATATGTATGCATGTATGTATGAAGTATGTATGTATCTGCATGTATGTATGTATCATATACATACATATAGATACATACATTGTGTGTGTGTATTCTCTAGAGAAACTAGAAAGATAAGAGTCCTAATATATTGGTTAATTAATGAAGAAATAGCTGTAAATATGTGCAAGAAATACATTTCTACAATTTATGAAGCTTCAAGAACCATTTTTAGACAATTTATGAAGGCAAGTAAGTCAGGCAATTTAAAAACGTGTGAGAGTTCTATAGATACAAATATATGATAATACTTTTGAAAATTAATATTAGCAGTCTTCAATTGGTATAAATTACTCAACAATTAACTCAAATTCGATAAACAAAACTTGTCAGTTTCCAAATATGAAATGAATATGGACATGATGGCAATTCAAAGCTAGATTCTAAAGAATTATATTTTGAGATAAATAATTTAAAAATACCATTTCTATAGCTAAGTAAATTTTTACACGTATAATAAGTATAAATGAACTGGAAGTGCAAACAAGGACGGATCCATGAATCTAGGTTTTGGGGATGACATTGACATATATGTCAAGTAAAAGCAATTATTTTAAGGATAAGATAATTGTAATAAGGTATTAAATATAAAACATTATTCTAAATGATATTTAGTGTACAATGATAAAATTATCATATATCATTAAAATATATATAGTCAAATTATCTATTCAAACTTTAAAATATGCATACATATGGTCGCACACATGCGCACACATATATACAACACTATTCTATTAATATTTAATGTACAATTATAAACTAATATATGTAGTGAAATTACATGTGCAAACTCCACATACACACTCAAATGATATACAATTGTATTGTATCCATTATATGATCATGAAATTAACAAAATCTACTTACTTATAAATACACCTATTAATTCTTCATAAACAAATTTCAATAACTCCTGAGTCTAATTTCACGATAAATGCCTACATGAGTAATATATGCCTATATATATGAGTATTCAAAGAAGGGAGATTCATGGCATCTCATGAATACTTAGGCAAATAAATACTAATATTATTAGAGGACTTGTACAAAATAAGAAGAAGAAAAGAAAAATTCTAAAGATAGCAACATATTTTTTATGTCTAAACTTGATTTATGTGTTCTCAAAATAGTTGAAAATAACATTTTTGGTGTTTTAATATAAGCCTTAATGTCATAAACATTTGTCTTTTTTTAAAAAAAATTTAACAAACACTGTTTCTTTTTTCTGTTTTACGAACAAAAAAAGAAAAACACTAAACAAAAACATTACCAAACTGCCCCTTAATAAACATATCATTCCATTTCTAACCGTAACGTGGTAGTTTGTTTTAACCAAGGCGATCTCAATCTACTAAAAGTTCTTATAGTTTCCATGATTGGCGTCAACAATCGTGAATATTGGTGAAAATTTGCAAAACGTAGACTTATTTCCCTTTCAATATTTTATCAAGAGTTTTCACGGCCTTTCATCTTATTTTTGTAATCTGTCGATGGCAAAAACTACAAATTTATAGGTAATGAGATACATATCAATAGAGTAAACTACTCATATAAACATTGAGAAAACGACACTGAGCAAACTTTAGTAGCTTTTTAACCATTCTACGGTATTATGATGTCAACTCTCTGGTTGCTGACAGAGAGAATATTTAGGTGGATATCAAAACTCTAACGAGTGGTTGGTGAAAAAATATATTTAGGTAGATTGAATTTACGAGTGAAAGTGTGAATCTTTGGTTCAGATGAAGTTACGTTGCCTATTAGGACTAAAAGGGCCACAGATAGGTTCACGAGTGAATGATATGGTTGTATTTGGACTAAAAGGTTCACGATCCTACTCATAAATTTATCCACCTAAACATTTTCTGTTGCTGACCTCTTAATAATTATTTAAAAGTACTTTTGCTCACAATTGTTGAATTCAAGCTTGGGACACTGAACCTCGTACTACTACAGAATATATTTTTCCAAGTTGTCCGCCATTTCAAACAAATCATTAACATCTTATATTAAACTATTGAAGAGATGTCCGTCATCCCGTCATTTCGTACAAACTTCACATGACAACTGAATAAAAGAACGCACAATAAGTCTGACTACGAAGTGTTCGTATTCCCTCGAGTATTTTTGTAATTTAGTTCACATCAATGTTTTAAAAATTAGACCGATCAGTAAATTAAAATAGCGATCGAATTGCAGTTCAATTCGGTTAATGGTCGGTTTAACAATTTAATACGTCTTTTTTACAAGGAATCGGATCGAATGCATAGCCAGATGGTGATCTACCGGTCAAACCAGCCAGCCGATCCAATTTTTAAAACACTGGTTCATATAGCAACTTCTATCTATAAATACCTTTCTCTCATCACACATCTTTGCACCAAAACTTCTTCAAGAGCTACTCAAAGTTTCTTGAATTCCTAAGTACAAATCCTAGACATCATGGCCATTATCACTTATGATTTAGAGGTCACCACTTCAATCCCTGCAGCAAAATTGTTCAAGGCCTTCATCCAAGATGGAGATAACCTGCTTCCCAAGGTCCTGCCTCAAGCTATTAAGAACGTAGAAATCCTTGAAGGAGATGGTGGAGCTGGAACTATAAAGTTAATCACTTATGGCGAAGGTCAATTCTTATTATACATTTAATTGCTCTCAAAATCTTCAATATAATTCAAGCTACTTTCAATCTATTTACTATAATATACTAACACGTAATAAAAACTACTGATTTGGTTTTCTTTTTAGGTAGTCAATTTAAAACCACAAAGCACAGAGTTGATGGACTCGATAAAGATAATTTCACTTATAGTTACACTGTAATCGAAGGTGATGCCTTAAAGGATGTGATTGAGAAAGTTTCTTATGTTGTAAAAGTTGAAGACTCTGGCGATGGAGGATCAATTTGCAAAAGCAGCAGTGCATACCACACTAAGGGTGATTTCCAGATCACAGAAGAACAAATTAAGAGAGGAAAAGAAAGGGCCTTCGTCATTTTCAAGGCTGTTGAGGCATACCTCCTAGCAAATCCTGATGCATACAACTAAATATGCTACTGCCTACTGCACCATGTTTTCAAGATTATTCATTCAGGGTGTTGTCTTGTAAGACTTTTTTGGATGATGCTGTTTGTTTCAATTATTCAGAGTTACGATTTTTATATGTGATCAAAGTGTAACTTGCATGTCTTCTATTATGAAAATAAAAGAATGTGTTTCATTCTTGTTCTGAAAGACACAATTGTGAATTCATCCCTTAATTCGGATCTAATGATCAGGAGATCTAATTAAATTGGAATTATGACAATAAGTAGCATCTGATAATTCACATAAAAATATTAATTAATATATAACTAATTGCAAATAAATGTGCTTTTGGACGACGACGTTGATTAATAAGTTTCACAAGTTCAAAATTATCGGTTGGATGACCTTCTTGGCTAGTAGGAGAATCAAAATATTACTAAAAGGGTGTCCTCTTAATTATTAAAGTAGAAAATTAACCACCGTGCCACATGAGAGAAATTAAGAATGCAAGAGTACTAAATAGATACGAATAAATATAGATATTCAAGAAAATAAATGTCAATGGTTTTTATTATACATAAGTTGCTCAATAATTAAATCAAGTCAAATTGACTTGAAAATTACATTTGATCTAATAAATACCTTGTGTCTTTCATCCCTAGAGTTAAATACATTGTATTCCTATTTTTTTTAATCTTCCTATCTTTATGTAACTATCTATCTATATCTATATCTATATCTATATATATATATCTATATCTATATATATATAAAAGCATGTAGGACCTTAAGTGATTTAACAATTAATGTATTTCCTAAAATACCCTTATTTTTTAAGTTGTAGTAATATTGCAAAAAAGGATATTAATGGAACTACAAAAAGTGGATTAATTAAATCCTAATCAAACTGAACCTCTTTAAAAGTCTTTCAAACCTTTTATAAGTACAAATTTAAATTAGATCCTACAAAAATATATACTTATCTGTTAGTATAAAAATTTATATTTTCTTCTTTAATACTTTTAATTAATTTGTATATAAGTTTAAATTTCAAAATCTACAACAAAATTAAAACCAAAAAAGTAATTTAGCAAAAAGGATTAATTAAATCCTAATCAAACTGAACCTCTTTAAAAGTCTTTCAAACCTTTTATAAGTACAAATTTAAATTAGATCCTACAAAAATATATAATTATCTGTTAGTATTAAAATTTATATTTTCTTCTTTAGTACTTTTAATGAATTTGTATATAAATTTAAATTTCAAAATCTACAACAAAATTAAAACAAAAAAAAGTCATGTAGCAAAAATAAATAAATAACCAAAACATAGAAAGAGAAATCAATATGTAAATGTTTATAATTTTATATTTTTAAATAAGTTTATATTCTTAAATTTAATTTTAATAATTGCAAATATTTATTAATTCTAAGTGTTATTGGTTTTTTAGTATTTAAAGTATTTTTCAAAAAGGCTTTATTTTTTAGTCTAATCACATTAAGAATGGACATTTATGAAAATAAAAACACTTAGATTAATAAGGTTCTCATGAAACTCAAAATTCCTTCAATAATTTTTTGAGTCTTTCACAGTAAGTTTACTTTAGTTTTAAATTAATAAAAAAATGCACAAAATATATAGAAAAGAAATAAAAGTCCTCCTTACAAATAAAATTAGAAAGGAATTTAATGCAAAATTGGAAAACTACCTATTTTGCATCAATTTAAAAATCATTATTGTAATAAAAAACTTTGCATTGCCTAAAAGAATATTATATTTAGTAATAATATACTATGGCTGATTCAGAATTTTTAAAAGTTATAGGAGTAGGAGCCAACAGGTATGCAATGGGTTAGAACGTGGAAACTTTTCTTCTTTTGTTTTTTTTTGTGAAATTATTTTTATGTTTATCGTAGTTATTATTTATATGTAAATGACTAAACTTGACACATCTTTGGCTTTAAATTCACACAAAAAATCCAAATTTTTGTTCATAAATTAAAAAGAATACGAATTACACATTGCGAGTACAAAATTAGATAGAGAAAACCACACCTTGTGAAATCAAAATTAATAAAAAAATTACAAGAAAGGAACATTTAAATATTTCCTATCTAACCTTTTCTTTTTAATTTAATGGATAATTTCTTGATTAGGCAGGACAATTTGTTTAATTTATTTTTCATATTAAAATAAAAATAATCTCTTAATTTTTAATTTTTATTCAAAAATTATTCTTAGACATTATATAGTAAATTCAATTCAATTATCAACTTGAACTAATTAGCTTGTATATTATTAAAAATGAATATTGTGTTACCTTATTTTAAAATGCCACGAAAGTTTATAGCATAGTAGGAGGGAAAATGAAAAACATTATGTTTAATTCACTACACCAACTTGAAAATCATAATACAAAATTAGTTAATCAAAATTCTGAACTTTTGAATATCATTAAAATTAAAATTTAAAAGATGTAGTAGTTAATAAATTAAATTTAAAATCATAAAATTAAAAATAAAATCACTCTATCATGCATTAAGCAACATGAGTTTATAAAAAAAAAGATTTATTTTTAAAGAAATATAAAATGCCAATCTCATTTTTCTAGATCCTAACTTAAATTGAAAATATAAAAAATTACACTATTGTACCTTGAATTCATTTAACACTATTATTTTGTTGCCTTTTTTACTATGATTTCATTTATAGAATTAAAAAATAACAACTTTAACATATTAAATTCAAAACGAAAACTAACTATTATTACACTATCTTACAAAAATAGTAAAATACCATATACAATGGACTGAGAGACAAGAAAGTTTTTTTTAAAATTAATTTTGATTGAAGAAACTTGGACAATACCTAAGTTGAATACAGAAGACGTGCCCAAAATGGTTAGATTTAGAATTTAGGTGAATTATTTGAATACAATATTTACTATTTGAGAAATTTCCTTATTTTTTTATTTTGTATCACATTGTTGCATTAACATAAAAAATAATCTTATAAACCTAAACACAAAGTGCCCTAAAAAATTACTTTAAAACCTAAAAGTATTGTGAAAAATTAACTAAGCCAAGGTTTCAAAGACTTAGGACTAAATTCTAAGAATTTACTTCCATTATAAAGAGTCACCAAGAATTGAAATTTAAAAAAGTAAACCTCATTCTTGTGAAAAGGTCACAATGCATAATAAGGTTGCATGACATCTTTAATCATTAAAACTTCTTTATATAAAAATATATGATTCTTTTCTTTAATATAACCTGAGATTTTAAATGTGCTATTTTGAATCAAATCAACGTTCTTAACAACTCAATCGTGATAGTTGAATAAATATTTATCACTTTTTAATGTAAAATTTAATTAGTGTTCAAACTCTTATTAATATTAAAATACTTATATTTTGATAATATACAAAGTAATTAATTCATTACAAAATGATTTGACCAATATATATATATATATATATATATATATAAAGTTTAGTTAACGAATGCGTTAGGGTGCTGGTTAAGTAAGCTCTCGAGCGCTACTTATTCAAAAAGTAAAGTTAATTTAAAAAAAGTTTCTAAATATAAGAGTGCCATAAATATGAGTTTATGCATTACAAAATTTTTGCAGTTTTAAAATTTCATATAACACAAAATCAAGCCATATCTTATTTTTTGAACTCTTATAGTAGGGAGAGGAAAAAGGAAAAACCAAACTAATAGAAAATGGAGGTGAGAAGTTCAATACCTTCAAATGCATAATTTTTACACTAGATATAAAATATAAGATTTTGCAAGTCCTTTGAGGCTATAGTTATTAACAAATTTCAAAATTCATTATTCTCATAATATATGATATTTTAATTGATACTGAAAATTTATATATATATATATATATATTACATAATTTTTTGAGTTTGATGAGTAATATTAATTGATTTTATTGAGTGATTAGTTAGGTCAATGTCCATGAAAATGCCAAATATTCAATAATATTAATTCATAAAATTAGAATTTCATAAAATCTATATATCAATTGCTTAAGATCATTACAGTGAGACAAATTTAAGGAACATATACTTAAGAGGACTTTATTATAAATATATTGGAAGTGTATCATTCAGAGATATCATACCACATAAATTTTATTATTTATGACATACATATCTAAGCTCTATCATTAAAAATATATATATGAAAGAAAGAATTGGACTATTATCTTTTTAATATATATGTAAAATGTACAAAACAAAATCATATTAATTTTCAAGTGCATGGTATACAATAGAGAGTTTTAGTATATAATTATGTTAATTTTGGGTAAAGAAAATAAAACATATATATATATATATATATTTTAGAATGTTTAGGTTTACAATTTTTTTTATGGGTAAAGTATAGAGGAAGAAGAAGAATATTACCAATTATGCGTAAACAAGATAAAAATTATGATAAAAATAGAAATAAAATAGTAAAAAAAATGCCTAACTAAATAAGATAAGTCATCACAAGATTGCAAATGATATGTTCAACAAATAATTGTACAATTTTATTGCATAATCAATCAAAATAGACGATATAACTTAATTTTGCACAATAGTAGCATTATCTTTGTATGCAAGAAGTGCTACCTTTGAAATAATTCATTATTTGAAAGTTAGAATCACTAGACTTATATGTGTCTTTGTAAATTGTACTTATTTGATATGCTCAAAGGACAAAATTATCATAATTCTTATACACATCTTAGATTCGTTAAAAATAGAAATCATAATGGACAAATTTAAAATTAGTAAAAGTATAAAAAAAATTTAAAATAAGTTATTTGGAAATATTAATTTGGTACAATTATATTAAAGTCTCATTTGATATTTTACAGATATAATAGAGACATGCAAATTTATTAGTCAACTTATCAAAAGTTTAGGGATTTCAAGCATAATTACATCTTTTTATAAAATAACATGTTACCTTTTATATGATAGCAATTTAAAATTTTTTAAAAATTTTCATAATTTATTTCACAAGGATATTTTAAACAAACTAACATTATGCCAAATGCTATTAGAGATATTCATATGTTCTATTCAAATTCTTTTAGAAAAGGAAATAACATGTGAAGTTAAGAAAAGATAAATGTGAAACAGTTAAAGTAAAGTTAGTAGTATTATAATACTTGAAATGTAGGTTTTTAATAATAGTGGTTATCCTTTATTTGGTTTTTAAGGACATAATTAACTTGAATCTCACATAGTTTTTAGACATGGCTTTGAAAAATACAAAAACCAAAATTACTATTTTTTTGGCCTTTTACAATATCATTTATTAAACAATTATTAAACGTGCGAAGCACGTGCCCCATTTCTAGTATATATAAATGCATGTAGGACCTTAAGTGATTTAACAATTAATATATTTCTTAAAATACCCTTACTTTTTAAGTTATGGTTACATCAAAAAAGAAGGATATTAATGGAACTCCAAAAAGTAAATTAATTAAATCCTAATCAAACTCAACCTCTTGTAAAAAGTCTTTCAAACCTTTTATATGTACAAATTTAAATTAGATCCTACAAAAATATATACTTATTTGTTAGTATAAAAATTTATATTTTCCTCTTTAATAAATTTAATTAATCTGTATATAAATATAAATTTCAAAATCTACAACAAAATTAAAATAAAAAAGTCATTTAGCAAAAATAAATAAACAAATAAATAACCAAAACACAGAAAGAGAAATCAACATGTAAATATTTATAATTTTATATTCTTAGATGTAATTTTAATTGCAAAATTTTATTTAATTCTAAGTGTTATTTGTTTTTCAATATTTAATTTTTTTTAGAAAGGCCTTATTTTTGAAGTCTAATCACATTAAGAATGGACATTTATGAAAACATAAAGACTTGGATTAATAAGGTTCTAATGAAACTTTGCATTCCTTTAATAATTTTTCAAGTCTTTTACAATAAATTTAATTTAGTTTTAAATTAATAAAAAAACAAAAAATATAGAAAAGGAATAAAAGTCCTCCTCACGAGTAAAATTAGAAAGGAAATTAATGCAAAATTGAAAAACTACCTATTTTGCATCAGTTTAAATATCATTACTATAATAATAAAACTTTACATTGTCTAAAAGAATATCATATTTAATAATAATTATACCATGGCTGATTCAGAATTTTTAAAAGTTATAGGAGTAGGAGACAACCACGTATGCAGTGGGTTAGAATGTGAAAACTTTTCTTCTTTTTGTTTTTTTATGAAATTATTTTTATGTTTATCTCAATCATTATTTACATGTAAATAACTAAACTTTACACATTTTTGGCTTTAAATTCACACACAAAAATCCAGTATTTCGTGCACAAATTAAAAAGAATACAAATTACATACTACGAGTACAAAATTGGATAGAGACAACCACACCCTTATTAATCGAAATTAATAAAAGAATACAAGAAAGGAACATTTAAATTTTTCCTATCTAGCCTTTTCTTTTCAATTTAATGGATAATTTGTTGATTAAGGTAGACTTGTTTAATTTATCTTTCATATTAAAATAAAAATAATATCTTAATTAAAATGCCACAAAAGTATATAGCATAGCAGGAGGGAAAGTGAAAATTATTAGGTTTAATTCACTACACTAACTTGAAAATCACAATACAAAATTAGTTAATCAAAATTCTAAACTTTTGAATCTCATTAAAATTTAAATTTAAAAGATGTAGTAATTAGTAAATTAAATTTAAAATCATAAAATGAAAAATAAAATCACTCTATCATGCATATAGCAATATGAGTTTATATAAAAAAAAATTCATTTAAGAGAAATATAAAATGCCAATCTCATTTTTCTAAATCCTAACTTAAACTAAAAATATAAAAATAATTTACACTATTGTACCTTGAATTCATTTAATATTGTTACCTTGTTGCCTTTTTTACTATGATTTCTTTATAGAAATTAAAAAATAACTTAACATATTAAATCCAATATGAAAACTAACTATTATTATACTACCTTATCAAAATAGAGAAATAACATACATTGTGGACCAAGAAGCAAGAAAGTTTTTTTTTTAAAATAATCTTGATTGAAAAAAACCTGGACAATACCTAAATTGAATACAGAATACGTGCCCATAATGGTTAGATTTAGAACTTAGTTGAATTATTTGCTTACAACATTTACTATTTGAGAAATATCCTTATTTTTTTATTTTGTAATCACATTATTGCATTAACATAAAAAATAATCTTAGAAACGTAAACACAAAGTGCCCTAGAAAATTACTTTAAAACCTAAAAGTATTAAGAAAAATTAACTAAGCCAAGGTTTCAAAGACTTAAAACTAAATTCTATGAATCTACTTCCATTATAAAGAGTCTGAAATTTTAAAAATGTATACCTCATTCGTGCAAAAAGGTCACCATGCATAATAAAGTTGCATTAATCATTAAAACTTCTTTATGTAAAAATATATGATTTTTTCTTTAATAAAGCCTTGAGATTTTGAATGTGTCAGTTTGAATCAAATCAACTGTTCTTGAAAACTCAATCAAAATAGTTGGACAAATATTTATTCACTTTTGAATGTGAAATTTAGTTAGTATTCAAACTCTTATTAATATTAAAATACATATATTTTTATAATATACAAAGTAATTAACTAATTATGCATTATAAATATAGGAGTGCTATAAATATAGATTTATGCATTATAAACTAAATTTTTGTAGTTTTGAAAATTTCATATAACACAAAATCAAGCCATATCTTATTTCTTGGACTCTTATAGTAGTGAGAGGGAAAAAGGAAAAACCAAATTGACAAAAAATGGACTTGAGAAGTTCAATACCTACAAATGCTATTAATTTTTACACTAGACATATAAATATAAGATTGTGCATGTCTTTGAGGCTATAGTTATTAACAAATTTCAAAACTTATCATTCTCATAATATATGATATTTTAATTGACACTGAAAGTTTATATATTTATTACATAAATTTTTGAGTTTGAAAACTAATATTAATTGATTCTACTAAGTGATCAATTAGGTCATTGTCCATGAAAAGGCCAAATATTTAATAATATTAATTCATAAAATTAGAATTCCATAAAATCCATCTATCAATTGATTAAGATCATTAAAATGAGATACATTTAAGGAATTTATATACTTAAAAGGGACTTTATTATAAAATATATTGGAAGCGTATCATTCAGATATAGTCATACCATAGAAATTTTATTATTTATGACAATACAGGTTTAAGCTCTATCATTAAAAGAAATAAATGAAAAAAAGAATTGGACTATTAGTTTTTTTAATATATATGTAAATAGTACAAAACAAAATCATATTAATTTTCAAGTGAATGGTATACATTATAGAGTTTTATTATATAAGTATGTTTATTTTGGGTAAAGAAAATAAAACATAATATATTTTAGAATGTCTAGGTTTACAATTTTTTATAGGGAAAGTATACAGGAAGAAGAAGAATATTACCAATTATGCGTAAACAAGATAAAAATTATGATAAAAATAGAATTAAAATAGTAAAAAAAAATACCTAACTAAATAAGATAAGTCATCACAAGATTGCAAATGACATGTTCAAAAAATAATTGTACAATTTTTATTGCATAATCAATCAAAACAAACTGATATAACTTAATTTTGCACAATAGTAGCATTATGTTTGTATGCAACAAGTAAGTGCTACCTTTGAAATAATTAATTATTTGAAAGTTAGAATCATTAGACTTACAAATGTCTTTGTAAATTGTACTTATTTGAGATACCCAAATGACGAAGTTATCATCATTCTTATATACATCTTAGATTCGTTAAAAATAGTAATCATAATAGACAAATTTAAAATTAGTAAAAGTATAAAAAAAATTTAAAATAAGTCATTTAGAAATATTAATTGTAGTACAATTATATTAAAGTCTAATTTGATATTTTATCCATACAATAGAGATATGCAAATTTATTAGTCAACTTATCAAAAGTTTAGGGATTTCAAGCATAATTACATATTTTTATACAAGAATAGGTTACCTTTTATATGATAACAATTTAAATTTTTTTAAAAAATTTTATAATTTCTTTCACAAATATATTTTAAAGAAACTAACATTATTCCAAATGCTATTAGAGATATTCATATATTCTATTCAAATTCTTTTAGAAAAGAAAATAATGCATGAAGTTAAGAAAAGATAAATGCGAAACTATTAAAGTAAAGTTAGTAGTATTGTGATACTTGAAATGTACATTTTTAATAATAGGTGGTTATCCTTTATTTGGTTTTTAAGGACATAATTAAGTTGAATCTCACATAGTTTTTAGACATGGCTTTAAAAAAATAAAAAAAAACCAAAATTACTATCTTTTTTTTGGCCTTTTATTATATTATCTATTAAACAACTATTAAACGTGCGAAGCACGTGCCATATTTCTAGTTATATGAAAAGAGTATTGAGATACATGCATAATATTGTGAAATTGAAGAATTTCTTGACAATCCTACAAGATTCTCTCTAAAATGAGGCATCGAAAGAAGCAACTGGAATCAAATTGCACCATCTCAATAATAGGTGATTGCCTCCCTTTCTCCTATGTTTTACCAAATGGATCCAAGTTAAACTCAAAATACAGACATCAAGAAGAGAGAGTCTAAATCATGCCTGAAGATTATTCTCAACAAACTTGAGAACCACCAACTGCTCATTCTTGAAAAACTTATTTTCATTTACATCCTTCAAATCTCATCAAATACACACACACACACACACAGAGGGAGGGAGAGAGAGCCTTACAATAAACACAATCGGTCTTATAAATAGGAATGTAATTGAATTAGTAATTCGGTAAAATAAATTCGGTGAATTCGCTAATTCTTTTTAGAATTATACCAACCTATTGGATATTGATTTCAAAATTGCTGAAGTCAATTTCATAATCCAAATTTGATATTTAACGAGTTATCGATTTAGATCGTTGTGTTGAACAAAAAGTTTGACCTAACAACTATACTTCAACTTTGAAAAAAATTTATATTTAGCCCAATAGTATTATCCAATCAAATAATCCACCAATCAATTGTCATTAAAATAAGATCAATAAAATGAAATTTACAAGTACAAATATTAAGCAACTAATATACTATATATTATAAAATTTTTCCATATATATTAAATAGTTGCATTTCATAATTAATAATATTGCAAGTATTATGCATTTATACTTAAATATAAATACAAGTTGTTTATTAATATATAAATGGTTATATAGACTTGTAAGTGTATGTTAATCACTACAAGTTATTATTTATAATTTTACAAATAACCCTTTATACATAAAGATTAAAATAAGTTGGAATTACATTTATGTTTATAGATACACTTGATTATATCAACATGATCTCTTTAATTATACGTATAAGATTCTAGTTGCCTTAGATCTTTAATTATAAAGTTTATATTTAGTCTTATCTAGTTATATCAGTTGACTCTGTGTGTGTGTGTAAGGATATTTGTTAGAAAATAAAATTTATCAAATTAAATTTGAAATCAATAATACTAAAAATTTTCCTTTCTGAATACTAACCTTTGAATTTGATATATGCCAAAATCATGATCTTTTTACCAAATTACCAATTTCAAAATGTTTAAATCAATTCAAAATCAATTAGTAAATTGATTTTTTATGATTATGCTAATCGCTATTTATAAATATGATTCCCAAGATATCCACTACACAAAAAAAATAATATAATAGAGAATGAGCCAAGTACGATTGCTATGTCATAAAGGCGGTGATTTGACTTGGGCGTTCAAGATCTTTAAAATTCCCCCATTTCTACATCTTCTCCATCTTGCATTAGAAGTTGAGTCCTCTGTCCTTCTTTTGTCACAGAAATACGACTAAATGAGAATTGCCTCCTTATTATATGATTTAATTTCAAATTTTTTGGACATTTTATACAAATAGACAATGTACTAGCCAAAACTATCCATGATATGCATGGAAGGAAAAACTTTAATGAAGTCCCCATAACATTGTGGAATGTCCAAAAAGTAATACATAAACTTTTATAATTCATAAGACTGCAAATTTATCAGTTTGGACTAAGATTAAATGTGATGCACCATCACTAAAGAGAAGATTTCAATAGCTACATTGGAAAATGATATACTCAATCCACTAAACTAGTAATTATATGCTGAGACCATCCAATTGAGATGCCAATTTTCACGAATTAAAAGAATAATAAGATTTTCCAGCCTTTTAGGTTTGCAATTTTCTCTGAAATGGCGGTTGATATTCAGCAATATATGAATAAAAATGAAGCGTCTAATATGCGTTAAAGTAATGTATTTTTCTTCGATGTCAAATGAATAATGGATTGAATATGATATATATATATATATATATATATATATATATATATATATATGAGTTGCATTCTATCCTATCACCCAAACTTTATCTTTGAATTTTGTTGCCATTCCGTAAGAAGGTGATTATATAATTTAAGGCTTCTCAAAACATCTCCTGAAATGTTGGGTAAGTAGCAAATTGCCCCATGTATTTAGGAAATATACAAATTGCCCCCTACTTTAGTAACAAATTACCTTCTCATATACACTTCACCTTTAGAAAGACAAATTTACCCTCATAATTTTTTAATATTGGTATTCTTGTTAATTTGTTATGTAGAAACAAAATAAGGTTACCATTTTAGGCCAATATTGTTGTTGCACTCTTATATAAAAAACTAAAATCATGACTCTAAAATTGCAAAAAATTTCGTCACAAACTATTCTTATTATTTGTATTCAAGATGAAAAAAGTATGAAAAAAGACATGAATAATTTGTTTGTGCTAGTAATATATATTGAGTAGCTTACAAAGTAAATATAAATTTGTAATTTTTGTCAAATATATTCAAAATAGAGTATGAAGAAATGCTAGTAATATCATTTCTCTTACCCCACGTTTGGTACACAGGAATGGTTTGGAATGGAAAGTCATTCCACTCGGAATATCTTTCTACCCAGAATGGGCTAGAAAATTTTTTTCCATTCCAATATTTGGCAACTAAGTCAGAATGAAATGTGTGTTTCCTTTCTAATGTTTGGTATAATCATATTGAGATGTCAGAACGGAATAAAATATATGCTAATTTGACAAAAGTGCCCTGAATTCTTTATAAGGTGTATATATATTTTTTGTATGTGTGCTATTGTGTACATAAAAGAATCGTAATATTTTTAATTTAACAATAATGATGTACTTATTATAAATAATTCAATTGTATTAATTATTTAATTTTTATAATATAAATAAATATTTTATTTCTTTTGTGTTTTTTAGTAGTATAACTAGCAATGTAGGAAAATTTGTAATAAGAAAACAAACATATTCTCTATTAATGTATTTTCATGTGTACATATTCTTTATTAATGTATTTTCATGTGTACATTACTGTATTTTCATGTGAGAGTAAACTTGTCATTGTTCAATAGTTTTGTTTCCAGGATAAAGTGGGAAAGCCTTTTCCTAAGTTTTTGTGAGGAATGGCCTTTCCAGGAAAAAGGTGTAATGGGCATTCCTGGGGAAAGGACTTTCTAACTTCAAAGGTCCATACCAAACACGGGAATAGATTGAAAGAGTTGGAAAGCCCTTTCCATTCCAGGTGATTCCCATGTACCAAAAGTGGGGTTAGTGACAACAATAAAAAATATAGTAATTACAAACTTGTGTTTCCAACTGAAACAACATAAGACCAACTTCATCTAAGTAGCAAAACTATATATATGTATATTATTTTATTCTACTTGCTCATAGATAATATAAATATTTTAGGTTTTATTACAAAAAAGCGAAAATTGTTAAAGTATTGTGTATCAAAGGGCGCAAATGTCTTTTATCAATCCAAGGGGGTAGTTTGTGTGTTTTCTAAATACAGAGGGTAATTTACTATTGATGCAACATTACAAAGGGACATTTTGTGATATAACCACAATTTAACTATAGTTTGTTTTTAGCTACAGAATTTAATTATAAAATAACTATGTTGATTATTGGACAAGTCTCATGTTATACGCCTAAGAAGATGGAGCGGCCATTGGAAACAACCATCTTTACCGAGGGATATCTCGTCCAATCTCGTCCGTCAAATGATTATTGGATAAGTCATTTGTTATTTTTTTTGTCTTGATGGTTCAATTCCGTCCGTCAATTTTTACCTTTAAGTATGGACCGTGAACTCGTGAGAAATGACACTTGTGAAGCTCCATTTCTTTTGTCGAGATGTTGTTGAATGTTGTTGCGCAGTCATTCTTACGTATTTCATGTCTTGTTTTTGATGGTCATGGGGCTTCATAAGTGTCATTTAACACAAGTTTATGGCATATATCAAAAGGGTAAAAAATGGACGGAACCAGCAAGGTAAAAAATGGGTTCAAAAATGACTTCGTTTTGCATGAAAAATTATTATACCATAATGCTAGACAGTTATACTAAAATACTGAACAATTACATCAATGCTAGATAATTATACCGTGTTCAATTTGCGAAAAATAAAAAGAGAAAAAATTGTGAGGCCTCGGTTCTATCCTCAACGGCCTTAAACTGTTTCCTACATGAGCTAGAATCATTGATGCCTAGCACTTGGTAGGGTGATAGCCGAGACCACCGATTCTATTCGCTGGACGAGTTGGATTTGTGAGGCAAAATCAAGGGGTAATTTGGGATTCAGCAATATGAGGGCTTCAATTAGGCTTTTCGGGTCCAGCTTTCAAAAATATCCGATCATAAATCGGGTCGCACTACAAAAATCAAGTCACTCAACATTTCACTCGTAAAAACATAACAAATATAAAGTTCTTCCGAACAGTAGATCTAATTAGTTTCAGAGATTATAAACCCTGGATTCGGAGAAGCATAAGCAAGGAACTCCGGATCATTTTCCAATGTCGCCATTTCATGTTGCTCCAAGATTAACCATGCTTCAATTCCACCATCTGAACCATCAACAAGTATCACAAAATTCTTATACATGGATTCCACCTCAGTACCTCCAACCAGACTAGTCCAAATTGGTTTTCCCCAACCAAAATCCACTTCATTTAGTCCCATTTTGCACCAGCAGGTGAACTGATACACATTCAGATCTTTCTTGCTGCACTTTTCTCGCCAATCCTCCAAAAACTTGTTCATAACATTGTAGTACTCTCCAGAATCTTGTATTTTTTGTACAAATTCATCCTTTGTTTTTTCCTTAGCCAACCTTAGTATTTCAACCAATCCATCAAATTTTACCTCCAATTCCTCACTTCTGTCATACTCTGCAAAGATCAACCAAATAATATTTCCTACAGAATATGCTGGCAGAGGTGGCACCATTCTTCGTCGCAAATCCGCAGCATGAACTAGTAATGATGGTTTTTGGACGCCCTGCACAACTTTAGCTGCGGCCATTGCATGCTTCCAAATGAAAGACGACACAACTTCAACACTTGTAGGATCCTGTACACGTTCGCTGGAACCATTTGCTTTGAGATCGGATATAGCAGCTGCACTGAAAACGAATCTTTTCCGAATACTTCTGCTTTCTGTGAGTACTGATCTCTGGATTACCGCTGAGAAACCATTTGGAACAGATTCTCTGCAAGGGAAAATTGTAGCTGCTTTGAACTCAGGACCAACTACTAATTCTTCAGAACTACGAGCAATAGCAGCCCAACATCTCAAAAAGGCGCTAATCGTTGTAGCATCAATGATTCTGTGAGAGAAACACATGAAAATCGCAATCCCACCGCAAGAAAATATGTTGAATTGAAAAGACACTTGAAAAGTTCCATCTTCATAAAATTTAGAAGTGGTTCCAAGTTTGTGGAATTGCTGAAACTTTGGTTGCTTTATTAGATCATTCATGTGGCAATGAACTTGAGCTGTGACAAATAGAGCTCCTTGATCATTGCAATCCATTGACAGATCATCCCTGCATATTCCTGCAAGCGGATAGTAGTGAGTTAACGTCTGGGAAAGTGAACTTTTGAGCTGATTTATGACTTCACTGATCTTCAAATCTGTTTCTCCCTTGGGATAAAAGGAGACAAACCTTACAAGATATCCGCCTGTGATTTGATCAATGAAGGATCTTTTGAAGATTCTCAAGTGATCAGGTGTGGGAACAGATGGTTTAATTATTTCTTGGGAAATGATTTCTGCCTCCATTTTTGACATCCAAAATTGATCTTCCTCAGGTGCTGTTGCCAGAAATAAGTTGTCAGTGAAGCAATTATATCAGGAAAAGGAGGCAAGAAAAAGCCAAGGAACTCAAAACAAGTGCACTAGCCGGCAAAATGGTTTGGGGCACTAGGGAGTCAAACAATGGATAATAGTGCACAAAAGGAAAGTTTCGATCATTTTGTTAATATTGAACGCATGTATGGCTAAAAAACAAAATATTGAGATGAAATTAGACTGACACAGTTTTTTTAATTTGTAAATCAAATGAGATCAAACTGTAACAGCGCTAGAAATTGACTAGAAGTGCATGTCCACAAGTGAATGGGCTTTTGTAGAACGGCTGCCGCACAATAAGGTCCCATTGTTGAGCATTGTTGTTTTCTCTTTTCCTTTTATAAATTCTTGGGTATTATACCTTATACCCCCGTAACTTTTGGATAAACCACATAACCCTTTTATATTTCAAAAAGCTATACATCACCTCCATGTGGTTTGGATTAAAGAGTCTAGTGACGGAAATTAGCCTCCGTGAAAAACACGGGTAAAATGTCCAAATTACTTTAATGCTTAATTGTTTCATCTTTGTGCTTGCATGTATTTTTTTTAGAGCAAAATACACTTTGCCCCTCAGTGATTTTGGATGAACCATATAACTCCCTTATGATTTTAAGAGCTATATATAACCCCATGGCAATTTCTAGTAGTTATATCGCGTAATTTGGGCATTTTACTCACAGACCGTTACGAAATGTAATTTCCATATGTTTGACACTTCAACCGAAACCAAAGAGGGGTAATGTATAGCTTTTTAAACCATAAGGGGGTCATATAGTTATACAAAAACTACAGATGGGTAAATTATAGTTAACCGTAAATTCTATCTTTAGATTAACCCTTTAGACAAAAATATCCTTTCAGTCCCACTTTGCTTCCATATTGAGAAATTAGAAAATTATTACATAGAAATTCTTTATTCAATAAAAAATATAAATACAACGTATGAATTTAGGCATTTGAAAAGTTGACCAAATTGGTCACTTCTCAAAAAAAAAAAAAAAAACTATGATAACACGCAAAAATCTAGTATGCTGAAATTAGTGTTGAAGCTTCATGGTGCTCTGCAAATGTTCTTAAACGATTAGTCCATGGTAGGGTGATTTAGCTATGATATAAGAAACTCTTTATTAGGGAGGAAGTACTAATGTAGGGTTTACCATGTTGGACTCTATGTGGTGGGTTTGTATAATTAATGATACTTCACCATGAATTTGGGATTTTTCTCAACAACTTAGAAGAAATTTATTATAATTATTTTAAAATTAAATGTTGTTTTGAGGTATCCTCAACTATATAATTTTGAGGTATCCTCAACTATTTTTTTTTTACATTTAAATTATTTTAAACCAGATAAAAAAATGATCTGAAAAATGTCCCCTAAAATACTTTTGCAAACAACTTTTAATTTTTTTCAAATACATAGAATAGTAATAAACTACCAATGACCTCAACATATTTTTGGTAATCAATATGTGGAAGCTTTGTCTTTGGTGTTATATTTTTTGTCACGTAATGAAATACCAAAAAAAAAATCCTTTTTTTAGTTAGTTCCAAATGACCCACATCCTTTATCTTTTCTCTCTTAAAACCTTCAATTCAATACAATAAATTTTATAAAAATTTGTAATAACTAAGATATATATTTGCAATAAACACACACATCAGAGTCTGTCAGGAGCACCACTCATAAATCGCTTCAAAAGATAGAAGTAGTTGATAAGAAATTATTTGTATATAAAGTGATTGTACAAACACACGACCAGCGACGCTTGAATGGACCAAGCTGATGAACCCATTCATACATCTTTTAGTCAATTACGTAGCATTTGATTGCAACGAGAAGCGTGGAAAAATAAAAAAAATGTAGTTATTTACTTTTTCGTGAGTTCTTTTGCAATGAAATTATTGGATAATTTTCAAAATAACGAAGGATACAAAGAAAGGGAACAATTTGTAAAAAGGGGTACTATTCATAATAATCATGAATAAATGAATAGATATGTCTATTCACTTAAGACATGGATGAGTGAATAAGTGCATCCCATTATGTAGAGACATGAAGATGCCTATAAATATCACAAACATGTGAACGGTGGAAGATGTAACAATAAATCATTATCTTGCCTTCTTATAGTCTCCTATATAAAATTAGAAAAATTGTCAATTATTTGAGTCCTTAGTGGGTTAATTTCTTTAGTGCAAAACACAATCAATCACCATGTGTGATAGCAAGCACTATAATATATTCATTCTATCCTAAGCAAAGTGTGGTTCCATAGGTTTGAAAGAGGATGAGCAACGTGCTCTTAATGGACAATATCATCAATTAAAGTGTTCACTATAGAAACACTATTTGATGTGTCTATCTATGTGTCACGGGTCGATCGTATTCCCACAACGTAAGTAACCATGAGGTAAGTAATACCCTGCACGTTACTTCTGCCTACTCAACCGACTGTGTGTCGTAATCCTAATTATAGCAAATAACAAGTTAAATGCATATAAAAGCTTTAAAGGTATAGCGGTGAAGTAAGAAACTGAATTTTTATTGATAATCGCAAAGGTTACATGAAAGCTTCAAAATCGTACAACTGGCATTTAACTCCTTGTCATCCCCTATAGTAGTCCTAGCAAAATAATCCTAAGTGACAAGAGTAGACATTGTTTTTCTGTACAAAAGGGAAAAACTTTAAACTACTCTATTTACAAGTATAGGATGAACTAACACTTAAAATTACATTATTAGAATTGTAGTGCTATGTTCTTCATCCTAGGTGAGTCTGGCACCGACCGGTGACCAACAAGTCCTACAGGTCCTTGGTGCTGGGTGGTGCCCAGTGTGTGATGTTGTCCTCTTGGTGGTCACGATCAGTTTCGTTGCATGCTGGATGTCGTCCTGGTCTCCCTAGGTAGCGAACGATCGGCAGTTGTCCTTGCAGCATGAACATGGATGGGCGTGCGATTGGGGCACGGGCACAGCTGGGCGTGTGACACGGTATCGACAAGATAGATCGTGCGGGTTACAGCATGAGTGCTACAGGCAATGAACGCACTGGCATCGAGTGCAGACACGGGCATGCACATGAGCATAAAGGTAGCGATGTGCTAGTTTGGGCAACAGACTAAGTAAGGTTTGACAAGTCATAGGGCATTAGATTAAGGCACCTCGTGACACTATGTGATTGTGAAGTGTGGCCACTTCTAGGATTTTAAGGGTTTTAAGTCTTATAGCACTCATTATAATAGGATACAGACACATGGCTAGGATAGTGTCGATGAAAACTAAGTAACTCAAACTATAAAAATTAATGCATGAACTAGATGCAACTTGCCAATAAAGGATCGCTAGTTCAAAGATTATTATATCTACCAAGCCATTCAAACTTATTGAAATATGCTTCACTAAATAGAAGTTCAAATGCAAGATACATTTACCATGCACTAATTTTCATAGTTGTCAAGTGCTCATTATTTTGAAAATGGTGGGAAATTGTTGGAGAATTTTCAAAATAAGAAAGGATATGATTGATATAAAAGGTTATGATTGGCATCTATTTATTTTAATACATATGACTATTCATAATAGTCATGAATAAATGAATAGGTATGTTTGTTCTCTTACGACATGGATGAGTGAATAAGTGTATCCCATTATCTAGAGTAGGGGTGGGCACGGGTCGGGTACCTGCCCCTAAAGGGATTTGGCTGATTTGACCCTAACCTGTCGAGTCAGCAATTTTTTGACCTTAACCCGATCCTAATGCCCTCGAGTACCCGGTCCTTGGGTACCCGAATAATAAGGTCATAGAGTACCCGACCCACCCCTATATATATATTTTTTATTGAAATTTGTAATGGCTAGAACACAAAATCATATACTAAGGTCTTTCAAAATTCTCCTGGCTTCTCTAATTCCCCAAACAATCATAAATGTCCACTAATTCATGTTACTAATTGAAAGCTTATAAACAAATTGATGACACTATAGTCTCAATTCATCTTGATTTTGATGATTAACAAACTACTAACAATATATACTAATATTCTACCAAGGTGTATTTGCAGTAAAATTAGTTAGGAATAAAAAAAAGTCAAAATGGAAAGTAAAAGGTGAAGCGGACAACCAAACAGACGTCAGGATGAAGCGAATGACCGGTTAATTTCAGAAAGTATGCGAACGAGATAGTGGTCGAGGTAGTGAAGGTTCGGTTAACTCCAGAAAGTATGCTGACGAGATAATGGACGTCCAGTCCATATACTTTTAATAAAATTATGATAAAGTCCTATATTTTTTAATATTTATATAATATAACCTCGGGTCAGATAAGGTACAAGTGGGTTTTTATTTTCCTGATCCGTATCCAACCCTAAATTTTCAGGTACTCAACCCTAGTCTGCCGCGCTGAGCGAAAGACGGTTCAAGTACCCTATTTTTCGGATTGGTTCGGATTAGGCGGGTTTTTTTGCCCAACCCTAATGTAGAGACATGAAGATGCCTACAAATATCACAGTCATGTGAGTTGTAGAAGATGTAAAAATAAATTATTATCTTACCTTATTATTTCTCCTACACAAAATTAGACAAATTTGATAATTATCTGAGTGCTTAGTGGATTGATTTTGTTAGTGCAAAATGCAATCAATCACTAGGCTTCCTTGTATCCTAAAGATTAATTTGTAGGACTCTTTTGCACACCAACTATGGTAGAGGCAAATTAAACCTTAAGGAAAGCAACGCTATAACGTGTCTTGAAGCTATCTCTCTTGTCCAACATTGCACTATGTGGTTATAAGGAATGCTTTTAATTTTTTGCCCTAACTGAAAATTGGAATATTTTTTACATTGTTCTCACTTTCTTGTATTTTGTTTCTCAGAAAATTTGTAAGATTTTGCAATAGAAAAGGTTAGCACTCACAATATTTTTTAATAACCATCATAAGAGATTGTGTCTGTTACTAATTTGCAGCTAAAAAATTAGTTGCGCACGACATTCTTTATGACTATCTATTTTTCTCTCAATTTTTTTTTTTGGTCAAATAAGCATACACAAGAAAGCAATTTTCTTTTTCCTTACCCACTTTTCCACATAATTTTCTTAGTAACTATCACTTGCTTCTTAGTTTCTCTCAAAATTTTTCTTGTCAAACAACATACAAAGAAAGTAATACCCCACTTTCCCACATAAATTTCCCTGCAATCAACACACCACACGAGTCAAAATAGGAAATAAAAATTTTCCATGCATAGAGGTAAAAGCTGTGTGTAAAAATGAAGTGCGGGAAAGTAAAGTAAAAGAATGTAAGAATTACTTTTTCATGCAAGTTTGATCACCAAGAAAAAATTTTGAGAGAATATAGAAGGAGAGTTACAGATAGAAGTAGTTATTAAAAATTCTTGTATCTAACTAACTATCTTCCTTTAAATCCTTCTTCTATTAAAAATTCTTGTATCTAACTAACTATCTTCCTTTAAATCCTGCGAAATTTGTAGGAGACACAATGCAGGAAAGTACACAAAATGTAAGAAAAATACTTTTTTGAACTTTTCTAACTAAACACACACAAAGAAAAAGTAACTAATTTTTCTTCACTTTTTGGCAACTTTTTTTTTTTTTTTTTGGGAAACAAATACCAAAGTGCCTATGTTATCATTATGATGTTTTGTGACATGAGTTATGTGGGTTTTGCAATGTCACCAGTATACTTGAATGATCCCAAGTTTCAAGGGTAGATCTGTTTGTATTTTTCTTGACAGCTGATCCTAAAATGTGCTAATTAAATTACAAAGCAATTAAATAAATGAATCCAAGGCCTCTTCAAGTGGATTACGTATCTAGAAATGCCAGTGGTGTAACAACATTTCTTTGAGATTTTTTGGTAGGCTGTTTTTGAAATAGTACTCTTATCCTTATTTCTAATTTTCAATGTCACTTTTTCAATGTCAAGTTTAATGTTCGTGTTGAGGAGTTACACCAGTCACACTTCAGTATCCTAAATATAATAAGTGTGTACATAAGGTGACAACGTCTCATCATTATCACTGGTTATCCGACTGCTCCTATACTATAATGTGCTAAGAATTGCGTACGATATATCAATGCCATTATAGATCCTACAGACTTTCAGCCGCAAGGGACCTTTGAAAAATTGACGATGGTTTCAATCCTGGGAGTATGACATCTTCTACCCTGTTTTTTGATTCATATACTCTACTTAATTTTTTTTTAAAAAATAAAGTTTACAAAAAAATTATAATCACGGGCTTTTGGTTTTAGATAATGAAAATCTGAGTGCATAAATTATTTTTATATTTTCGTGTGTGATGTGATAGGTTCGGGGCATCACAAGTTCAAGACCCACCAGTTCGGACCAATTAAAGTTTGCGTAACTGGCGAGCATCTATGCGTGATTGCATCTCATTAATTTATTTTTTGTATTTTAAATCTCAACCATCAACTTGTTCCAACTGGAACTTATGAGGCCACTCGTCCGTGATGTAAAGGGACGTCCAACAAACTGTTTTGTGCTGTAAACGTTGACCCTTTCCCCAAAACAAGCTGCTGAGCAGATAGCAACTCGATCGCCGCGTTCACAAATTCAAAGAACCAAAACTGCCACGTTTCATGCAACGTGTAAATATGCATGCAACTATTGCCGATGTATAAGCTCCCAATCCTCTCCTAAGCAACCAACAGAACACAGAGAAACTAGTGATTTCTGGTTCCGCAGTTTAGAGTTCAGAAGGGAGGTTTTGTACCTGAATCTTAAGGGGATAAGGGCCAAAAAATAAGCTATGGAAGGTGCGAATGTGCCAACCCATCCAGAGGTTCCAGGGGAGCCAACTCAAACTAGCACTGCACTTCTTGAAACTGCAACTGCAACTCTTCAAGGTTTTGGTCCTGTTAACAAAATCCACCAGCACCTCTGCGCGTAACCACCTCTTCATCATTATCATTTTATATCTTCCTTTCTTCTTTAATTTCTAGTAGCAATTCATTTATAAATAAATTTGAGACTTTTAAAAGAATATCATGATTATGTCCCTTTATTAATTTGAAATTTATAAAGATTTCATCTGAAATTTAACATTTTCTCCTCGCCTCTGCCTATAAAATTAGGTGAAAACATCAGAAACAGCTTTGTTAAGAATAGAAGAAGAAAAAGAATTTTGTTTTGGTAATGTTTTAAAAAAAGAAATCGGGATTGATTACAATTGTTGTTGATGTTTTCTACTGTTTAATTATTGCAGATTCCATTTCTATGCTCATGACATGACAAGACAAGTGGAGGCGCACCATTTTTGTGGGCATCAAAACGAGGACTTTAGGCAGTGTTTGATATATGACTCAGCTGATGATGATTCCAAACTCATTGGCATAGAATACATAATTTCTGAGGAATTATTCATGACTTTGCCCGATAATGAGAAGCCATTTTGGCACACTCACGAGTTCGAGGTCAAAGGTGGCTACCTCTTCATGCCAGGAGTTCCTGGCCCTATTCAAAGGCAAGATCTTGAAAAAGTTTGCAAAACTTATGGTAAGACCATACACTTTTGGCAAGTTGATAGAGGTGATAGTCTCCCTCTTGGGATTCCCCAAGTTATGATGGCTCTTACTAGGGATGGCCAGCTTGATCCTAACCTTGCTCAAGGTATATATTATTCTTTGATGATTGGTCGATCTTGTAGTTTCTACATGACTTTTTTGATTTTCTTGTTGGGTTTTTACATATATGGTAATGGGCTTTTTAGTTATTATATTATTCTCTTTTTAGTTTTTCTAATCTTATTACATAATATTAGAAATTATGATGAATTTTTAACTTAATTAGTCAAAAATTCATGAAAAATATGGTTCTCCATTTTAAATTGTGCATGAATGTAGTGTATAACAAAGAATAATGAATTCATTAACTATTTAAGAATAAGCCAGTGATCACATGAAGTTTGAAATGGTTTCATGATGAATTGTTGTTCCAGATGTGGAGAGTCGCTACGGAGTCTCATTTGAGAAGGAGAGGGAAAACAGGGCACACATGACAGGTCCTGTTCATGGAATCCATCCTCTGGCAAATGCTTCAGGCAAAGGGTTGCAAACTGTGCTTAGAGAAGTTGATTGCAAGCCTGTTGAGTCTATGCCTCGAGTCTTTGTCTAAGTAAAAAAAGGAAATTAGAATGTTCTTATGTAGTGAAAAGACAATATATGTATGTAGTACTTATGGAATAGGTATATTAAAAGTTCGATTTCTTTTGTAGTTCTTTTGTGTTTAGATATGTGAAAACCTTGGACATATGTGAATATGTGCATTGTGTAATTCTCGTGTATACTATTTTTTTCCCCTTTTTGTTGTTTGAATCGTAGAGCACTATCTTCACATATAAAGTTGATCGTGATATTGCATTTTGCTGGCGGCCAGGGAGTGTTCAAATTTTGACATGTTGACACTTTGACATAAGTGTGAGAATGAAAATTAATTGAGCTGAGATGGAGGTCAATATGAGCAGCTTACTTGCTGTGATCAGAGTTTTAAATTTGATGTTTACCAGATTGAAATTAAGCTAAATCTTTGAACTGACCTCGTACTAGCAGCAAAGCTTGCCTTATTTCTGGACAAAAATATTTCGGTGTCATCCCCCTTTAACATGTCGACATTTCAATTTATACATATTTATGAAGACGACCGATATTCAAAGGAGAACAAAGAAGTTCTTTTATCCCACGCTATACCAGAATTTTCTATTTTATGTCCATTCAACTTAGAGGCAAGAAAAAAAAAATTTTTTTTCATATTGTTGTTAACAGGGACTTATGTAGGAAATGTTTGTTGTTATTTGCCTATGAGTTTTAGGGTTTAAGCATATATGTAGTTCTAATTTTAAAAATTATTTTCTGTCTCCTTGTATTTCTCCTTGTATTTCGATCCAAAAGATATTGTAGACATTAAATTAACAACACCTTTTATCATGGGATATCTTAAATTTGTCGCCTTAAATTCACAATAAAAAAAAATGTTAGATATCTATTCTTGCTGTGCTTTCGGTAGAATAGAATTTTCTGTAAATTTAGGCAATTTTTTTTTTGGTTGGGGGAGGGGGGGCGGATGTGTTTGGGGGGGGGGGGGCAAAATTAATGATTTTAATGAATAAAAAATCGAACAGTTAGGGCTCTAAGATATTGTAATTGTAATAGTGTAGGTTGATTAAAAAAAAAAAAAAAAAAGGCTAGAAGCGCTTTCACTCTAACAATGAAATGATGAATACACAAAATTTTCAGTCGCACGTTTAGGTCTCTTAGGTAAGATAGGAAGATAGAGTGGTCAATCTGACTTTTTTCATGTGGTTTATACAAAAGCAACATTGGACAAAAGACGCATACTTACAGAAAAATGAGGTTAAATTCTTTCTTTAGATGATAAGATCCTTCGTAGTGCATATTAGAATTTTTCGAGTTGAAATGGTAATTAGTGGCAGTTTTGAGTCACAAGTATGATCCTATGTCAAAGCCCATCTAAGGGAATCAAACGAGCCCTTCCAGCATTGCCCACTTCATTGTGGGATGACTATTTGGTTTAGTGTAGGGTTGCCATCAAGCTGAGTCGAACATGAGTAGCATTATGTTCGAACTTGACTCGATCGCCTATTGGTGTTGTTCGAACTCGAAGTAGCGTTCAAGTAATTTAGCTCGACTCAAAACTCATTTGTACTCTTTTTTTCTTTTGCTTTTGTACTTTGTTGCTCGTGTTCGAGTACTCAAGTAAATTCTAGTCAATTTTATAATTTTCATACCTAAAATAACAAATACATAATAAATAAATATATAATTATTAAATAATTATATGCTCGATTAGGTTCGACGAGCCTTCAAGATTGAAAAACCAATACTCGAACTAAACTTATTCAGCCCAATCGAGCTACTCGAATTAGGCTCGAACTCGAGTTGCTCGTGAGTAGTTCGATTCGATTACACTCTTAGTTCTGTGTATCCACAGTGAAGTCAATCATTCTCATAATTTACACTAGAGTAGAATATTATACCAGCAGACAACAATCCAGCACTTTGTTACGAGGATTCTTCAAGAAAATTTTGAATAAACCTCGACCATGTGAATCTTGTCGTCACAATAAAAATCTCAATATGCATTAATTTATTTATATGACCCTTGTCTAATTACAAGATTCACTTGTAAAGCCGTAAACCAAATTTACCCATGTGATTGGATCCGAAGCCTCGTAATTTACCTTTCATCCAATTCTCGCAAGTTAAAAGTAGTGTAACTGCTTAGCATTATAGTGTAATTGTCTAGCATTATGGTGTAACTTTGCAAGATCGCAGTGTAACCATTTTTTATGCGGAATGACGTCGTTTTGAAGTCCCATTTTTTGCCAGCGTAGTTCAATTTCGTCTGTCAAATTTTGGCCATTAAATCTGGACAGTGAAATTGCAGAAACTGACGCTTGCAAGGCCCCACTTTCCACGTGACCCTTATCTGATTACCAGATTGGCCTATGACAAGATTGGCTCAGATTACAATATTGGCCCTGTGACACGATTAGCACATAGGGCTAGGGTTGTGCACGGGTCAGATATCTGACCCGTATGGAGTTTTTTCTGATCCGACTCGCTATATACAGGTCAAGTAAAGTTATAACCCGTATATGTATCCGCATATGCAGATATCTGGTTGGTCTAATATCTGTATTTTTCGGGTCGGATATCCGTATTTTTCGGGTCGTATACGCATATTGTTAATTTGCTTCAAATTTTAGATAATCTAATAATAATTAGAGTGTCATTTATAACAAATATAAACTTAAATAATATATATTAAATCAAGTGTTACAAACTATGAATTCATCGCAAGCACTAAAGAAAATTTTAATTTTTTGAGACAGAGAAACACTGTATACACAAATCTTATAACATAAACACCAACCATGTTTTGAGGCAAAGAATGAAAAAAATACACAAGAGAACTATCATAATTAGAGTTTATAATACCGCATCTTCAATCCTTCACATTTCAATGTTGATAATGCGGTACTCTTTATTGCTTCGGATTACAAAATAAGAATAAAAAATATTGATATTAATATTAATAAAAATAACAAATACTTCATAGTAATTTCATATAATAATATCTAATATCATATTACATAATAACAATAATATCACATAGTAATATTAAATAATAATATCACATAATAATATCACATATTAATATTAGGAAACCTTATAAAATTATATTATTACTCCCATATGCAGGTCGGGTTAGATATCCGTCGAGTTTTAAAAATTATGATCCGTATCCGACCCGCTTAATAGAATAACCCGCATATGACCTGTATCCGTTAAAACTTGACGGGTTAGATACCTACATTTTTCAGATTGAGTTCAAACCAAATCAGTCAAATTTTCAAATCACCAAGTCAACTTGCACACCCCTCCATAGGGCCGTGAACAGAATTTACGTTAGGAACCTTCCTGAGCCCTCCCAAGTATTATTTTGAAATTTAATCCATTTGCTCATATTATAGACATAACAGCCAGCCGACCTTTACTTAAGTGGGCAAGTTTTTCCTCTTGTACACCTTAGGTAGTACATTATGCTTATGATGTTTAACCATTCCTTTGTCAAATCCAGTGACATTCAGCACAAAATTTGAATCCATAGGTCATGGGAAGACAATCAACTTCTATCATGGTCCCATTAGCCAGTTCATTTTATACTCCCATTCTACTTGCACAGTCGTAAAAGAATTATATGAAGTTCGAACGTATTTGAATATATTTGTACAGAACCCTTGTAACCACATGGTAACAGACCTTCAGATGATTATTACTAGACAATACCACAGAAACAAGCACCCAAAACTTGCTCGCCAAGATAAGCACATTAAGAGAAGCATACCTCATAAACGATTTATCAGCAGCGAAGCTTGCCTTATTGGAATACAAATATATTTTCTCACTAGCTTGCTAATTATTGGAATTATATATGCAACATGCAACCATACAACATTCTTTGCTCAAATTTCAAGCCGGTATTCTCTCTACCACACTCACAAGATGTTATTTATATGAGATCAAATTTCGTAGAAACACAGATTCATCTCCTTACACAGCTTTCCAGGAAGATAAAGGAGGGGTCTCAGAGTTCATCCATGTACTTCCCATGTAGGCATGTCTGTCACCCTTAACCAAATCAAGGGAAGCATATGACTCGAGTTCAGCCATCTCCTCTGCTGATAATTTTACCGATAAAGCTCCAACATTCTGGTTGAAGTTCTCTATTTTTGTGGTACCAGGAATTGGACACACGTCATCTCCTCGATGATGAACCCATGCCAATGCTAGCTGTGCTGTAGTGCATCCTTTCTTTGTTGCCATTTCGTTGATCCTTTCAAATATTTTCTTGTTCTGTTCAAGGTTTTCCGGCTTCAACCTTGGAAAATTCTGCAACCCAGAAATATAATGTATATATTATGCAATAAATGTAAACAATTGCATTATTGTGCATTTACATGTGGCTGCACAAACTGCAGACAAGTAAGGATCCTGTAAAAGTGCTGTGACACGCAAATGATAATTTTTTAGGTGCACATTCACAGCATCTTCTAGCAAAATAGCAACGCATGACAATTTTGAGTATGATTCAACACAAGGACAATAAGAAAAAAAATCAATGTAAGGCTGTACTCCCCTCATCCTCCATCCAAAACCCAATAAGAAAAAGAGTAAAAAGGAAAATGAAAGAAAATAATATACATTCTCCGATACCATAGGCAGGAAATGGCTTTGGTGCATCCAGGACAAAGACTCAAATGTGTTCCTGAGCGATGACCCAAAGTCCAAATTCTTATTTTCTGTTAATTTTGCTACTTATTTTCTTATACTCATTTCCTCTTTTTTTGTTTCCCATTTATCTTTCAAGTGCAACGCCTCTTCAGCCAGATTTGGAGTAAAAGCTCAAGTTCTAAAACTGACCATAACTCGCCCTTCTCTTTATTGTTTGTGTATTAGCATTTATGATTTTGACCTGTTACATGCTGCTGAATGTTTCTCTGCTTTCAGTACATGGATCTACCACCTAACCAGTTTGACAAAAAAGTGTTCCTATCATGCTCCATCAACAAAAGAAAAACCAAAGATGAAACTTAGCACGTCAAAAAAGTGGTCCCTTATCATGCTCCACCAACAAAAGAAAAACAAAAGATGAGACTTAGCACATCAAATTGTTACTTCATCATATTCATTGCCTCCTTGCTCCAGTTAATTCTAGCCAAAGATTCTAAATTCCTTCTAATTTTAATGGCATAAAGGAAATCAAATCCCCATAAATTTGCACCAATAATTTTACCTGGATTAGTAACAAAGTGAAAGCTAAAGTTCTCTTCAGAGATTTGGGAGTTAAATAGAAGTGCCAACAACAGATTGTACATTTTGGAAGGTCAGCTGGACGTGTACAAAACAACAAAAAGGGCAATAAAAATGTTGATAATGCAACTCTCTCTGATAAACTTTTGAGACAACAGTTTTGAGTACCAACCTTGCGCATATCACCCTCTGACAAGTTCTCAAACAATTTGGGTCCCCCCGAAAAGAATCCCCGTCCAAGAGGGCTGTAGGGTACAATGCCGATGCCAAGCTCTCTGATAATGAAACAAAAACGAAACAGCGTCATTTGGGATCCTTCAAACAAAATAAATAATACAAAATACTTCTACCTGCAAGTTGGAATAATCTCTTCCTCCAAATCTCTTGACCACAAAGACCATTCAGTTTGAATAGCAGTTAAGGGATGAATTGCATGAGCCCTTCTGATTGTGGAAGCAGAGGCCTCACATAGACCAATGTGTTTTACTTTACCCTCTTCAACCAGTTTCTTGAGTTCTCCAACCTGGCTCCAAAGGGAGGAGGAACATACAAGTGCCGAACAAGTAAGATCATTTTTTTCACAGCCATGAGAGATGGCAGTAACCAGAGATCAGGGATCAACAAATCACGCCAATGCACCACAACAAGAGTACAGAGATGTGCATTTAAAAGTTCTCTAAATCTCCCTTAAATTTCCATTCCAAATTTCAAACAAATTCTGGTGGAAGAGGTTCCACTAAAAATGACACTTTGGCCAGTAGATGAGCCTTAAAAATCTGCCACTTTTACTATCGAAAGAGCAAACAAGTAAGATTACAAGCGTATCTTGCATTCCTTCTACAGCTAGAGAAATCGAAAAAGTTCATGCAACCACAGTACAATGCAAGCAGCAGCAATGATCAGTTACTATTCTTATGCCCTTAAAGAAGCATTCAGCTCACCGGTTTGCCATTACATTATTTTCAGTGATCATACAGTCGATCAAAAATTCTATCAACAAATTCTATGCCACAGTAGTTCATTAAAGTATACAGCATAACAAGAAAAATAACGAAACGGCATATAGAGAACAACTGACCGTTACTTCAATGGGAACACTTGTATCGATGCGATGAGCATAATAAATATCAATGTAATCGACATCAAGCCGCTTTAGGCTCGCCTCACAGCAAGCTCGGACATATTCGGGGTCGCCACGAATGATCAATTTTCCATCCTTCCAACTATTCCCAAACTTAGTACCTATTTGCACCTTCTCTCTAGGTATTCCTTTCAAAGCCTACAACAATTTAGCCAACAACAATCTCATCAACAGACATTCCAACATAAGAATGCAATTTTTTAATAGTTCTTTTAGTATCAATATATTAAACTTCAATGCCTATGCACAGTATATTAAAAAAAAAAACAATTTTCTTCCATTAATTACTCAATTTGTCAAGTAAAAGTAAAAGTCTTGTGAGTTAAAAAAACATTTTTTTTTTCTGGTTCTTGATTTCTCATCTTTTATCAATTTGATTCCTAATCAATATTAATTATTTTTTCTTTGTTTATTTTTTTTTAAATCTAATATTCTTCACCAAATTCCACATTTTTAATAAAAACATAAAATTTCAAAAGGTACAAACACTGTAGCATAAAGTACAACACCGTTGCTGCACTAACCAAATTAAAATTAATTTCCATAACTACTTCGCCACAGAAAATATCAAAAACAGAAAAAAAAAATTCCTTGAAGAAACAAAAGGTGCAAGCTAAGAAGCAGAAAGTACAACAAGCTATTAGATATATAATACCTTTCCGATGAGGAGCTCGTTGGTGTGGGGTCCATAAACGTCGGCGGTATCAAGAAAGGTGACTCCAGAGTTAATAGCGTGGTGGATGAGCTCGATCATTTCGGGCTCGGGCTTGGGCGGGCCGTAGTTGGAGGACATCCCCATACAGCCGAGACCTTGTTTGGACACCTCAAGGCCCAGCTTGCCCAACTTGATCCTCGGAACTTTTGGTAGAGTTGCCATTTTCGGGGAGTTTTAAGGATTTTCTTAGCTCTTCAGTTTTGAGTGGAAATTTGGAATTAATTTTCTGGAAATGGTTAAGGGGGTTGGTTTTTTATATAGGTTTATTAGGTAGAGAAAAGTAGAGACGTGGCAGAGTTTCACTTCAAGTGGAAAAAAATAGAAATGAGTAAAGGGTGGGCTGTACGTCACTGCTGAAGTAAGCTGGGATGTACAACTCTTTAATGCATGAAATAAGTTAGTACTAAGGAATGAGAAACCAAAGAAAAAGATAATATTAGATTTGAGAATCACATTCTAATTAATTTAGAAATTATATTTCTTCATCCTAATTGTGTGAAATAAAATAAATTGTGACGATAAGAGATCATTAAAAAAACCGGGGGGAATGAGATAAAATTCCACAAGCACATCTATTTTCATTTTTGTTGCTGAAGAAAATTGCAATTTTTTCTCCCCTCAAAACGATATGTGCAAGTGAGACTTCATTTTATGGATAATGGGATGAGGTGAGTCAGGAGGTGCACATGGGTGAAGGAAAGTGTTACTGGAGGATTTGCACTCCCAATTTTAGCCTAGAGGATTTTTAAATGTGGGTGTGAATTGGACTTTGTGAGTCGAACTTTGATAAGTTTAATAATGGTTTACTTAAAATTTTAGATATTTTAGTTCAAAAAAAATTTAAATATTTAATGCATGAAATAAGTTAGTACTAAAGAATGAGAAACCAAGAGTAGGTCCGGTTCGAAGGTCGGCTTTGGCATTTAAAAGGAGAGAGAGAGGGAAAAAGAAAAAGAAAAAGATAACATTAGATTTGAGAATCACATTCTAAATGTGTGTGGTAATTAATTTGGAAATTATATTTCCTCATTCTAATTGTGTGAAGTACATTGCAGAAGTACATTGCAACGATAAGAGATGATTTAAAAAACCGCGGGAATGAGATAAAATTCCACAAGCACATCTATTTTCATTTTTGTTGTTGAAGAAAATGGCAATTTTTTTCCCCCTCAAAACGATATGTGCAAGTGAGACTTTATTTTATGGATAATGGGATGAGGTAACTGAAGTCAGGATGTGCACATGGGTGAAGGAAAGTGTTACCGGAGGATTTGTACCCCCACTTTTAGCCTAGAGAATTTTTAAATGTGGGTGTTAATTGGACTTTGTGAGTCGAATTTGATAAGTAAGTTCAATATTGGTTACTTAAAATTTTAGATATTTTAGTTAAAAAGATTTTTTTAGATATTTATGTACAAAATGGGCTCCAAGCTCACAAGTATTTTCTTCATACCTGATTTAAGTAATCGAATTTTGAGTCCAGTTAGGACCGTCCCAAATTTGGTTATTTCTTAATTTATTTTCTTAAATTTATATAATTTATTCACTTATCAAAACAGATTTCTCGTAATTTTATATCATATAATAATATAATGATTTTTTTTGAATATTTTCTATATATAAAACATAATATACACTATTTGAATCAAAGAAGTTCGAAGTTTTTAATGCAATTGACCAATCTTACATAATATATAAATTACATAATTTATTAGTGCCATTTTAACATAAAAATTTTGAAGTGTTTTTTTTTAAAGCATTACATTCCATTCTTCACGCACAGTAGGTATATATAAACTGTACATGTGCGGGCGTCTTATTGGAGCCGAACTTAAATTGGGATGGTTAAGTTCCAAATTCGGTTTATTTTGAAATTGAGTCTCAACTTTTTCTCCAAATTCTGTTACATTCTCTGAAATCAAAGCTCAGTACTAACTTTCCCGGGCTGGAGAAAGCTGAAAAGAGCTGGTCCAACCCAATTAATTGTCCTAATTCTCAACACCATGGCAGCCAACTCAGGTGGATTGAGGCCGTTTGGTTCAACTTTCTTAATCAGTATGATTATAAATGTCATTAACGTAATTATAAGTATAAATTTTGATGATTCTCTCAACGTGTTTGGTTTAGTAATAAAATATTTATTATTTTTTTAAAAAAAATTAATAAATTTAATAGAATAATATTTTAAAAAAATTATAGAAACTATAATTAATCACTTTTATTTCTACTGAAGAACAGTGATAATTTTTTTTTAATTATCATTACTATTGTTACATATTCTTCTTCTCGATTTTCTTAAACCAAACACCCCGCTCGGGTCCACAATTAGTTTAAAAAATAGACACTTATCTCTTAGCGATTGAAATAAAAGTTATGGCCAAATGTCGTTATGTTTGCGGGGAAAAGTATACAATACACCACGTGGCATTGCCACGTGGTGTACTAGAACCAATAATTTATCGCCATGTGGCAATGGTGGGCCATACCTCGTATTATTTGGCAATGTGTGATTGGTTCTAGTGCACCACGTGGCATGCCACGTGGCGCGCGTGGTGCACGCAATACTCACTCATGTTTGCGGTGCCTTTTCCTTTGGATTTTTCCAAATTGGGTTCCCCCACATCTTATCTATCCAAAAGTAGCTAGTCAAATCAATAAAATTTCTGTAAGATAGACGACGAAACAGTGGATGGCGCTTCCACCATTTCTCGCTGACAAAGATCAAAAAGAAAAAAGAAAAGGCTTCTACCAATTGAATGCAAACAATAAGATCCCTTCTTTCTATTACACTATTTTTGATAATTTACACAAGAATGTAAAGTTTTAATGCATTTACCATAGAATTTACATCTCAAAAAAATTAATTCAAATACATCATTCACTATAAAATTTCACGTCGCGACCTGTATAGTTTAGTAATTATTGAGATCCTACTAAAGATGGTAAATAAACCGCAGCTTGTCCAAAAATAAAAAAATATTATAACTCTTCAGGTTATGGTTTCTTTCGTAGGATGGGCTGCTAAAACAGAAGATTTTTTTTTTTCGATTTTAAGATTTGTTCTGAACTGATTCTGACTTTTACAAAATTAATTTTTGAAAAACTAAAATCGCTTACCTTTGATTTTAACTTAAAAAATCTAAAACAGGAAAAAAAGAACTAGATGAGAAAATCACAAGATAGATTTTTTAAAATCAAGAAATAAAAATAAATAGAAAAAGTTGTTGAGAACAAGCATTTACTGTATTATAGTTAGAAAATGAATTAATTGCACTCCATTTAAAAATATCATTCTAACAACAATATTAAGTCATATTGAGTGTCCTCACGTATCAATTATTATATAAACTTTCTTCACGACATAAGTATTATCATAAAGAAAACCATAGTGTTTGAGTAGATGAATTTTTAATTTTGATTTCATCGATATAACATGGAAATTGTATTCCAAATTCATCATAACTTTATTTTTAATTTCCGTTAATGGTTTAGCACGATGGGTTTTCAACGTAAGACGATTTTGCGTGTTAGTTTTGAAGTTCTCCAAGTAGATTAATACCAAGTGACAAATAAAGGGAAATAGGACAACGATGGCGAATACAAAAGGACAGAATTATAGTCAAAGAAAGACAATATTGATGAGATAGACTTTGACTTGATTGGTAACTGATCCATTTATGATCAAATGATTGAATGATTTCTATGGACGTGGTGGCTCGGATAGTTGATCATTAGAGACAACGTAATGCCATGAGTCAGTATTGCACACATTACGTGTATTAAAATTAATTACATATTATTATTTAATAAAAAATATAATTTATTATCGTCACATGATAAATTATTAATTATAATATACCACATATGATAATACATATTTAACACTTTTTCTTTTAAGGACGTTAGAAATTCTAACACTAGAAAAGTCGTTTATGCACTAGCAGACTTTTCCATGGTGATATTATTGACATGATCGTGAATAAGGGAATTATGATTGTGACAGTTAACTTCTTAATTGGGACAAAAATATAAATATTCTAATTTTAAAATTGAGAATTCTGATTGACACAAAATTTTGAAATTGTACTTAGTCAATGCGACATTAATATATAAGGTTTTTGGTTGATTCAAGTTCAATGTTCGGATCACCATGTCCAATGGAGCTGATAAAATTAGTTTTGTACATCATAAATTGATAACAATAGAAAATACTTAGATAGTAGTAATGAATTCAGCAGTCACATGATCATCATGATACATGATAATTCACTTTTTATCACTTTTTATATATTATCATTATCAAGTGTATTCTAAATTTATAGAATGATTTACAATATATATCTGTAGACTGAACCGTCCTAGGCATTTGATGAGCAATGAATTACAGCATCACCTCCCTACCCTTGTCTTGCAATACCTTCCAAAGCTGTTCTAGAAAACAAAGTGTACATTATTAGACTTCAGAAACTGATACATTTTTGGTCCATTTGGTTTACTTCAATTTTTTTGATATTTCTCTCCGGAAGTTAATGAATTGAATTGTTCTATTATACTTTAGTTCGTACTTCCTTTTTGAGCACTAACTCTTTGGAGATCATGTTATGCTTTGCTCATAGTGCAGTAGTTTTGATTGATTATATCCATAAACTGATGGAGGATACAACATAGAGATGCTTAGAAGGCCGATTCACATACGTAGTCAGCTTTGCAGGAGAACAAAGGAGGGTAATCACATTTGATCCATGTACTTGCCATGTAGGGATGTCTCTCAGACATGAGCACACCAATGGAAGCGTAGGAACTGAGTTCAGCCATCTCCTCCGGTGATAATTTAACACATGTAAAGCTCCGACATTCAGGCCGTGGTTCTGAATTTTCGCTGTACCGGGAATAGATTGAAGCCAAAGCCGATGCTAGCTGCCTTCAAACTCTGGAAGATAACAAGTGTGACAAATTATAAACAATTGCAACAGTATGTGAGATTTGTAAACTGTCATAGGTAAAAGCGCCCCCCCCCCCCCTCCCCCAACCCCACCCCAAAAAAAAAGAAAAGGACACAGGTGAGAATCCAACAAAATTGACGTAACATTTTATCAACTTGAATTCCTATTAGACACAGATGACAGTCTGACACACGAGAAATACTAATTGGGGAGCCTTCTTTACCATTATATCTTTCAGGAGCAAACGCAAGAACTGTGATTTGGGGTGGCAAAACTTGTACAGACGTATCCTTGAAAGCTCTTCTTTTTAATAGTTTTGGGGAGCCAAGCGTAAATCTTAGCAAGGTACAAGTAAAATTTGTAAAATTTTCAAGGGTAATAAATGAGATTTCTAAAATTTTGAGGCGCCTACTTCCCCATATCCCCCTAATAAGTCCACTCATGTTTTGGTCACATTTGGACAAAAACATTATTTTCCAAAGAGCAAACTGCACTGATGGTACTTAAACTATTAAAGCTTTCCATGTTTAGTTGTTGAACTATTTTTGTTGCAAGATTAGTCATTAAACTTTGTATAATGAAGATTTTTGGTAACTTCGTCTATTTCATAAGGTGTTTTATTTTGAGGGCTAACCAATTGACATTTTGTGAACTTTCAGGATATCAAATGTTGCCGGTTCTCAAACTTTATAGGTAAATTAGTTATCTGAATAACCAATAAAAGCTGTTCAAAAACGATTCAAAATCTCTTTTTCCTTTTTCTTTTTCTTTTGGCTCTGATTGATTAGGTAACCGGTCCATGAACACTCTATCTTGTTTTGATGCTTGGTTCCCTACTTATGTTGTGCGAAAATAGCAACTTAAGATCTAGATCCCAAGAGCAAAAAAGTCAGCGGTTCAACTCCTAAATCCTATTTTCATCCCAAGGATTAATAATAAAGTAATAGGAGATAGAAGAACAATACCAAAATAATATCCTCACCGCTGTAAGAAAACTTAGGGTCAATACTCATTTTTACGATGTATGTAAAAGCTGCAGTTTTATGGGCAACACCCGTGTTCGAAACTGGTAAAAAAAAAAGAAATGTAGGCAAACATGGGACAAGGAGGGGATGGGAGGTGGGCCAAAAGCCAAATAACCCACCATAGCTTAAAGTTTGCTTTATTTTTTTGGTAAAAAATCACATCATATATTTCATTAGCTAAATACCAAATGTATTTACAATCATCTAGTAACTGCTTGTAAATCATGTTGTGCAGCCTCTAAGATTCACATGGGAAGTTATCCTTCCATCTAATTGTTTTATTGAAATATGTTACTCAAAACATTTAAATGCGTGTTGATATTGACATTTTTTTTTTCGTTTACACATCATTTTTACGCATATAAAAATAAATAAAGAAGTGATAATAATAAAAATTGGAGTGCCAACATCACCATCTAAATTGAACTTTGACATTGATTATTTCAGTTCATTATCACAAATTTTCACTATTAGATTATGGCCACAAAATATTCATTTGCTGAAGTTATTAAATACTATACCACTACACATTTTTTAGATCTTTCTTCCTTTAACTCTCAAATAACTCCACTAGCGATTATGCTTCACCATTTTTTTTAATGAAAGAAGTTTAGGAGGCGGGAACGCTCATCACATTCTAATTCTAGGGCAAGTCACCAGTGGATTTATAGCGACTAACCATAATTTTTATAAATCGCTGGACATGACTAAATTTATGCAATCACACACCAACTAAAAAAATCATTGGTAAAAAAAGAAGATTTGGGAGGTTAATCCACCCCATTTCATCCTAAATTAATTCACCTTGTATACAAATTTTTTATTATAAGGCTGCAAGTCTTTCCACATTGCGTGGTATTAAATAGAATATCGAAGATTTATTTGAAGGTAAATCGTATGTGAAAACATGGAAGAGAATTGCTGCGCTGCATGAACCTTAACGCAATGTTCCAATTACGAAATCAAATAGCCGCAATATGCTTCTTAACGTGACCTTAAAGCATGCAAAATGTACAAGCCTTACGTTTGACATACCTTTCTATAACAACTACCATGCTTTCCCTCATTTTAAAAATGTGAAGCAAAACCCCACCAAGATAGACAATTTTTAGCTCCCTCTAAGCTATTTTAGCACCAAAAACAATCAATGAATTCAACCTCACAAATCCAAGGCATTCAAATTTCAATACAAAACCTCATCAGAAGTTGGAACAGAAGACAAAAATGGCGAATTTTCGTTCACAGTTCGAGAGAACAATTAGAAGAACAAAGATCTCCATGGAGAGCCTATCTGTCTAATTTCCTAGAATCAAATTCTCTTCGGATTCTCACTGTATTCTTACTCCTTCTCGATCTAATTTTGACTAGTCTTGAACTTTCTTCATCTTTGATTTCATGCCCAAAAAGGAAGAATATAACAGCACAAGATGTTTGGTTTCATTGGGTAGGCATTTCAATCTTGAGCATGCTATGTCTTAAAAGTCTAGCTCTTTTTGTGGGGCTAGGCAGGTCATTTTTGTTGAGACCCGGCTATGTTCTAGATGCAATGGTTGTCACGGTGGCTTTGCTTTTGGAAGCATTTTTTGAGAGAAAAGGAGGAGGACTGGTGGCTGTTGTTAGTCTGTGGAGGGTTGTGGAGAGTGCATTCGAGCTGAGTGATGAGGCCATTGAAGCACAGATTAAACAGATTGTTTGCCAATTTCAGATACTCAAGGATGAAAATGCAAGACTTTTGGAAATTATTGTGGAAAAAGATTTGATTATAGAGAAGTTACAAGAAGAATTAGACTTGTCCAAGCACGGTCGATGAAAGTTTAATTTCTTAATTCTAATGTCTATTCAGCATCAGGAGAATGAAAACTTTGGAGCCAAAAGGGCTCATTCAAAAGAAAAATATAGGAACCCTTCTTTTTCTGTTTTAATATTTGAGGCTTTTCCTTGCTGGAGATTTTCGTTTTTCTTTTGGGTACTTTGGGCTAGTTTGAAGTAGAAACTCCACCTCAATCGGAGTTTGAAAAGCAACCAAGAACTTTGTTTCAGTTGATTTGTGTGGAGAACTTCAATGATGAATTATGATTGATTACTCTTTAGATGTCGATGTTCTGAACATCAATTTTAAAGTCGATCTTCACAAAATCGACTTTAAAGTGGATCATTAGATTATTAACTTCATCATAAATCTTTTGCATATTGACTTTAACTCAAATACTTCAATAACGGGAGAGTCAAACTTTTTTTCCAACGTAGACACACATATCTAATCAGATCTATTCAAAACTGAACATCTCCCTCCAGTCTCCATAATATCAGCCAAATGACACCTCTCAACTTCCTTGTTTTCGGCGTTGTTTCCCTTCAATTTGCTGTAGTTTCGGCTTGTGCAATTGCCATTGTTTGATAACTAGTGTGTTTTTTAATAAACGGATTGCTCAATACCAAAACTTGAAATTGATTCAATTTGAAGGAGTGGAGGAAGAAACAGAAGTGGTGGACAAAGAGATGAAAAAGGAGAAAAAGTGAAGCAAGAAGAAGCATAAGAAGATTAAAACGAAATAGAAGATTGACTTGCTTTATAATTGTAGTATTCAGTCCAGATATCTCTTCCTTTTTTTTTTTTTTTTTTTTTTTTGCGTTCAATATAAAATTACGTTGTATCAATGTAAAATGATATAAAATTATGTCGTTCTATTTAGTGATGCGACACAGTATCACATACGACGTAGTTTCATAGTGATACGACATAATTTTGTATTAAATACAATTAGACACTAAAAAAATTGGATAGCAGATATGATCCTATGGTATTTGAAGGACTTCAAAAGTTCTATTTCCTTTGTATTTTTTGCATCTTCAATTGTCATTCAATTATTTGTAATAAATAAAAGATTTGGTCATTAGATTTGAAAGTGCAATAATGTGGACTTTTCTCCAAAAGTAGGTGAATATATATATATATATATATATATATACACATACACACATATATATATACATATACATATACATATACACACACACACACACATATACACACACATATATACACATATATGCAATAATGTGTATGTATACACACACGCACACATACACACACACATATGTGTGTGTATGTGTGCGTGTGTGTATACATATACATATATTTGTAACAAAATATTTGGTCATTAGATTTTGAAAGTACAATAATGTGGACTTTTCTCCAAAAGTAGGTGAATATATATGTGTGTGTATTATGTACAATCATCATAATTAGCATAGTTTTTCTGATTATTAGCCTTCGCCTAACAAACCTCAACAAATTAACTTAATAAATTCTTATTAAAATGCAACTGTTGGTTGATTATGATGGTTTGTGTGTGATAAATTATTGGACGCATGTGTATTGAGATTCTTCGTAATTACACTTTTGGAAGTTGATTAGGGTATTTGATGATACACTTTTACCAATTTGGTAATCTATTTGATGTGAAAAAAGATTTCTAATATTAGAATGATAATCCCAAGTAGCTAACTATGATTTTGTTTTGATAGGTGACGATCTTGGTTAAGATGCTTAAAAAAAAGGGTACTTCTATATACAGTTCATTAAAAATCAATTAGGACTTGATTAAGACTTGCAATAATTTTTCTATTGACTTTGGTTAACAATCTCCTTAGTTGACCCACCAGAGTTACCCTCCTCATAGCTTACAATACCAAGCCAGTACAAAGCATAGAAAAAGATAGAAAGAGAAATTTTTATGGGAGAAACCCCCCGGCCCCAAACCCAAAATAACATATTCGTCACTTTGCCCCTCTAATTTTTCAATTGACTTCAATCCACTCTATTTGGCTTTCCAAGCTCTTCAAATTAGCCAAATTTGTCATCATATCTTTAATGCATTTTTTTGGACGATGGTAAGTTTTATGCATAAGAATATAGCCTCATTAAATGAAAAGTAACCTAAGCATCTACAATTTTTATGAATAAAGAGGTGGATATCAAAATAAAATCATGTTACATGACCAAATTGTTAATTTTAAGGGTTAATTACAAATAACCCCCTATGTTTAGGGTTGCTAACAATTTACCTCCCTGGACTTCAAATATCCGCTTTTCCCCTTCTAATCAACGACCATTATAATTACAAATGGGGAAGAATGAGGTCATATTTTTTATGTTCTTACTACCCATTCTTGTCCAAACACTTGGAAAAAAAAAATGCAGGCAAGCAACGATATATTCTTTTTGCAATTGCTTTTGGAATTTGTGTTCTATATAAAAGATCTAATAAAATAAATACGTAGCTAAACTAACAAAAAAAGAAAACCCACAAAATTTTGTCAACCTAAAAAGAAAAAAAATCATAGTCCAAGCAACTCTAAGGAATTTTTGAAGACATATTTAAACAAAAATTTGTATATACACAGAAAATCATACTTTATAGAATTTGTAAAAGTATGTTTGACAATAATAATAATAATAATAAAAACCAATGGCATTGTAGATTCTAAGGATGCCATATATGATGAATCCCTAATTATAGAAAATAATACTTTATGTTATCTTCATGGAAAAAAGAAAGAAAGAAAGAAAAGAGACCTGGTTGGATATGTGTACTTTTGGTACCTTTTCTCGAATCAGGTTTAATATAATTGAAAACAATGATTTAATATAACTAAAAACAAATAAACCGACTTTAAGTCAATTACCATGTTAATATTTTGCTAGTAAATTTATTTTGGCCACGGTTTTAACATCCAACAATCCAAGTGTTGAGGAAAAAATATTGTTGGATAGTTTTACTTTTTAATTTTTTATGTATATAATCCTTTGATTAGAACTTAATCAATTATCTAATTACCCAAAATGACCTAAACTAGTACAAATGAGACAAAGTACTTGCTAGCTATTTTTATTGTGACATTCGAATAGCTGTATCATACATTTAACTTGTCACTAAAGTGGAGACAAAGTGTATGTTTTGAAGGATGAGGGTTAAAGAGTTACTACCCCTAAATACAGATGTAATATGTAGTTTAACCCAAATGTTAATCGAAAGTCAATGGTTATTTACAACCTTCTAAGAATTCTGATAGTCATTGGACCAATATTATATTTATATAAGTTTATGAAAAACACTTTTAATTATCAGAAATGACAGACTATTTTTTTTCCCAAATAGGCTACTTAATATGATCATCTTCACAATGGTTAAGAATTAAAATGTTACAAGACACATATGAATATGTAACAAAAGTTCCATGGTGGCAAAGAATGATTCAGCATCTTTTGGGGTAGAAAATTGATTTTAACAAAGAAAAGACAAGAACACTATTTTCCAAGTTGTCCAAACTTCAAACCTTAAAATACCCCATAATAATAATAAAGCCATTGTTTATCCTGCAATAAACTTTTCTTAAAGTTTTCCTCAACAAGTTGCCACTTGCAACCAGCAACTTGCATCCTCCACTTTTTCGCAAAAAATATCCAAAAATCCTTTCGTTTCTTCTCCCCTTTTCCTCTTCTCCTCTCTTCCCCAGCACCAAATTTAGCCAAAAAAAAAAAAAAGGCCATGTATCCATCATCAAACTCTTCATCATCACAAGGCTCAATGGGTCCAAATGGAGGTGGAAGCAACAACAACACCAGTGGCCTGATCCGCTACGGCTCAGCACCAAGTTCCCTCCTCGCAACAGCCGTTGAATCAGTCATAAACCCCCCTCGTGAATTCTCACCCCTCGGATCCCACCACCTCCACATGGGTCCAACAACATCAAGATTCTTCCCTTCATCAGAGACTTCATCAATCACCTCTGAATCCACCTGCAAGACCTCCAACAATCATCCCAGAGAAAAGGGTCCAAATATGAATAGTGGGTTGCAGAGGGCTTATGGTTTGAAGCTAGAAGGGACCATTGGAGGTGGCGGTGGAGGTGCGGGTATGGTATCATCATCTTCCTCGCCATTGGTTCGCCATAGCAGCTCACCGCCTGGCTTTCTTAATCAGTTAGCTCATGCTTGCACGTCCACGGAGGCTAATGGTACGTTCATTTTCTTGGCCTTGTTTGGATTGGAGTTAGAATTTGTTCGTATGTTTTTCTTGCTTGGGTGAAACTACGTTTCTACCCTTTGCATTAATAAAAGTACTTGTGACTTTGCAACTTTTAGAAATTCTAAATTATAATGACCTTCCATTTTTTTAATAATTTGTTGGCTTGTAGTTTTTTGGATATGATTTTAAGAAAATTTTCTAAAGGTCTATGAACAATTTTTTTTGGTCACTTGTACGCCTTTTTTTTTATCAAAAAATAGTATAGCAGTATTTGTTTAAAAACTCTTTAGAAATATGCATTTCGAGAAAGCTTAATTTCACCTTTTTTTTAACTTTTTCTTTAATAATAGAGAATATAGAAAATTATTTTTAAATTTTTAATTTATCTCCTTGGTATAAATAGTATTAGGGAATTGGAGTAGAAGTAGTTGTAAATGAAATCGTTTTGTGCAATTTGTGGAGTTAACTAAATCATAGTTAACGTGGTCCATATAGCGCCACAAAATTTTGTTTATAAATTAGGAAATTTAATGTCTCGATTTGTACCATATTAGATGTTGTTATGATAGAACCGCATATAGTGCGAAAATGGTTGCACCTTCAACGTTTGTGTCCCAAATTAAAGAATTAGAATTATATGTTGGTATAAAATTTAGTTAAAAATTAGTGTAATTGCATAAATAAAGACTAGAGATATTTGCAACTTTAGTTAATAATAAAGTATTATTTCGAAGTAATTTAAAGTAATTTAGTACAATTTGCCTTTCCATAGTGGGTTTGGTTGGTTTATGTACTGCCTATTAATTAGAGCACATCCTGCACATTAGGGCACAATTCCATTTGAATTGTATTTTTATAAAAGTTTTTTTCCAAAAATTAACTATTATATATATACGAGATAAAAAAAGTGATTGAAATTATCTTTCAGTAGAAAATTCGATCCGAACAATATTTTCAATTTTGTGTATTTCTCCATTTTCAATGAAAATTCTTCATGAAGATATTCGATATAAAGCTATGTCAAGTGTTAAAGTCTATGCCTACTTTATTCAACTTTTTGTGAAGTGAATATTATCTTTAATTATTCAGTCTTAAATAATAGATCCCCCAATTACGACTGTCAAAATCATCTATTAGTTAAATTCCATTTTAGGAATACTCAGTTTAATAATTAATGGGCAAAATAGGAAGTTTGCTTGAAAAGTTTAGGTGGGGTCTTCTGTCTCACTCTCCCCAGCAGGCAATGGAGCCCACATGGGTGCAATTAACTTGGCTCCCCAGTTTCGAAGCGCCCACAGTTTTGCAAAGAAACCACGTAGATTAAGTTAATAATTTCTCTCGCAGAGTGAATATATAATAATAATAATAATAATATATTTATAAAAAAATAAAGAAATCAATCTCTTTCTTTCCTTCTATTGATAAGCCTAGCTTGGCCTAGGCCATTGACTTCCACAAATGCTAATATTTGATTTTTTAATATTTTGACATGAAGGTTACCCAATCTCGAAAATTTTGAATTCATTTTATACTTTTTATATATTTTTATTCGAAGTAAAAGACAAAATTCATTCTTGAAGGAGGGAAACCTAATACAATTTTAGAAATGCCTGTTGAAGGATTTGATTTCGAAGTAATTATATTTTAGGCTATTCTTACAATACCATTTACTCTAAAATTCTAAGGGTAAAGGTAATTACTAGGAAAATGAAGTCATAATACCGGGATGGTTAATAAGTTCTATGGCTTAACATAGAATTTTGTCTAATTTAGTGTCTAAACTTTACCCTATATGATCAATTATTTATGGTGCCCTATCTAGTTGGTGTGTCACATCTACTTTTGGAATAAGGTTCCTAAATAATTTTTTCCCATCAATTTTTTTTTTATTTCGATCGTGGAATATCTTCCCATTGGATGGTATAATTAGCTGGTATAGGTAATTCTTAGATATATAATCAAATCGATAATATAGACACGTATTATTAAAAAGAACAGAATATTATTTCAATTTTGGTACGAATTATATCCGGTTAAAATGAAGAATATTATTTGACCGAAAACCAATTTTATCGATTAAAAACTTGTGTATGTGTTTATGTACCAACTTCTATCCTCAGAAAGAAAGTTAGACTATAGGTCAATTTATGAAGCATTTGAAAAAAATTGTAAGCTGAGAAAAAGATAAATTGGCATTTATTTCCATAATCTTTAGAGAGAATATATATTTTCACATTTGGGTGCCGTCATAATCCATCTAGACTATGACTTCATGCATACTATTAAAAGAAATGGAGCCCCCCACTTGGCTGAGTTGAATTAGAATATTCATATTTCCACTTGTAGAAGAAGCAAGTTGACAATTTAATACAAGTATTATTTTCTTGGAAAGCATGAGATCCCCATTTGTTTACCAAGTGAAAATGTGTAAAGGTGACCAGATCCCGTGAATCAATAGACAGTACCTATCCAGCAAGCTGGTGGAGGTCACATGCCTGGCTTGAAATGTTCCCTTGTACCATTGGTTTAATGCTTCATATTGTAATAAAAGAAATAAATGTTAGTCCTTTCCAATTGTGGCTCTGCCAAAATCAGCCACTTGGTTTCAGAACCACACAAATTACAATAAACAAAAACTGAACTTTGATTGGTCAAACTTTGATGGTAATAACAATGAAGATTGTTGAGAGGAATTAGGATTGTATACCTCTTATTTTATGCAACTTTCTTGTTGTTTTTGCACTTTTGCAATCTTGTAGATTTCCAAATAGTTTCATCTTGAGGATCCATGTGTTTGAATAAAAGAAATTTTTTGGAGAGATGAAGTAGAAGAAATTAAACCAAAATCACAATGTTCTTATGCTAATGAAGGAGAGACATGCTATAATACCATTTTTTTTTTTTAAGTTTGTTGGAAGTTTCAAATTATTGAAAATGGACATGTCTCCTTCTTGTTCAAGCACCAACAATCAACATACCATGCGTATAGAAAAAACACAACGTATGTACCAATTTTTTGTTACCAAGAAAAAACAAAAAACATTATTGTTTTTTTGAACTTAGGATCCGAGTTACAATTTGGTCCAATTTTTATTTGTTGCTGCCAAAGTAGACTAGTTTTGAAATGGCAAAGACCCTATGGTTCATTCTTTTCTTTTTCTTTATGAAGCCAAAAATGTTAGGGGGTTCTCTAGCATAACAAATAAAAGATCAAAATGGAATTTTATCCTCAATATCTCCAAGTGTGTACTTCAATTGTCACGTACAAATGAACTTAATGTGAGTGAGAAAGTACTTCTGGAATTAGAGTTTTGTCTCTTAGCTAAAGTACAGGGGTACTTCATCAGCTTCCAAGGCAGCTTCAGTCCTTCACCTTGTTGAAAGTCTCACACTACCAGGAAACTTGTGACTTGTGAGCGTTGGGATGATCATTTTGCCCAATAAAGTTACCCTAACAATCGTGCAAATAATATCTGCATTGCTGTAGCGGGTTTATATTTTTAACAATTTTTTTTCCTTGTCTTCATACACGTAATTGACTGGCACTTTTGTTATAAAAATAAAGGAAATTAGTATACTGTTGAAGAAGATGTAAGCTGGGGAATGAGAAATGTACTGTATGAAAAAGAAAATCCACAAAAGGATTCAAAAACTTTGTGAGAATTTATGTACAATTAAAGAGGTTTTTGCCTTCGTGAACGATGATTAGATATCTATATGGCTTCACATGAGATCAGCTCTTTTGGTTGGGATATCAAATGTAGTCTTTCTTTAATGGTCACTTTAAGCACTTTTTGTAGATGAATATGTTCAAGCTACTGGAAGTTATGCTTTCTTTCATGCATCGCAACTATCGGGCCATGCACCTCTGATCTCACATTCAATTATTTCTTAATTAAGACATGACTTACTATATGGTTACGTCTTTCTCTATGTTAGATTAATCTCATAAAGTTATATTTTTAAAGCACTGGTTGATAAGCACTGGCATAAAATCAGGTTTCTCAACTGCAAGGCCCCATGGAATAACAAGATTGAACTCTCAGCTGAGCTTTACGCGACAAGAAACTCTTTCCCAGATTTCTGAAGAAAGTGAAAATGTTGATAACCGTCTCAATGCAGAGAATGACAAAAGGAAATCTACTCATCCTTATGCCAATGCAAGTTATGGAGTGGGTTCCTGGGAAGATGCCAATACTATAATGTTTTCCACAGGGCCAAGCAAGAGATCTAAGAGCATGGGTGGTGAAATTGTCAGTCTGAATAGCATGGAACCTCAGGTATTGCAAATATTTCTTGAGTATCTAAATAAAGTAAGATTCATTACAGATGCTGGGAATTAAATCTGCATATTGCAGTTGTGTACATCAACTTATTGTTGACACATTCATGTTGTTCATGAAAAGGACAGTATTTGAGTCTTGTGAAACATATGTCTTGATTTCTTTTCCAGGGTTCATTTGCCATATATTCAAAGTCACCCTGAAACCCCTCAATTGTTAGTGAATCAGATGCGATCGTATGTCCATCTAGAACCCAAAAAGAATACTAACTCTAAGATCTCAACTCTAAACCCCTCCCAAAAAAAAAAGGAATAATGTACTAAAACCAATTGCCAACACTGGCAGACATTTTGTTGGTTAACATGTTAGCAGGATGTTACGAGTATATTATTAGAGAAAACTGAGCAACAGTAGTTATATGAGTTTTTAATTCATACTTTGAATTTGTATCATCATGTATTTAAATTTATCTTGAAAAGGGCAGTGTAAATGAATTACATTTAGTTACACTATGGAGCTTCCTTTGACTACTTCCTGAGCTTCTTCATTCTTATAGTGTTCTTTAATTCCAAAAATTGTTTACAACAGCAGTTTCCCTTTAGTAAACCGGATTTCATTATCAGTTTCAGTTTAGCATGCCTCAAACTATGCTGGAGATGGGCTCAATGGACAAGTTGCTCAACATCCCTCAAGATTCCGTGGCTTGTAAGATTCGTGCAAAGCGTGGTTGCGCCACTCATCCCCGCAGTATTGCTGAAAGGGTGAGCTTTTGAATTTGACCTGTTGATGTAAATAACATTTTTTCTAAAATAGAGCCCTTAAGGGCTTCATCAAATGGGAAGAAAGAAAAATTTACAGCAATATTATAGTATGAGGTTTGACTGTTAAGTTAAACACATTTGCAATATAAGCCTCCTTTTTGCCTTTCCAACATGTAGTTAATATCAATGTGGTCAACCTGCAATTCAGATCTCCAATTCAAATCCGTCCTCCATGATTTCGCTTTATCATATAATTTTCAATTATCCCTCTCATCAAATGATAGTGACATTGAAAGTTTTCCTTAAATTTCTTGTTTCCAAGCAAATTCTTTCAGTATTTTCTTGTCACTGTGTTAATCTTTTGTCTGCTAGCAAAAAATCTCTTCTGCAAGGACGTATTAGATTCTAATCACACATCCATCAAATCTAGTCTTGTGTTCTTGAGGATCAAGATATATTTGGAGCTTTAAAAATGTTAAATAACCACTTAATTGAAGCCCCCCAAAGTGATGCATCACTTAAGTTGAGAGTTTTGATCCTATATAATTCGGGTGTATTGACAAAGCAATAGCACAATTGGATTGTATAACTGGTTAAAACGGCATTTACTTTATGAAAAGTCATAGGGGAGATTGATAGATGAAAATTTAATAATGTATTGACATCAGATGCGTATGATTTAATTCTGTCCTCCAGAGCATTATTTTTTTTCCTGTCTATGCAGGAGAGAAGAACGAGAATAAGTGGGAAATTGAAAAAGTTACAAGATCTTGTTCCTAATATGGACAAGGTAATACCTCCATGCCATTTTTTACCATTGCATATTATATCTAGTATACAAGTTTTTTGACGTATAATATTTCCCGTATTGTAGCTAAAATGCCTATCCAAAATGTTCTGAAGAAATTTTACTGTGTTTTGGCAACAAAGAAGCCGTTTATCCTGCTTGGATGATGCAAATTTTTGTATAAATTCTGAACATGGTGATTTCTTCTGTGCTTGTTTATTTTATATGGATTATAGGCTAATACTTCTTTGTCAGTATCCTTGGAAATTCATGTTTGACTGAACCAACAGACAATAATTGATTTAACACATTTTAGCAAGGCGAAAATAAAGAAAGAAGAGTTTTCCTTCTGCCAGATTGCTTGTAATATTTTCCAATGGCATAATAATAACCTATTAGGACTTGCTTGCCATGGAGATTTGCCATTAATGTCTTTCTTTTGCGGTTGCATAGTAATATATGCTTTGAATATTGACAACAAATTTGGTAGCCTGAATTGAAAAGTCTAAGCATCATTGACTGCAGTTGGTTCTTTTAATGCTCGGAAGTTATCACCAGATGAGTGATAATCATAGTATTCTGACTCTATGAGTCGGACATAGTATCATAACCTATGTTACATGGACTCTTCACTCGTCTCCACCTTACCCATGTCATGCCGTGTCAATACGATATGGATATAGGTATGGATATGACATATATTAGCTGAAATTCACTTTTTCCAACCGCACCTGTGTTGGACTCTTCATTCGTACCGGTGTGCACATTCTCCCGTACCCGAGTCCATGTAACATAGATCATGACTATTCCAAAACTTGTGTTGAAATGTAACAACAGAGAGAGCATAAAGTAATGTATTGGCACCAGCACTGAAATGTAATAACAGATAGGGCATATAAGTAATACCTTGTCCTATGAATTACTTGTATGCACTCAACAGATAAATTATCATGTGAGAGTTGAAAGCATGTTTTTGAGATCATGCTGTAAAAGTTGGTACCACATGCGCTGAAGTTCTACTCTTCAATTCGGAACATATAATACCGCCAATTAATTTTGAACTTTCAAAAAAGTAAAATCTTTAGGTAGATTTAGTGTCTCGTGGACCGTGCATTAAAAGTTTGTATCACATAGTTGAAGTGCTACACTTTAGGAAGGTACACACAATTTATAACATGATGGTACAAGCCTTTAATGCATGATCTGCGGTAGACTAGATCTACCTAAAGATTAGAAACAAATCAGCTTTTACCTTTATTTCAATTTTGAAGAATATGTCCCCTTAAGAAAGGGAACATTATTTTGAAACCGCATGTGATTGAACTTTTGATAGTTCGCCTAAATTTGAGGTAGCTTATATAATGAGTCTGATAGTACAATCCCTTGCCTTATTTCTGAACCACGATCTCATTAGATGTCTTGTTTATCACTTTGATTTCAAAATAGGTGAACTAGTTTGGTGCCTTTTTATCCTCTTTTCATCATCCCTTGGATTAAAATTGACTTCATGCAGTTCTGTGGATGAAGTAATCAGCCTTATTAAGCATTCAATTCCTATAAAAAAACTATTTGGAAGAAGTTAGAGCAAAGTTTGATTCATTAATGAGGAAAATCTTTGACAAGTACTAGTCAAATTTAGTATGAAAGCTAGAAGTGAGTTTACAACTGAAATTGTCTGTAAATGTAGATCTATTACTTGTTTTGCTAATGTACAAATTGTGCTGAATTTCTCTGGCATTCTTATAATGTGTGGAAAACTTCATTAGTATTTGATTATGCATTAGAGGTTGTAAACTTTTGTATTGGGTAGTAATTAGGATAGAACAGAAAAAGTGACCGCCACGGAAACTAGTAAACCTGGTTCAATAACAGCATAAGGTATAAATATAACATATGCCCTCCTCAAACTTAAGTTGTTGCACTTGAGGTCACTGGGATTCAGAAGACAAAACATGGAAAAGCTATCATAATGACCCTTGGTCAGAACATCTCTCTATAGTATCCCCAATCTTAATCTCTTGGCCTTTACTAGGCTCGTGATAAGATTTTGATTTTTCCTGAACACAAATATATTTACTAACTTGGCATGAAGCCAGTTCTTAATTTTTGGGTCCTTTCCCTAAATTTTACCCCCGGAAAAATTCTGAAGAATTATCACTTGTGAACAAACAACACGCAAAAAGGTTACAAGAAATTAAATCATCCGTATGCTCGAAAGGATTTAGGCAAAAAACAGAAGGTAGAAATGAGATCAATTGAAACTATTTGGAATTGGTCTGAACTGTGAGGAAATCTATCAACAAAAGAGGTAAATATATCAAATGAAGGGAGAGAGATGAACAAACTGAAAGTTGACCAATACTCATTGGTCAGGTACTCCTAGCTGATAAAATATCATAATGCCTCAAATACAGATTATTAAATAGCAATGGCATTTCTTTGGCTTCTATTTGAACTGTCAACTGATTCTAAATGGCCCAGTAATCTGTCAATAATAACAGATATTCTAATTTGGACTATTTAGCTTTCTGTTAGCCTATAAATTGCATCAAACATTCTGACACTTCATGAATAAGGACTTACTAACTCTGTTCTATGAAGTCCTTCAGTGGAATGTATCTGTTGTCCTCTGGAAAATGGTAGTGTTAGGATTCTGATAATTGAAGTTCCTGGATTTCTTTACTCGCACATCCTAACCCAAGGTCTTTTAGCTGGCAGTTTTTGGCACAAATCTGGTGTTAATAAGAGAATAGTTGCTTTAGAGTGTGGTAAGTGCTTAGACTATTTGCTTTCCCATTGTACTCGATTATGAAAGGTGATCTCAAGCCCATTTCTGATAAAATATAAGTTACATGTTTATCTTAACAAGCTTTTCACATCTGTAGGGTTTTATTTTCTGTGTGCTTGCTAAGTTGATAAGATCTTTTCAAGAAATCCAGCTTCAATATAATTTCTGGAAGCATATGTGAAGGAATTCACCATGTCTGATTATATATGGGTTTTGAGCTTGGTTTTCTGGATGGATGGCTGTGATCCCATTATGTGACATAATGAATTTCAGCTACAATATGGTCCCATTGTGTGATTCTGTGCTGGCTTTCCAACACGTTGACTTTTATAATGATGGTGCCTTTCATATGCATAAAAGGCGTCATTCTTAAAGATGTTTTTGCTTATGGCATCTTCTCTAATTTCATTTACCTTTTCATCAGCGCATTAGCAAACAAGAAGACTATCCTTGCATACTCAAGTTAATATGCGATATTGAGTTTTACAGGTCCAATTTGATAGTTTTTAGTATCATTGCACTGGGTATACTAGGTTTTATTGCCTTAGGCTGTACTAGACTATCCTTTTATCCAAAAGCTATGGATAGTATTCTATATTGTGCAGTTAGCTACATTAATATTGTTGTGGTGATTGTCACATTATCTATGGAATATTGTTCTTCTCTATGCTTCATTTATGGTTTTGGCTTCTGTGTTCTAAGCACACTGATATTCGTCTTGATGAAAATTATAAAGACTGCCAACGCACATATAATAAGATCTGGAGAGAAGGAAAGAAAGGTAAAGGAAAATATTTGAGCAAATGAAGGAAAAAATGTAAAATTGAAAACAGAGTTATATATTTAGCCATTTTCACTCAATGTAACAATAGAAATAGACAAAGATAAGGATTCTGATGGGCAATTTTGAGTTTCTGCACATTTTTCTTTAGTTGAAGTATTTTAAATCTCTCAGTTTCCTAGTCAATTTGGGATCATATTAACAGAAAATGTTGGCAATATTTTCTTATGCCACCTGCTACCATAATACCTTTGAGTGGCATGATCTGAAGCTTAATTTTCAGAGAACTTTAAAAGCCATGTTATATACCTTGAAATTATGCTCTTCTTTTCCCTTTTCCTTTCTTTATCATTTTGCTACTTTAGCACCTATGGTGAAGCTTATTATTTGAACTTGATTGGGTTAAGATTCTGTGTCTTAAGCTAAACCAGTCTCATCTAAAGATCAAATTGACATTCTATTACCGTAGTAAAATATGGCCACACGCAGATTTATTTACACCTGCTTTAACATAAACTTTTGATGCAGCAAACTAGTTATGCTGACATGCTGGATTTGGCAGTGCAGCATATCAAAGGCCTTCAGAATCAGGTTCAGGTGGGTTCTTGTACCAATATGTAATATCTTTCCCCTTTTGCTGCATGCTTTAGCAAAGAAAGAGCATCAGAGATTGATGCCCAGTGGTTACATGATTATTGGTCAATGATTTTATAGAGTTGCATGAAACTTTATTTTGGTGTGCCTTTCTGATTTATATCTGATGTCAACTTAGACAGTTTGGGAAGGGGAGTACACACTTTGTCATGAGTTTCAGATGACTATAATGAATGACTTTTTCCTTTAGTATAACGGTGAAATCATAGTAGAAGTTCTATTTAAAACATCAACAGAAATGCCAACTTGCCCGTGCCAATTCATTATCGATCATTTGGTCTTCCTCTAAAGAGTATGCACACTATGTATGATTGCCAATCCATAGAAAGTAGCTTTATACGAGTGACATATTAATCTTTCCTTTGATATACTCGGCAATTTCAAAATCTCAACTACCAAATGTTGGTTCAAGTACTTCTTTAGCTTTTTATAGGTCCATGCATATTCTTTTAACATGTCTATGAACTGACCATTTCTTTTTACAATCTTGCATTAATGCATTTTTGGATGAAATATGCATGGAAACAATGATTATTTCAATTAATTTTGTTTTCTTCAAGTTTTTAGATAGGCATACTATGTCAAAATTGAACTCATCATCTTCTCCATTGTTGAAAACTATAAATATATGTACTAATCAATTTGTTGATCTAATGAAATAGAAATTCTGGATTGTGCAATGCATATTTGTGAGTCTGGTTCTAGTTTAAATGTCTCTGGTGCTAATTTAAATCAATTCTTCAACTCTGATGTTCAAGTTGGAGTACCATTAAATGAGCTAATATCCCTTTTTCTCATAATTATGTGTCTTCACCTTCTTCAGAAGCTCAACAAGGAACTTGACAATTGTACATGTGGATGTCGAAAAGCACAAAATGCTCGTCCAGATGGAAAGAGCTGAAGCAAAGCCTGGTCAAGTTTGATCAAGAAATTTTGCTGGTAATGCAAGTTACATCTTTTGCCAGGACATAATTTGGACCATAAGATTCGAAGCCATGCAAACGACTGATAATGAACTTCAGAGCTGTATATAATGAGGCTTTCTCAAAGTTCAGCTGAATATGCCTTGTTCCTTTGTTTTTTCCAATAATGCTATTAAGCATATGCGCCAACGACTGCTTAGATCTTTTTGTTTTTCGTTTCTGATTTCTAGAAATGACGTGATGTTGGTTTTGAGAGCTCAATTTTGTTCTGTACATTGGTACATATTTTCAGCTGTTCAACACGTGGAGCCACAATATTAAGTGTATATAATTTTGTTGTTCTTTGTGTAATTGGGAATTTTGTATTAAATTGATGCTGAAATTTGTCAGTTCCCTTGTCAGTTTTGCTCAGAGATTTCCTTTCTGGGCTTTATTACCAGTTGGACAGGATAAACCCACTTGGTAGCTTGCTACCTTTTTTTTTTGGGAGGAAAAGTCGTAATTTCATTTAAGATAAATCAGAGTCTACAGCCAACTTGACAGTTTGGTAGCTTGCAACCTTTTAGAACGCAAGCATGGGACTTCAGTACAAGAAACCTTGAGTGTCTGAGTGAAACGCTAGCCATAAAACAACAGTAAAAAACAGCAGAAAAGCAGTACTCTAGAGGTAAGTCTTTTCCTATCCAATAAAGCAAACGGTTAAGAAAAGACATTCCAGTCTGCTTGTAAAACAATTGAAAAATTCAAATTCAGAAAAATAGACATATGACATCCAAGTTCACCTCGGAAGATGGGGATGTCTTAACCATTCAACTGATTTTCCATCTTTTAAATCACTGCATTGAATCAATTTTGGTTCTACACATCAAGGAACTTAATTCATTCATTTGTACAGTAGACAACAAATGTCTATTTTTTCCTTTTTTTGATATAAAGAGAGATAATAAGATTTGAATCTACACTTTGTACTAAATAGTAAGGAATGCTATCACTAAATTACGCAAGTATATCTTTTACTCCAGTATTATTGTATACACCAAATTTTGACACACCCTTTATAATATAATGTATTTTACTTCATTTGGGGTTACTTTTTATTTTTCGGGAGCTAATTATAATTTTTGTATATATTATGTCTAATTAGATGTATCAAGGGCAAAATGGTAATTTCACAACGTAAATATTACTTTATTTTTATTTTATTTTATTTTATTTCATTTCCTAAATACATAATTTTACCGTTTTATCATTATTTCTAATTTCAATGATTGTTGGGAGTTATTTATTATTTATTTAAAATTTTAGTATTTTCAAATATCATTTAGTAATTTTAATAAATTTTATAATTTTGCCATGTTTAGGTCACACTTTCCAATGCACTTTTTATTTAAAATTTTCTTTAGGAGAATTTTGTATATGTGCATTTTATATACTTATAAATTTTATGTAAAAAAAATTTCATAACTTATTTTTAAGACCATTTGATATTTATTTTAAATTGTATTTTTCTAATGTTGAATTAACTTTTAATTTTGTTACATTGAATTGTTTTTCCTTCTTATAATGTTGTATTTTAGTATTCTTTTTAATATATAATTTAAAAGAGTTCAAATAGTTTTTATTTTGTTCCATTTTTCATTTTTCTTTATGTTCTAACAAATTAAAAAAAAAAAAACAGAGCAGCAGTAGCAAAACTGCAATGGCTACTAAGCAGCCATACCTCTACCCAAAACACCATCATTTTTGCAGGACATTCTAACCCACCAACTCCACCCTCTAATCACATCACTCCCACACTTCTCTTGGCCTGACTTCACCTGCATACACAAGCACACAGCTCACGTTCCTGCATTTTCCACTCCTCACCATACATTCAATCCACTTCACACAACTTCACTCAACCTACAGACACCAAAAATCCCACTCTCGGCTCTCCTCACAACATCACACACACTAAACTCACATCTCACTCAAATCACAGTCACACTTTGGCACTCTCACAGTCGGACAAACACTAAAACACACACCATATAACACACACCAATCACACAATTCCCATTCAAACACACATCTGCACACACAGACCATTTTCTTCTTCACAGCAGACACACACCTCTTCCCCTCACTTCTCCTCCATTCACAAGCACAGACACAAGAACACACTAACACCTCCACACAACCTTACTTACTCTTCACTAAATCACAACACCACACTTCACACACTTGCACATTCATACATCAAAACACACACAATCAAAAACACCTTCATCACACTCATGCAATTCACATACAACACTCACACACAGTCACAAAAACACTTGCACATTTCTTCTTTACCTGCAAAAACACATACACTCATGCCTGCACAATTCACAAATGCACACAACTATCACAGCACTTACAACCACAACATTCAGGCATACAAGTGGACCTCACAACACACACAACCACACAGGCAAATTACACACAACACACACAGTCACATGCCCAGTTCACGCACAAGCACACACAAAATCCTGCAAAATCGACCCTCAATTCCCAGCTCCAAAATCAACCTAAAGCTGCCCTAAATCGCAGCCCCAACACCCACTTCTAGCCTTCCCAACAACGCCGCCGGTGACTCATCCAACCAACCAACCGAACTAGCACTACAATCTCCGCCAATTTCTCGGCCAAACCAGGTAAGATTCATGGCTCCCCTTTTAATTTCTTGTGCATAGATGATATTGTCATTTTTTTTTTACTGATTTTGGGTGAAGAAAATAATTTAGAGAGGGGAAAATCGATTCAGGTAGATAGAGAGAGAGAGAGAGAGAGAGAGAGAGAGAGAGAGAGACTGACCGACAGTGACAAAGAGAGATAGCAGGCCAGAAAGAGAAATCTGGCGAGGCGAGAGAGAGAGAGAGAGAGAGAGAGAGAGAGAGAGAGAGAGAGAGAGAGAGAGAGAGAGAGAGAGGGAGCAGAGGGGAATCGGGACAAAAAAGAAGAAAAAAAACAAAGAGAAATCTGGAAAGAAGAAAGAAGAAAAAAAAAAGGAAAGAAAGGAAACCGAAAAAAAAAAAAAAATTTAGTGAAACTACATCGTTTTGACGTAGTTTCACTCAAAACTATGTCGTTTTGTTGGTTTTGTTTTCTAATTTGACTTTAATTAATAATATGTATTTATTTTATAGTCTTTAGACTTTTATTAATGTTATTGTGGCCCTAAACATTTACAATTTGTGCATTTAAGTTTCTGTTTTTTGTAGATTGACCCCCATAATTTTATTTTCTTTTCAATTAGGTCCCAATTAATTGTATTTCGGTCCCCCGACTTTTATATAATTATAATTTTGGCCCCTATGTTTTTAATTTCCATTTTTGACCCCTATATTTTTCTGTAATTATATTTTGACCCCTATATTTTTTATAAAATTACATTTTGACCCCTATACTTTTCTGAAATTACCTTTTTACCCTCCAATATTTCTGGAAATTGCAATTTTACTTCTCAACTATGCTAGGAATTATATTTTAGCCTTTGAATGTTGCTGGAAATTATAAATTTGGGTCCTCATGTTGCTGAAAATTGCATTCTTGTCCCCCAACCTTGCTGAAATTTTATTTTTGTCATTATGCTTTGCTGGAATTACATTATTGCTCTCCAATATTGCTAGAATTTATATTTTTGCCCCCCCAAGTAGGTAGAACTTGAATTTTAGCCTTTGAATGTTGCTGAAAATTGTATTTTTACTCTTGAATGTTGCTGAAAATTATAATTTGGTGTTTAATACTTGTTGAAATTTACAAATTGGGGCTTATTGTTGCTATAAAGTTCATTTTTATCCTTGAATAATTACTGAAAATTGCAATTTAGTTCTTAAGTTGCTGGAATTTCAATTTGATCATCAAATGTTGCTGGAAATTTGATATTTACTTCATCAAGCTTGCTGAAATTGCATTTTTTGCCTTTAAATGTTGCTGTAAATTATGTATTATCCCATAACTTTGCTGAAATTACATTTTTTTAGCCTTAAGTATTGCTGAAAATTTCTATTTTTGGCATTATGCTTGCTGGAAATTATATTTTAGCCTTTTAAATTTGTTGTAAATCATGTTATTACCTCAACTACGGTTTGAAATTGAAATTTCACCCTTCAGTTTGTTGTAAATTATATTTTTACTGTAAGAATGTTGGCTAAATTTCTACTTTTAACCTAAAACTTTGGAACATTTTTATTTTTGCAAAAAAAAAAAAAGGATTGAATTAAGTCCTCAAGGTTTAATTATTTCTTTTCATACTTTATTGTTATTAAATTTATAATTAATGTTCTAAAATTTGGTCTTGTTAGTCTAATTAATGCTCAAATTAGTTTCTTTATTTCTCTTTTAGTTATTTTGGTAATTCTTATTTGTATGTTAAAAACTTAATTATGTATTATTGCATTTTATCTTTTATTATTTTATTTTTATTTTTATTTTTTATTCTTTTAACTAAACAATTTTTTTTCCTTTCTTTTTTTTATTTATTTAATTATTGTTTTTCTTTATTTTTGTTTATTATTGCTATAATTGTTTTGAATTATTGTGGCATGTTTATAGTGATTAGTATGAAATTATTTAATTAGTGGTTTATTTATTTAAACAGTGGTATTTTTGACATGTTTGTTCATTTTATTAGCAATTTGTACCGAGTTTACGAATGGGAGGTACCTCTATTACCCTCTCAATGTCTCTTTATATGCTCCTACGTGCTCCTATGTGTTTTTCTATATGTTTTTTTTTATATATCTCTTTGTGCTTATAATTTTTATTCATGTGTGAACATTTATTTATTTATTTCATGTTATTTACTTGAATTTAAATTTTAATTATTCAAAGAAATGTAATAGATAGGTAATATTCTATTTGACAAAAATTTTGTATTTAGATAGAAAAATGTAATAGATAGTTTATATTTTATCTATTTAACAAAATCTTATGTATTTTAGATAGAAAATGTAATAGATAGGTTATAGGTTATCTTTTATTTTTATTTTAGATTGTAATTAGGCTTCTCCGATGTAATAGTTAGGCTTTTGTGTGCTATGTGTGCTATGTGCTTATGTGTTTTATTCGCTTTCTCTAGGACTTTGCATCTAGAATATTATGCTCGTGTGCTATGTGCTCCTATGTGCTATTATCTGCTTTTATGTGATTATTGCTTTAATCTATGTTTTATTTATTTACATATTTATTATGATATATGTGTATCGTCGCCGCACTAGTCCAACGCTAGTTGTGGTTAATTCCGGTTTCTTCGCTAGTCCAACGCTAGCAGGAGAATTTCTAGAAAATAAGCTAGTCCAATGCTAGACCTTTAGGTCAGTTTAGTATTAAAATCATTTCTCGTGTGCATTTCATGCCATTTCACACACATTTTCTCTCTTTTTTAGGCCTTTTTCCATTTTTGCATAAGTTTTATATATACTTTATCACTTATTATCTATTTTAAACATATGTTCAGTGCATAACATTTAGACTCCACTACACATAGAATCTTAGGTCATTTGTGTGATTCGACTAGAAATAGTTATCTACTCACGTGGGAAGTGGTGGCGTATATGTCATTCCCCCCTCCGTGAGTAGAAATAGCTAGTCACGAGTCTATTAGTCTCCCGTACCCGTTATATTGCATCCCCACTTTCTTTGTTCACTTACTATCTATATTACTATTTTCCATTTCTTTTGCATTCCATTTTGTATCTATACTCGTGACTCTATCGAGGTCTAGACTCGAGTTTCGCAATTAATGCGATAATTCCCAGCCAAAACTCAATGGAATATTTTGTCCCTTAACGATACCTATTTTTAGGACTAGATTTGCATTCATATAGTTGCATCCAAATGTGATAAAATCTTAGGGTTATATTAGGAAAATTTGGTACTAAATCTCGCAACTAGTTTCGACTAGGTTGAAAGGGTGCCTTAGGCATGTAAATCCTTTGCCTTCCCTTTCTTCAACTAGTGACTCCCGAACATTTTTCTTTGTTTTCAAAGACCTGGAGTTGTCTTAAAAAGGGTTTTCTTGTTTTTTCTTATCATTTTTCTCAAAAATCATTTTCTAAATAAATCATTCTTGATTTCTTACCTTTTATAAAATACTTTCTGCTGACTTGGTACACCAAAACTCAATACCAAGTGGCGACTCCCTTTTCACTAAAAACCCTTTTTTAGACTCTATTTTTGAGGCTAAAAAATCGTCGCATTTTCAAAATCCCATTTTAGGCCCTTTTCTTTTTGTTTTCAAAATAAAGCATTTTCTAAAAATCACAGTCTTTTGTCAAACTATCTTTTATAAAGTATTCTCTAAAAAATCATTTTATAAAAACTTACACTCTCTTTTTTCAACAAATAAATAATAATTATTTTTTTCCGTCTTTCGAAAAATGGGGAGCAACATCTATTACCCTATAATGATTTATCCAACATATACAATAAAAAATTCAAATGACACCGTTTGACTGATCAATCAATCAAATTAATTTTCTATCTATGTTTCCTAGTATAGTTTGGTCGGTTTAAAAAAAAAAGTTTTAATCTTTACGAGATTTAAACTAAACAAATTGTTGGGTTCTTTAGCCTAACGGTTTGGTTGCGAACAAATCCTCTATTCAAATTTAAGTTTCTCATTTTTCACATTTAACATACATCTAAACTCATTAATGTAAAGAAATAATTACATAGTTTATAAAATATTAATCCTTCTTTTTATGATTGCCTTAAAGTATAAAGTTCTTCGCAAGGAACCGTTGATTCAATCTCTTTGCTAACGAGTCAAAAGACATTTTACACCGACAACTTGATAACAAACCAACTCAGAGTCGTGGGCACACATAACAAACACAATCATTATTACCTTAGTCCATGTCTTAGTCTTCCCCCCTGTCTCTCCCTTTGGCCAGCTCTTCTCCACACCTCTTCTCTCATTTCCTCCTCAAAATCCCTCATCTCTCTGTCAAAAAGTATAGATTTGTTTCATGGATTCATCAGATGAAGAAGGGGAGGAGTACCTCTTCAAGATAGTGATAATAGGGGACTCAGCAGTCGGGAAATCCAACTTGTTATCGAGATACGCAAGAAACGAGTTCAATCCTCATTCTAAGGCCACCATTGGGGTGGAGTTTCAGACCCAGAGTCTTGAAATTGATGGCAAAGAAGTTAAGGCTCAGATTTGGGACACTGCTGGTCAAGAACGCTTTCGGGCTGTCACCTCTGCTTATTATCGTGGCGCTTTTGGGGCGCTTTTGGTTTATGATATCAGCAGGCGTACCACCTTTGAAAGTATTCCTCGCTGGCTTGATGAACTCAAAAGTACGTTTTCAGTTCTCATTTTTGTTTCTTTTAACCATGTGTTTTCATTGGAGACAATAATATGTTACTTTTTTCGTTAAGATTTGTACTTTGTGAGTGACATGAGAAAGTATGTTGTACTATGTGGGCTAAATGTCTGAGATCAAATTTTATTGTCTGATCAAGATTGGGGAATTATTTGTATACATTGATGTTTTGTACATCTTGCATCTGGAATTGTACCTTGTGGGCCACTTGGGGGGTGTTTGAGGAATATCGGTGATAATATCAGATCAATTTTTATGGTTTCAGAGAAAGGGAGAAATCAGTGATGGAAAATATGGAACACATATGACTTGTATGTTGTTGAGAGTTTTACCTTACTTGAGAAGGTGGGTTTGGTAATATTGAATTGATATAGAGATTATTGGAAAAAGTGATTTGTTTTACATTTGATTCAAATCATATAGGTGGTTAGTGGAATTACTGTGCTGATTTGATGGGATCAAGATTGGATCTGACGAATATATTTGGTGATTATGAGTGTGAGAAACATGGTTGTTACAGTGACTAAGATTAACCGTTGATCTGTGCCAGTTTGGTGGGCATTAAACTTTTAAAAGTCAATACTAAAGGAAATGCATCAATTCAATGATTGGATATTTGTAACAAGGGGTTTGTAGCGGGTAGGATAAGGTGACATGATCTTTCATCTTATTTACTGAGGGCTAGAATAGAAGCTGTCTTTTACAGTTGGCAAAGAAAGTTACGTGCTTTCTATACAAACTCAATGTTATTTGATGCTTATCAATGTAAAAAGAGGAAAATAATGGATTTAAGGGGAAGTTTTGAATGTAAGAAAGAGAACAATGGTGCTTAAGAAAAATGCTTCCTTTGACACAAAAAGAAAAAGGACAGATACCTTCTGCTTCACTTGCATGCTTAATTATGTTTCATACAAATCATCAGTGGGATTTTGCCTTTCATGAATCTATGGATTGTTATGGTTATAGTTACTATTGTGTCTAATTTGTGTATAAATGTTTATGTTAAATAGAATTTGCTGCCAGATGTTGACACGATCTTGCTTAGATGCTTAAATCCTTGTTGGGAAGTGAATGTAGGCTGTAGCTTGTACTTCTTTTGTAACGGTCACGGTCTGAGTAAGAATAATACCATGTTCAAATGATATAACGATTTGACTATACAAGTGATTCTTATGTCACTACTTTAAAGTGGTGATTATCACGTGCTAAAATCTGGCTGTAAATACAGTTTTGGAAGTTTTCAACATGAAAAAAATATGTTTTTAGATGATTTACTTGAACCTTAATTGATATTGAGGAAGCAATTGGATTTATTTCGTTGCTTTGCTAATACTTGATTTTGGTCTTTATTATTTGAGATTTAAAAACCAAGAACGTAAATTTGTCTAAATAACAAAATATGTCAAATTAAGAATATTTGACTATTTTTAAGGATATTTTGAAATGTATCCTTGTGAAATACAATCTAAATAAGGTATTACATGGTATTTGCTCTAGTTTCTGACCCCTTTTTTATTAGGTGTGCAAAGCAGTATAGTGGATATTGAATTAACCTGTTATTCAGATAACTTAATCATGTATCTAATTGTTTAGCTCGACTAAAAATGAAGAATGATCGCATGTGCTGAAGACACATTCTATATCAAAATAGCAGTTTATGGTGAACTTCAACAGTTGAAAGTAATTTATCGGCAAAATTTATGTTTAAAAGATAATACCGGACTTTATAGTTCAACGACATCCGTTATTTTCTTATGATGCTCAAAAAGATGTTATAATGAAGTCACAGTGGAAGATGTTGTTTATACTGTGTGTATGTTCTTAATTGATTTGTCACAATCTTTGTAATAGTGCTGCCCAAGGATAGGGAAATTTTGAGTTAAGGAGTTATAAAGACTTGCTTATGAAGGGTTCTTTTCCCCCTGTTTACAATATTAGTTTTCTCAATTATATTAGGAGAAGATATACAATTTAGAGGATGAGGAATCTTGAGGAAATATACTAAATGTTAGATTAGAGTTGCTTGTTCATCCCTCCATTTGTTAGTGAGATGCATTCAGGTCACTAATGCCCAAAAGAGAAAATAACAACTGAACTGCTAAGTAGGCCCACAGGCATAAATTGATATTCAAAAGACAAGTACTGAGTTCTGTCCAAACAATCGAACAAGTTGTAGGCGTAGAACATTGCCATAGAAACGCTCACAGATTCAAAAAATAATGGTGTTTGATTTTCATACAAAATATGTCATGATAATTGGGCAAACCTACTTCTCATTAAAAATTTGAGCCAAGCATCCTTATGGTTCCTAACTCTAACAAGATAGAGGACATTGTTTTTTCCATTATTAGACTTGGACACAAAGCACATAAAGGTAGAGGGTAATGCCTTCTCACCAACAGCATTAGTCCTATTAACTACCATCATTCAAATGAAGTTCTGAGTTTGGCAGGGATCTTGGCCTTCCATGTTGCTCTGTTGAAAGTAAATGAAGGATGTAAGACAAAGCATTCAAAGAGAACAAACCAGAATGATAAACAATCACAAGCAAGAATCTGAGGCTTCAACAGATGAAAGATTCGTCCAACACCTGGATAGGTGTATGTCCTAGAAATTCAAACCATCATGCAAATAATTTTAGAGAGGGCGAGAATTGTATGGTTGGAAAGTTCTAAACAAATTGGAAATGGAAGCAGATAGGGTATGATCCCCGATATAAGAGGGAATTATGAGATATGCCTGTGAAACAAGCTACTAATGCTTGTGTGTCCAACCTTGATATAACCTCTGTTTTGTTGACATACACTTTACATTTTAGCATAGGTAGAGAAAACTGCTAAAGCCATTTGCCAACTACAGAGATCTTTTTAGGCATCAAATTGCTGTGCCCAAAATACTCTTCACGTTGAGTTCTATGAACCGCCTAATGACCTCTTTCCTCATTGCTTTTGTCTAGGCACCAAAAATTGTAATCTTCGTTTAGGCCTCTTAGCTGTTGTTACCATAGAGAGGGTTGCTAATGACAAACGAGAAAATAACAGTATGAGTCCTCAGAAAATATAAGCTGTTTGATGAATCACACAAGACAACCTCTGTTAAGGTATTCCTTCGTCAAATTAGATGTAAGCTTGTCAGGTGGTCAGCTGTCAGTAGATTGAGTGTTAAATAAGTTTTTTTTTTTTTTTTTTTTTTTTTTTTTAAATTTGAATGCAAATTTCAGATGCTGATAAAGTTGGATGTCTTACTGACGCTCCCTTTGCTTTTTACTTTTTCCTTTTTCCTTTTTGGGCTTTGTGGGGAGATGTGCATATTTTATCATCAGGACCCTAGCATCCCATGTCAGAGGGGTGGAATTCTAAGTAAATTGCTGTTATAGTTCTGGGCATTCTTGTGACAGTTTTGTCACCAACGATAAGAGGGATATGACTTTGTAAGGTAGCTAGTAGCATATTGATTTAAGTGCAGTTCTATTAAAGAACTGTAAGATTTTTGGAGGAAATCTACAGCCTAATAGGTCAACAAGGAACGTAGTCAACTGGTTTTCATTGATACTGATCCATAGCACCATATATGGTTGAGTGAGACTTCCACCTTTTTTCTGTTCCTACAATGTCTGGATTAAATAAAATGGTTATCTCCATGTAGTCTGCCACCACAGATATCCTCACAAGGGGACAGATATCCTTTCTAGACTTAACTAATTGTGCGAGTAATTTCTTTGTTATTCCCTCATCAAATGCAACTGGTTGGGCCTGGCGGAAGTCCTTTCCAGGGTTTTAGAGATGAGTGGTAAGAGCCATGGTTTCAAAAAAGATACAAGGATTATTGTAAATCATAGAGGCATAGAAGATCATTTTCCTTCTTATTTGATCTTCAAAACAGAGGATCGGTAGAAGGGAAATATCATTTTCTCCTTAAAAAGACCCTGATTTTTGTTTGCTTTGTATTTTATGTTGGCTGCGTTAACTGAATATTCTTGCATTATATTGGTTCTTAACCTATGTGCTTTTGCTGTCTGGGGTCACTTTTATGTTCTGTCATGCTCTTGTTGTATAATGACATGATGTTTACAATTGTCTATGAACTTTGAGCAGCTCATTCTGATACTACCGTTGCAAGGATGCTTGTTGGTAATAAATGTGATTTGGAGAATATAAGGGATGTGAGCGTGGAGGAAGGCAAGAGTCTTGCAGAATCAGAAGGATTGTTCTTCATGGAGACATCTGCATTAGATTCAACAAACGTTATAACAGCTTTTGAGATGGTTATTCGAGAGATTTACAACAATGTCAGCAGGAAGGTATTGAACTCTGATTCTTACAAAGCAGAATTATCAGTCAATCGGGTTAGCCTCGTCAATGATGGCAGTGAGGGGTCAAAGCAGACAAATTCTTGCTGCTCCAGATGATCAACATCTATTAGATTCATGATGTGTAAAAGGTTTTCTTGAGTTGATTATTGTTTTACTTGGATGATCTGTTCATTTATTATTTTTTATTTATTTGGCGGATGTTATATTTGTCAATGTGCTGCTGTCCCCCCCTTCTCTCTCTTTTTTGGTTGCCAAAGGGCTGGGTAACTAGTTAAATGGCAAATATCAATCCTTTAATACCAGAAAGTATTTTATAGAAAATGTTAATTCTCCGTTCCTTTTTTTTTTTTTTTTTTTTGTGGCTTTTGCTGAACACTTTGCCCTTTGCCATTTTGGACAAGTACATTTGCCTTGCAGGAGTGCTGAGAAATCCTAGGGATGGATATTCAATCGACTGTTGTACCTCTGAAAACCAGGAAAAAAAAAATTTTTTTTTGGGGGGGGGGGGGGGGGGGGGGTGGTGTGGACGTACCTCTTAATTGAAATTGTGTTTTACTAACTCGACGACCTTTTTAAGAATGGTTAGATACAAATTTATTGGTTTGTGCTACAATGTAATGCATGTGTATGATGATCACATTCCCTACTAAATATTCACAGATCTTTAGCAAGTATGGGTGACAGCTAAAAACCAGTGAAGCTATCCAAGAACGAATTCATGTGGTTTAGCCACCTAGATTATGCATCCAGAAATTGCTGCAAGATGATATGGTATCCCTGTCTTCTAATAATTGTTAATACTGTTCCAAATTGGCATATGATAACGATTGATTCCGGCGTCAAACCAAAAACTTTTTTATTTTCATTCTGAAAATATGATGTATGAGCCAAAATATTCCTCTAGAGCTGTTGAACTGTGAAAAATTTTCAATCCCATATGCTTTGGACTATTTTCAATATACTTCATCACATTTCATTTTTTTAAAACATTCGGTTGTGAAAATTTTATAATTTCATAACATTTGATCCGTATGTTTCTCAAGATATACTTCCAAAATTTTTTATGCTACGCTAATAGAGCAAATCCCATGAACATAAGGACCAAGAAATGTTAAAACTAGAAATATGATAAAATAAAATTGGAGGCCTACAATATAACTATGTTTTTAAATATTTCACTATATCATAAATTTTTATAAACACAGCAGCAAAATAATTGAAGTAATTTTTTATCATCAAGAATAATCTTCAGGACAGGACCACAATGTCAATAATAATAAAAATGCCAAATAGATATGAACAAAAGATCACTGAACAGGTGACCACGTCAAGTAACATATAGCCAATAATCCAATTAGCCAAAGATCCTCATTGATTGGCGAATCAACATTTGCCACACAAATCAAACCTTTTACCCCTTCAACCAAGTGGTTCTAGCAATAACACTCTAGGTGGAGGGTCACCTGCTCATGATGGAGAACTCAACTCACAAGAAAACCCAACCCCACCACCACCACCACAGCCACCACCTCAATTGACCCTAAGAAGAAGTTACTAATATTCATCAATACTTTATCTTCTTATAAAACGTGTGAATTTTTTTTTTATTTAATCAAACCTATACTATTACATTAGGGAGGGGAACGATGTTGGTGGGATTTGAGCTCCAGACCCCTGGACTGGAATCGTAAAACTCTAACCGCTCAACCTTCTATTCATTCATAAAACTTGTGAATTTTATGGTGGGATTCTTGCCATGTACTCACTCAAAAATTCATAGATTTTATGATATGATATGGCATAAGATCACTAAATTGTACAAGTATTTGTTTGCATTCAAGAAGTAGAGGTGGCAAATGGGCGGGATGGGCGGGACTTAATTGGGACTGTAAAATATGGGTCATACCCAAACAGTCTCATATTTGTCATGGGATCAATATGGGTGGGACTAAAATGGGCTAGTCCCATTTGATACCGCCCAAATACCCAATAAATCCCATTTTATTATTTTTCTAAATTATCTTTCCCTTATTAATCAATTGTTATTTTTTTAGATTACTTAGTTTTTTTTAGTTTAACCTGAATATTTTTTATATCATTTATTTTTTTAATTTATTAACCTCAATAAATTTCTAACTTCTTTTGTTTTTATATTATTATTTTTAGATCTCATTTATTAATGCTCTTTAATCTTTCAATTTTAAACTGTAGTTTTCCAATTATTAGATTGAAGATATGTAGAGATTTAATTTATCTACCCTTAAAAAAATCAATTTAGATATTATCTTATTAAAACTCCTGATACTAAAATCCATTACTAAAGTAATGAAGCAAACTAAAAATTAAAATAAATCAACATCTCATTCGTTCATGGACATTGCAAACTTTGATGAAATCCAAAATATAAAGACTAATTTCTCTAAGAATAAGGTTGAACTGAAATTAATGTACTCAACATATAAAATTTACATGAATTTTTTTAGTACAAAAATCAGTTTAACCACACAAAATTGATGTTAAGAGGTAAAATTTAACATAATATTCATAGGAGAAATAGATGAATCGAAGAGGGCAAAATGAATAAGCTAAGAATGCAAAAATAAATTTACAACTTGTCTATTCTTGAAAAAAGGGGTATTCTACTAGTTATTGAAAAAAAAATGTTAAAAACTAATAAAACAAATAAAGGATGATAGAGATTTTGTTAATGCAGCTTAAAATGAAGGATTCTTTCAAGAGAGAGTATGGAAGAAGTGGATACGATCAAATACAAATCATTTCAAGATTTGTTTATATTTGGGTATGGGAATCCCAATCATTTCCCAACCATGCCCATATTTAAATGGGTTTTAATGGGTATAATCCCAAATAAACCCAATCCCATATTATTGATACCCATCCCACCCAAATTAAATATGGACATGGGATCCCAATGGGTCTTGGGACTCAGCATTACCAAGAAGCTAATAATTGTTGAAATTTAAATTTGAAGACCATGTGATACGAGATCATTCATATAATATTGAAACTTATTGCGGTTTAAATTCACAACCTCTTAAGCACAAGTCATATTTTCTTCAACTTTTTATCACATAAGCCACACCATTTCGAATGTGGATTTTATAAATCAATCTCAAGTAAAGCAGAAGAATTCTTTTATAGCAATAATGACAATAGTGAACTTTTAGATCATGACCTATTAGTACAAGAAAAAACCTACTTAAAGAAAAAAGGACAAAGCTCCAATACTGCATTATCTGACCCTTCATTTCATAGTTTCTAGAAACTTTGCTCACAAGGAGTAAAATATCTTTCTTTTCAGTTTCCATGATTGCTTGAGTACTGGTGGTGACAAAGAAAGACATTGATAGATAAAGACTGTAACCTTTTATTTCTTCTCAAATTTTGTTAGGTTGGAATATACTTTCTGCTGTGTTGAAAATGTGTCCCCACTCATTTGGACCTCCAGAACCTTGCCATCTCAAAACCATTCTTGGCATATTGATAATCATCTATAGTTTGATCAATCTCAGCTTGTGTATTCATGACAAAAGGACCATACTGAACTACTGGTTCATTGAGTGGCTGCCCTCCTATCAGAACAAATCTCAATGGCTTGGAAGACTTGTTCCATACACTAAGACCATCTCCTGGACCTAATAGCAATGCATGGTGAGCTGCAATAGGTGGCGAATTCGGTATGCCAAAGACCCCTTCTCCTTCAATTATGTACACAAAGGCATTCCAAGATTCTGGGATGCTTTGATGGTATTGAGCTCTTGGTTGTAGAGTGAAATCCAAGAACATTGTAGGGGTTCTAGTATAAACAGGAGAATGGACTCCCATTGATTCTCCTGCTATAATTCTAACTTCAACTCCATCTTCCTCTGCCCTTGGAATGTCCTCATTCGGCAATTCTTGATACCTTGGCTCGATCCTGCAGTTAGTCATGGGCTAATTCTAATTAGAGGAATGTGCATAATTCAAAATTTACGGACTAATGATGTAGTATTATTCACAACTATTTGACACTTGGACAAATTTCAATAACGAGATTCTGATATCATTAGCATATATTTTAAACTAGAGGTCCAAATTGCATGATTGATCATCCATTTACAGAAAGTGGCCTTCTAGAACATCAAGTGCAAATCATGATTTGGCACGGCTTATGGAGTCTTGTCACAATCTACAAATCGGCTGCTACATGCTGAGTTTTTATGTCTCTATCTATGTATAAATCAACAAAAATTCTAACTAGTATTTGCTTCTGGAATCAGGTCAAAATGGACCAAAAGCTCACAAGGTCTATAAGCTTTCCAGCAGGGAAACATATAAATGTACAGTATCTTACATTTTGTCCTTGGAAGCAAGATTAATCCAAAGTTGCAAGCCCCTTTGAGTACCATCTGCTGCAGGCATTTCTGAGTGAATTATGCCTCTTCCTGCTGTCATCCACTGTAAATTCATACACAAAAATGGATAGCAAAGGTGTTAATATACAGATCTGAAAACACTGTTCCTAAAATTATTAGACTCTATTCCTAAAATTATCAGACTAATTCAATGGGAAAAGTTATATGCAACCAAGAATTTTTTAACCTGCACATCGCCGGTGTGGATTGTACCCATGTGACCAGAAAAATCTTGATGAGTAAAAGCTCCCTGCACCAAAAAGACCCGGGTTTTCAGTTTTTACTGTAACTTACACACTTTACAACAGAATAATCAGTTTGAATTTTCAATATGTTCAGCAAATTTACCTGCAACATGTATGTAACAGTCTCAAAACCTATAAAATAACAGATAGCAAGTAAGATGATTGATCAAATATGTGGAACATAATCCAAGTAACTTGATTGAGACAGAGCAGAATGTGAGAATAACCTCTATGTGGGTGGTCTGGAAATCCAGCAGGAGGTGAAACTGTAAGAACAAATAAAATAAGTCATCAGAAACTTATTTGAAAACAAAATCAACTGTAAAACCAAAATTTCCTTAACGGGAAATCAAGACCAGAGTCCATAGTCAAAACATTTGAACACAAAATCAAAAAATATTTACCAAATCAAGAACAGATTCAAGAATGCTGGAAATATTACATCAAGAATATTGTTTTAGAAACAGAGTAAGGATTTACGTAAAATTACTACAGACAGACTGATCAAGAATACTGGCAATAACTGAATTATACCTGCAAATTCATCTAACATGAGGAAAGGATCAATATACTTCAGTTCAGACCTGAACATCAAACCAACCCATTAAAACTCTGAAACACTGAAAACCCAAATCAACAAATTCACCAAAAATGCTCAAAATCATATGAGGGGAAAAAAAAGAAAAAACGAAGAAATCCCTTGAACAAGAATTCAAGAATTTACTACACACAGAAATGGCATAATGCAATTTCTACATAATACAATTTCATTTTTGAAAAAAAGAAAAAAAAAAAAAGAAAACCAATCAAGAACATACCTTCCAATACTTCTTCTAACAACAGCACCATCGCCTTCGCTTTGAGGCTTAGCCAGCAACTTTTTCACGACCAGCCTTGGCCTATCAAAACCAGAACCTTGATCTGATGATGCAGACATGATCCCTCTGATAATACTATGAACCCCCTTTTTGTTTCTTGATTTTCCAATTGTTGTTTGATGCAAATTCAATAGTAATTGTCTACACAAAGCTCTCATATATGTACGAAAACGACTCTATATATGTATAAAGATGTATATATTTTGTGTTTTTGATTTTCAACTCTAGCACCTCTTTATATATAACAGACAGAGGTGTATTTTGTATTAAATTAGTGTGTGAGTGTGTGTTTTTACAACGACAATTTTTTTTGGGTTTGGGAGTGGAAAGGCTTTGGGAGTTAGTTGGGGATGCGTGGGATAAATTAGAAACGGGGTCCACATTTTCTCCCTTGGACCAATGATTTGATTACATCATACTAATGTCATCATGATGGTGGCCTCCTAACATTGGATGAGGGTCCTCTATTTTTTGTTAAAATATTTACATACGGTAAAAACATAATCTAGGAAAGTTTTTTTTTTTTTATTATTTGAATACACTTCAAAAAGATATTTTAGGCAAAATTCTTAGGCAAAAAAGATTTATCAACCGATGCAATAATAATCTTACACTTTGAATCGTTTGTCCCGTGCCTTTGTCTCGAAAAATCTGTAAAATTTTATAATATATATATTAATTAATATACGTAACAGCTGTATAAAGCTAAGACAAGTAGGATAGAGGTGTTTTTCGGATAGACGATTTGAAGCAATAATTTTACGTAATTTATATTGTTGAGTTAGTAAAATAAAATGAAAAAGTAAAATTTACATTCCTCTAACCAAAAAAGGATGAAAATTTTGAAGTAACTAGTAAGTAATGTTTGGCTATTAAAGTGAAAAAAAAAAAGAAGACGAATTATAACCCAAACTTAAATGAAATGTATGAATTACTATTGCTCTTAATTTGTTTAAATTTCAACTGCAATAAGCATTTTAATCTAAACCATATTTTAGCATAATTGTATCCTATCATTCGTACCATTAAGTGGACGTAAAAAAAATAGTAGATCTTTGCACATAACTAACTCAGTTAAATGTGGCAAACTTGACTTTTTTCCTTCCTTGAAAATGCTGACTTTCTTACGGAATAACGCTAATGATTTAATTACTTCACCATTTTTGTCTCTAAATTTTTATTATAAATTTCTAGTTAATGTGGATGTAGATCATATTTTCCAATGATATTTTGGCCCTGTTCTTAATAGATTTTTTAATCAGCTTTTAGATTATAGATTAACAATAATCTATATTAATAGTACTATTAATTAAATCCTAAATTAGATTTTAAATTTTTTGTACAACTAATTTGAGATTATTTAGTTGTACTAAAAATTTAAAATCTAATTTGAGATTTAATTGATAGCACTATTAATACATATTATTATTAATTTATAATCTAAAAGTTGGTTAAAAAATTTATTGAGAACAGACCTTTTATAAATATTAATTTGTTTTGATTATGTTATAAATATTAATAAATAAACTAGATTTTAGACATGTGTATATATATTACACACACATATGACTGAATTGGACGCATAGTTCGGATTTTAGGCTGAGTTTCAGAGTCTTATGTGTGCGGTTGCGTGTGTCGTTTATTTTCGCCGACTTATGAGACCCAAAGGAGCCGTCGGTTTTCACATGCGAGTTCATGTTCAGACGTAATGGAGACGAATGCATCTGATGACAATAATAATGGGAACGACGTGTTAAAATTCCAAGACTCTACTACAGAAGTTGGGATTCGAATCCTACAAAATACCCTACTCTTTTCCTTTTGATTAAAATAATAATAATAATAATTATTATTATTATAAATAAATAAATACAAATAATCAAAAGGAAAAATAATGCATGAGTCCAAATTGAGTTTCTATAAAATTTCTTCACCTTCAAAAATTGTTTTTTATCATTTCTTAGATTTAAGGGGCGACCATCACTCAAGTACTTAAAACCAATAGCCTACGTAGTTGATGACGCTAATTCTTGCCTACATCAATTTTCTTGGCATAGCTATTATTTCATGGTTTGCAATAAAAATTATTGTAACACTAGTAATAAAGGCACATCTAATGTGTATGCAATTTAATAAATATTAATATTGAGTCTTATGTGATTATATATTTAAGTTAAATTAATTATGCATATTATTTATCAGAAAATACATAAAAAATAAGTTTGGACGATATAACCTACGCAACGTATGTTATGGTTGTAGAACTTGTACCAGACAAGTTTGGAATCGAATCGTGACTCCAATTTTTTGGAATCGAAAAGTCTGTAATTTAGAGTTTTTTTTTCTATTTCAGGAATCACATAGTAGCTTGTCCAATACAACTCGGTTGATAACGAATCTAATTCTAAAATGTGCTTTGAAAAGAAAAGATAATGAATGTCAATCCCGAATAGGATTATATGAGCTGTAATTCGAACCTAATCTCAAAATAGGTATAGATTTCGGATAAATTAATTAATATCTTTTTGTGGTGATCTTCGCCTCCATTAATGATCTTTTACTAATATAATATTTTTCTGTCAAACTATGAATTTATGCAAATCTTTTACTTCTTTGGCCTTCATTTTGAAAAATATCTATTAAATAGTAATATATGTTATATAATATACATTCAATAGTCATCAGTATCATTTAATTCTTAGCTCCACTTCCAGTTTTTAAATATCCAGATCCAAAAAGAAAAATATTTAAAACTGACGTCAATAGTTGTTGTTCCGAAATTCCTTTCGAGCACTGCTATTTAATTATTTTTCCTTCTATAAATTGACCAATCAAATTAGTATAGATGATTCAGTCAAGTTTTCTATTGTTTGAAACACCAATAAAATTCTTAAAAAATGGTTCAATAAATATTTTGTCATTTTCCCCAATTTACGAAAGTGAGTGTCGAGAGACAAATTATCCATTTCAAAACAAAGTTTTACTCATTCAAAAGAAACAAAAAAAAAAAAAAAAATGCCATCCTGGTATCAGAAAGGAGGAAAAGAGAAAGAATATGTGATTTAATATCTTTTGGTCAATTAGGGTAACGCTTTGGGTTAATTCTTCTTTATACCTTTTGAAATATTAGGGTTTCTACATCACAAAATATTACCTAATCTAATACTTTTAGTTGCTTTTACATTTAGAGTTGCACCGGACAATGCTTAATTGATATTGTGTACTTGAATATTTATTAGTCGAAAATTTTTTAAATAGACCCGGTTCACAGTTCTACCTGTAGATCTTGTGGTTTAAAATAAAACCCCATAAGCATTTTTACATCACTTTTTTATATTACCATACATCACTTTGCTTATTTGACCCTCTTTTAAACCACAAGATTCACAGGTGAGGCAGTGGACGCAGTCCACCTAGGAATCTCTCTTCATTAGTCTAGACAACAGAAGATAATACATATTAGTCTTACCATAGCTGATTGTATATGCTACTTCGAATATCTATAATGTTCAGTTACACAAATTTGAATTCAAGGATTAACATTTATGTATGCCAACTGTGCTATAGAAGCTAAAAACAAATATCACATAATAAATCATCTATATCAGAATACAAAGTCACACAGACAAACTGTTTTCTATCATTTTGCAAAGTGGAATTATTGGTCACTATTTTTGATGTTTTGTTATATTTCAAGCGTATTCACACAGCTGTTTTCCCTTATGCAATAGAAATAGATTTTTCTTGGTCATAGTAATTAATTTAATCGCATGCGCATTGCGCACCTCCTAAGCATCAACATGGAAAATGAGTTATGCTCATGCCATCTATACCATTTTTTTTGTCATTGTTATTTTGGTCTCTTAGAATTTCGAGACATAGCTTATTATCTTATTAGAAATGGATCAAATCAGAACTTTGAGATCTTTTGAATTTTTCTTTTGGAAGTTTGATCAAGATTCCATAACCAGATAGTAATGGGAATCCCTTTGTGAGTTAGGCTTTTTTTTCAACGTAATCTAAATGACACAAGTCATAGGTAAGCATTGCGTTTTGCTGTCGACCAATTTCTTTCAGCTGTACCAAAATGACGGCCGCCAGAGGACACTGTAAGCTGTACTGTAAATAGTTAACACATTTTTGTTTCTCTTTTCTCCCTCCCTCGTCCTTTTTTTTTGTCCCCCTCACTACTTTTTTTACTTTCTTTCTTGAAATCTTTGTTATAATACAAAGTGAGGTCTCGAAAAATGAATAACTAAAATAAGAGAATAACTCCTGCTACTCCTGTGTTGTACCTGTTTGCTGCCACTTATTACTCTTTCCTCTCTTATCCATCTACGTAAAATTTTGTTGTGTAGTTTCATATTTTAATCATCCATCAATTCTACTTGAAACCACTTTTGAAATAACCAATGTGTACAAGGATTGAATTCTCTCCATCTAAGAGAAATTGTCTTATTTTACTTATTTTTTATTGATTAATCGAATTGTTAGAACAAATTTGAAAACTTCATGTTTCTAACTAGCCGTCTTGGTTGGACAGTGTAATATTCTTCAAATGTCCTTCCAAAAAGCTCATAAACAAATGTGACACAATGACTACAAAAAGAAAAGTAAATTTGACCCAAAGCAAGCTTTTCTTTTCTTTTTTTCTTTTTTTTGGAAATCATTCACCTCACAAGCTTTGTTGGACAGTAGAAATTTATAAATTTGCCTTCTAAGTTCTAATATTTATTATGAATAATAAAGTAGGATTTACTATGTAGCACAATCTCCCAACTTTTTTCTATTGATATTGGTTCAATGTTAGGTAAAACAGAAATTCAATCAATCAAATATGCTACATATTTATTGATGAAGGAATCGATCCAATTCAAAGAAGAATTACTCCAATTTTCAAACTTTTTATTTCCATTTTTTATGTTAACATATCTGTACCGTAGTTCAGAATATTTGATTAAAAAATCAAAATAAAGCAGCAGTCAATTAATCTTAATAGCACTATCACATTCGTACATACTGTTTACTAGTTATATCCAATTGAAGCGAAACAATTAGGATGTTCTCGTTTGATTATTTTACTTGATTTTATATTTTAATTTTAAAAAATCAGTTGACTAGTTCAAGTCTGGTTTATATATATATATATATATATATATATATATATATATTTACCTCCTCAAATACCTAAGAAGATTTTCCCCTCCCTATGAGGTCATTGTCGCCATCATGCTGATGGGATTGTTACATTTGAATTCCCTTTTTTTTTTCCTTTTTTTGTGTTCACAGCCTGTATTTGTCGGTCAACCCCTGTAAAATTGGACATCTGAGGCTGCTTTTCTGCAGCTGTCCTAATAAAACATATAGTTACATGCGTATTTAAATTGGAAATGTTCTGCTGAATTCAAGGTTCTTGGTTGTTCTTAGCTCCTGTTTCCTAAAGATTATTATCCTTAGAATTTTCGATGTGTGTGATACGTGAGAAATATGTCATGATTTAGATTTGAAAATGTCAATTGTCAAACCACAAAAAAATAATTTTTGTTTCGTTTTCCTTATGTTATATTCAATTAAAAAGTTAATTAAAGAACCATTTTGGATTTTTTTTTAACGTTGGTCAAAAAAATCTTATCACACGATAACGACAAAATATGCTGTAAGTGCTTACTAACTAACTTTATAATTAAATTTTTTTAACAAATTCCTGCAAGTATACTAATATAAAAAATAACCAGCTAATTAACTTACTGTATTCATGTAAAAGCTTTAGTTATTTTATAAAGAATATGCTATAATTTTATGCTTTAGTTATTTTGTAAAGAATATGCTATAATTTTATGCTTTAGTCAATAAAATAGAGTGTGAATTAATTAGTATTATCATAACATTGCTATGCTCGGGCATACAAATTATATATTTAGATAAGAATTTATCATTTATATCTAAATTCTAAAAGATGAGAAACCACAAGGAACCAAAAGATATCGGTGAAATAAATTACACAAATTCAAAATCTAAAAAATTAATAAGTTAATGTTAGGCCAAAGTTCTCATTTCTTTCTAGTGTCTCTTCTCCTACAACTAAACGATAAAATTACCAAAAGTATGCAACCAAATAAGATTGACATAACAGAAAGCTTTATAAACAAAGGTGAACCCCTTTGAAAAGAAGCAAATATACACAACAAGAAAAAAATTTAAAAAAATGTGTTACATAAGAGAGCCATTTGGTTATAATACTTATTTAACCAATAGTATCCAAGTATGTAGACAAAGAAAAATTGGATACATAATGTCTCTACTTTTTAGAATCTTAAAATTAAGACCATTAATGAACTACTTTCCTCTTCGGAGTTTTAAAATTTAAGCCTAAGTTATGGGCAAATTAATATTGGTACAATATTTGTATTCATATTGGCCGGTTGGCTCAAACTATTTTTAGAGTAGTCTTTACTTAAAGTATGTGACTTTATCTAAAGGGAAGAACAATTCATGAATATACATAAAATAGATCATATATATAATTTTTAATTATTTTCTATATTTAATAATAATTATCAAAATAAAGGAATTGTAATTGTTGTGTTTCCCTTTTATTTCGTGATAGATATATTTCAGTTAGAATTCTCAAACTGAAGGAGCTAGAATATAGTTGTTTTATTTTTTATTCAGAGTAACGAGAATTAATAAAATATCTACATCTATAAGTGTTAGTGAAATAATTCAAAAATCTATAAAAAAAAAAAAGTACAGGGAATGATAGGATGTCTAAGTTAAAAGCACTATTATGAATGATAATAATAATGTCACAGATTTTGGAAAGTTAAAAACATCCTAATATGACTAAACAGCATTCTCTATGTTTTCAAGTAAGGTTTTTATCTTTCCTTATTTATTCCCTATTTGGAGATACTTAAGGCTCTAGAGAGTGACATTTAATATTTTTATATAAATTTGTAACTTTTGGAAATTACAAATACTCTGATAGTACCAGATTTATTGTCAATATGTATATTAATATATATTATAAAGGAGTGTAGATTTAACACATAATTTTATTTTAAAGTTACATCATAATTAATATCTTTCTTTATTTGTTCCTTACTTGCACTTTAATCTAATACTCCCCGAACTAATTTAGCATTTACAAAAACAAATGGATGTACCTCAGCTGAGACAGAAGTATTTATGAAGGTGAAAATATTAAATTTCCATGAGACACCAATTTAATAAAAAATAAAAAAAATAAAAAATACAGGAGCAATACGTATAAGAACATAAATGTCAATGAGAGTTAACTTAGTTGGCAAGGTTTATTTATTTTGTATAAAAGAAATTTGGGATCGAATCTCGCTACTAACAGTACTATATTGGTAGACAACATGTAAAAATTATTATAAGTCACTAAAAATATGCATTACTTTAAGCCACTAACAATACGCCACGTCTTGGAATGGATAAGCTTTTCTCCTAATTTTTTTTTTCCTGAATAAAATATACAATTTATATGGAATGGATACCACTACCATGAGGATTTTTTCCTATGCACTCTATAATAAAACTAAAATCTTATTCAAGTCAAACTGATTTTTCACTGTTTATATGAAGGCCTAGTTAGTGGTAATATGGGTTACAAAATTGGACTCAAACTACGTTTGGCATATTAGAGCCTGTTTTACAGATCCAAAGAAAGCTGGATTGGAATCAGTGTGTTCATATACACTGAGTATCCCTTGGACCCAAAATGTGTAATCAAAGGTTCAGAATTTCCTTTGAATTAAAAAAAAAAGAAAAAAAATTCCTTGAGCTTGCCAAGATTGCCAACATAATCCAATTTAAAGCTAAACCAAAATATAAAATCACGTATCAATTAATACTGAAATCACAAAAACACAGAAATTGATATAAAAGGGGGTTCCTGAACCCCGGTGGCTCAATCTCCACCGTTGCATCCACAGGTTCATGAACTTTTGGGTCCACATAAGTATTTCCCAAAAAAGGTAAGCATGCTTTCTATATCTCAAAATCTCTTCTACTTTAGATGGTATACAACAAAAGAAACAAACAATTTACAAAGCTTGTTTCTCACATATAGACTTCCTAAAGTGCAAAGTTTAAAATGTTCAGTGGAATCAACAGCTCAATCCACTGAATGATCTTCGATATTCTCTCCACTTAATCATCACTAAAAGGCAACAAACACTTTTTTCAAGCTGTCCCCACTTAATACATTATCATAACACAAAAAGAACTGAAAGAAGATGAGGGATAAGTTGGCTTATGATCATATGTATTGGAGATATACTCCAATATACATTAAAAAGTGATGGTTCGAAAAAGTGATTATCCAAAATTTAGTGAGTCAACTTCTAGAATCTTAGTGGTGAGGCAAAGAATGTCAAATTTAAGTTGACCTCTTTTTTTGGACCTTGGGAAACTAGTGATTGAAAGCATTTTTTATTCATCACGGCACAAATTTGGATGATGGGTTGATAGATGTGCACTATTGTTTTTCTCAAAAAGATATGACATGAAGAATATAATCTTGAATTTGTTGTATATAGATTATCTTTGTTAATAAAAAACCAGCTCAAGTTGGCCATCAGGAGGGAGTTTGAACCCTCTTGAACTGCAGGTCTGAGGTTTAAATCTTCATTCCAAAGTTTCTCCTGGGAGTATCCTTGTAAAATCTGGAGGATGCAGTAGAGCACCATCTAGTTTCCAGCTGTGGTTCTCTCTGTCCAGTTCTTTCTTGTCTAGTTGCCCCTTCTTTGAAATAGATTACTGTATGATGAGGTTAGATAGAAGTAATCTCGATAAAAGAATTGTTTACTACTACTAGTCTAAGAAAGTTTAGAAAAAAATTACCTTAAATTTATACTCATTGTATTTTTACAATGCTAAAGCTTAGAAAAATGCCCTTAAATTTATACTCTTTGTATTTTTCCTATGCTCTCCATACTTCAAGAATATTATTAAAATGTCAATGCCTTGCTTCACTTTTTCACAGTATTTTGCCGTTGTCAAACCAATCTAAATGTGGAACAACGAGATTCATGATAAAATCAATGGTAATGGAGTTGCAAGCGCACAACAACTACAGAGGAACAATGCTCATTTTTAAATGTCTAGATTAGTCTGGCAATCAAAATTTCGAACATCTATGTTCCTCAACTAGCAGCTTCACAAAAATCCTCGTAACTAACTCATCAACTGCATAAGCAATAGGCAATGTGCGTTTGTCTGCATTCACTGTCACTACAACCAGTAATTTTCCCTTATATTCACTGCACAAATGGTGTCATCAATGCTCACAATTGACCTGCACATACAGAATGCATCAATACATATATCTGAAGATCTTCACATTCTCAAAACTGCATGGATAGTGGAAAAACTGAACCACACTGTCGGGATCAGACTACACCATTTTTTCAACATATTTTGCCAATACTGCAAAATTTGAATTTTTAGTCACCATACACCAGCTGTATAGCCTTTATATGACCATATCAAGACTTCTCGTAAGACACATCTAGATGTAGGTTTTCCTTGATATCAAACATTATGTTTTTAACATTGTACACGGGACATGAACGCATTATTTATCATGTAGCGAACCAAGACATGGTGATCGTTGATCCACTTAGTGATTTTTCTTGCGAATTGACCGGAATGCATCGACCACACTGAGAGTAATTTGGTGCACCTTCATATCAAAAGTATCACGAGTAGACTTGCATTTTACCACCCACGTTTCTTCTCGCTCTCAACTACTCTGAACTCCCTATTCTGCTTGGTGGAGTACAATTTTATTGCCTGCTCAGTTGTTCCTTTCTCTCAAATAACATGTGTAAGCACTCTACACATCCATCAAATTTGTATGTCCACCATCAGTAGGATTGTCATGGGATGCATTCCCAAGATTAGAAAAAAAATGCCATTTCGACAGGAGCATATGCTCGAGAAGGCAACTAAATGGGAATGATATCACGTCGTAGGTCACTTGAAGTGCATGGTCGTGTAGATAGTGTCGTCCGTTGACATATATGTGTAGTGTGTGTCCTTGTCTTTGAAGATGTAGCAAGTGGTAGGAAATTTGGCGCTCATTTAAGTGATGTTATATAAATGTAACACCAGAAAATGCAACAAAAAACTCATAACCATTATGAACTCATTCATTTGAGAGGTTATGAAACCAAAATTTTGTAAAGCTTGTGAGCACAAAAATTTAGGGAGACTATGAACCCAGTTGTTGGAGGATCGTGGACCCATAAACTTTCAATGAGGTACTATTGAATCGAGTTTGATTCGAGTATCGAGTAATTTGACTAGTCTTTTAGTTCTGATATAAGTACAGTATCGAAGTCTGAAAAATCAGTAGCCCAAAGAAATCCGATGTCAACAAATGAAGCGGGCCTAATTCAGAATTTTGTTTGTTTGTTATACCACAACTTGCAAGTGAATTGGGGAATGGCTTTTACCTAAAATCAGGGAATGGGTAGGGAGCAATGGCGAATGGTCCATCCACTGGTTGTGGTCCAACATTTGCTCCATAAATTTAATGTTTGTAGTCTCCTTGTATTTAATTTTATTTCAACGCCTCTCTTTGTCCTACCTACTTTTTTTTTTAATATATAGTTTTCTTGCATTTAATTTATTTCAGCGCTTTTCTTGCCCTGCCTAATTTGTTCCTGAGTAGACGTATCCATAAGAATAGAACTGCAACAAAATTGATTATTAGAGCTGCTACATTTACTGTGACTTGAAATTGAATGAATTTCTTAATATTGTTAGAGATGCATCATCCCCACCTCAAAATATTTTGGCCATGGAAGTAAAACCGTCATCTGGGATGATAATATTTTAGCTATAGTCTACCCTATTGAATTGCACAGGCAGATTTTGTTAAAATTTTCAAAATTGAGGCTTGAATATGTACAAAAGTGACTAATTGATCGAGTCATGAATTGGTGACTCACAGATCGTGGACAAATAGCAAAATGCTCAAACATTGCTTAAGGCCTAATCTCAATAGCTTTTTTTCTACCAAATTTTATCTTCTGATTTTTTTAAAAATCTATTATTTTTTTACTACATGTTTGAATTTTTTAAAATTAAAATTAGAAACAACTTATTTTTAACTTTTTTAAAATTAGATTTTATAGAAAATCAGAAGTTACTGAAAACAAGTCCTAAACTTGCAACTAGATTCGTCCATAGATTCTTCGGGTTAAGAGATCGCGTACTCTAGCTAGAGAACATTGCTCAAATTCGTGAGGATAATCCGTCTGCGATTCTCCTCTTGAACGTTGCGGATACAATCCGTAGAGCAACCTGCGGATCTTTTATCGATAGATTCTAGGTCCCTAATGTGCGGATTCGGGTGCAGCATTCTAATCAGATAATCATGAACCGGATCCATAGATCCTCTCCCAGGATTTAGGTCACAGATTCGTGTCAGAAATTTAATCAATTTTAATGTTAAACTGAAAAGTCACAACTTTTTCTAGAGATACATATCCACAGTTAAAGTCTAGTAGACATATTTTGTTTGAACAGATATCAATGTATAAAAAACCTCTTCCAACAAGCTGTGTGTTACGTTTATAAATAATAGAATGTAGTTGTTGTTTTGATGTGAAAAATGGTAACTCATAATTGCAATTTTATGAAAACTCAAACACTCTCCAACCTTGATACACTAGTACAACGTGATATCAAGGTGGCTTGATATACTAGTACAACGTTATATTAATGTCGCTTCATTTTATTTTAGCATAAATAAAAGACAAATGTGACAGATGAAGTCGTTATTATACTTGATTTAAAGCAAATATTCTGTTTTGTTTTTCTTCCATCACTTAAATTACCTTTCTACTTTCTATTAGTTGTCTACTGTTTAGCCCTTTAACATATTTATGAGGACGAGAGGGTAGGAACAAGTATTAGGTGCATAATGTGCATCACGTGATTACCTGGCTCGCTCAAACCAATCATATTACTAAATACTATAAGATATGGTTCACCATTACCACATGACGACAATTATTAAATCTAATATACCACGTGGCAATATATAAGTGCATTTAATATTTTTATGAGAGGGTAGTTGTCCTTCCCTTATTTTGGAAATTATGTTTTTTTCCATTTAAAAAAGCAGAAAATTATGAACAGGGACTCACGAAAGGGTAAGTTTTAGCAAGGTAATCCATAATCCTTGCCAAAAACAATACATACTAGGGGTGCACAAGGGTTGGATATCCGACCGCATAGGGTATTTTCTGATCCGACTCGCTGAATGTGGGTCAAACAAAAGTGTGACTCGTATCTATATTCATATATGGAGATATCCGGCAGGTCAGATATTCGAATTTTTCTGGTCGGATATCCGCATTATCCGACCTGTACCCGCATATAGTTAAGTTTGCTTTAAATCTTGGATAATCTAATAATAATTAAAGCATCATTTATAACTCCTTCGGCCCCTCTAAAAGTTACCATGGCTTTTGGAGTGGGTTTGTGGGGTTAAGTTTACACTTAGTCTCCATTCCTCCTTTCAGTTGGAGTTGAGTGGGTGAATTCCCTTTCCCCTTCCCCCAATTGTCAAAAAAAAAAAAAACATCATTTATAACAAATATAAACTTAAATAACATATATTAAATCAAGTCTCAGAAACCATGAATTCATAACTAATTCATCATAAGCACTAAAGAAAATTTCAATTGCTTGAGACAAAGAAATATCGTACACACAAGTCTTATAACAAAAATACCAGCCATGTTTTTGAGGCAAAGAATGAAAAAAACAACACAAGACAATTATCATAACTAGAGTTTATAGCACCGCATCTTCAATTCTTTATATTTTAATGTTGATAATGCGATGCTCTTCACTATCTAGGATTTCTACAAAATAAGAATAAAAAATATTGATATCAATATTAGTGAAAAATTAGGAAGGTGACATAAATTAGGGAACATTATAAAATTACATCATTACCCCTATATGCAGGTCGGGTCGAATACTCGCCGTGCTTTTAAAATTCTGATCTTTATCCGATCCGCTTAATAAAGTAACCCTGCATATAACTCTATATCCCGTAAAACCTGACTGGTTGGATTCCTACATTTTTCGTATCAGGTCTGGGTCGGATCAACCGGGCTCTTTGGGTCATTGGGCCAACTTGCACACCCCTAATACGTACGCATCTACACCCAGCTCGTGCAAATCCTCATTTCCTGGATCCGGATCCGGTACTGCTCCATAGCCTTGAATTCCCATAAGAAGTCCTTATGTCAACTTCAAGTGTAGATGGTATTTCCTGTGACTTAAATATTGTACCATTTAGTCTTGCCAAAATGGGAGGTTACTTGCCATCACACGTACAGTGATCAAACTTGGTTAGAAAGGCTCAAGTTTTGGTATTTGGGAGTGGGTGGTGATGAGAAAATGAGGTGGCTTTCACATAAATTAGAATAAGGAGTGGCCAAGTAATGAAATACAGAAAGTAGAGTAGCATTTTAGCCCTTTAACATGGAGCGACAATGACCATATTTGGAGTGCTAATATAGTCTCTTAAAGAAAATATTATATATGTGTGAATGGTAAAGTTATACTAGCCTATTAGAACTTGAAATTCTATCTTAATCATCCACTAATACCTCCTAGAATCCTACTGAAATTTTCACTTGAGAACCAAGTGAATCAAAGTCGAATTAAAACAAGATCAGTAAATGTATGCCTCATTACCTTTTTTTTTTTTTTTTTGGCTAATTTTATTTGACTTAGAGCAACAGATTTTTAAATAAAACTAAGACATACAACTAGAAACTGGTAAAATGGACTCCCATGAGTAATATCTAAATAATACACATTCTTTTGAAGGTCCGCCAAACCTTATCCGTAACCAATGGCAAATGGATAAATAAAATTACATATGACTAGAAGACAAAACGTGACAAGTAGAGTGTGAAATTGGAAAGATGGACAAGATGCCAAGAGCTATAGATGTCAACTCTCTCTTGAGAATAACTGACCACAAAAGAGCCATATTAAGCCTTTAACTTCAATTTCAAAAAAAAAAAAAAAGACTTTAACTTCAATTTCAAAGTTTTTAGCCCATGATTAAAAAAAAAAAAAGAAGGTCACTAAAGCAACTATAGACATGGGGTAGGAGGAAGAAAGGGATGTGCTAGTAATTACCATAAAATCTGTCTATAAATAGCAATGCTTACAATCCTGTTGGCCATGCCATTTTTTTTTTTTTTTTTTGGTTGACTGTTGGCCATGCCATTTTTGGCATATCACAATTGTTTTGAGTAGCAGTACAACTATGACATTAATTTTCATTTTTCTCAGTCTGTTTTCCCTTCCTTACTTGTTTGCCTTTGATCCATATACCAAGTTTACTAAGCTTAATCTCCCTCCTGGACCTATAGGTCCCGAATCTGTTGCACTTGACAGATTTAATCAAGGACCTTATATTGGTGTAAGTGATGGTAGAATTCTCAAGTACAAAGGTCCAAGTGTTGGTTTTCAAGATTTTGCTTACACTTCACCAAAAAGGTAAAATTTTCTTTTCTAAATCGCATTGATCACACCTCTAATACTTGTGTTTGTGACTACATGGAATAGAGTTTATCTAATCAATTTTCATTTTGGCGTAGCGTTTAGTTAGACAATTAATAAGCTCAAAAGATGAAATGACACAACATACAGCAATTGTACTAAAACTATCACTGCTTCAAATTCTATGTCCGCAGAGGTGGTCTATCCCCTTCTGTCCTGCTCTTATATAGATATAACGTGTATTAATTTGTATATGTATTTATTCAAAATAACTTACAAAATTTGTGAATTTTTTAAAAAATACCATGATTTAATACATGTGATAATTGTATAAGAATAGGATAAAAGGGATAAAAGACTTTTGGGGACTGAGGATATGAAGTGAACTATCACCTATCAGGAAAAAGAAAAAGCACCGAAACCAGGCTTAAAAAAACTCTAAAAAAAGTTCTTCACTTAAAATTGGCACATGATTTATATTTCCTTCACTAAGTGAATAATGAGATAAACTATAATCGTAGAGAATTGAGTGGTTTTTGGGCCCAGTGCTATCCACTTTTTGTGCATTACTCAGTGGTTTTGGCACGCAAAGTTAAAACATTATTTCGCAGCCATCGCTTAGGGTTTGTTTGGCTATCATTTTTTCAAAATTTATTTCCAAGCACGTTTACTAATTATTATCTTATCTCACACACACACACACACACACACACACACACACACACATATATATATACATAAACCTTCTAAAAATACCATCTATTCACGAAATAAGATCGGTCAAATAGGCTCAAACTACCCACCATATACATTCATCTCTAGGAAAGTGCTATGATGACGTATATTATGGACATGAGTGGATGAAAGGTAAGTTATATCAAATGAGTAGTGAGTTTTATTATAAAAATGATAATAAGTTGTGCTAATTTTGAATATTGTCCTTCATCCTGATGCTTGATGCTTTTCTAGCTTCCATTTGATCTAACACTTAGAGATATGCCAAAGCAAATTTATCCATGTCTTTCTTCTTCAGGACCAAGCAACTATATGACGGTGTAACAGACGTGAATTTGGGACGGCAATGCGGAAGGTCTCTAGGATTTAGCTTCAACTCTGTGACCGGAGTCCTTTATGCTGCGGATACATTTTTAGGTCTTTCTGAAGTAGGATCCGAATGGTGGCTTGGTACATTAGTTGCAAACAGCGCTGGTGATGTGCCATTCAACTTTCTTAATGGCGTTGATTGCGATCTCCTTACAAGAAATGTCTATATTACGGATGGTAGCCTTACCTTTAATCTAATGTAAGTTCTACTTTATAGAATTCTGTAAGATTTTTGAAAATTCATTTAATTACATTCCACAAAGTAAGTATTTTAGAAATGTTGAAAAATCTTTCACCTTCATATTTTTGTACTCCCATAATTATTGTGCTTGCAAAATTTAGAGGTAAAATTTATTTTTGAATGGTTTATTGAAGGAAATATTGGAAAGCAAGTGAATAAAATTTGATGTTTTGGAAAAGAAATGATTATGTTATTGAGACTTTCCAAATTAGCAAATGTGACAACACCCCAAAAGGGCATACTTATGAGTGTTAAAAAAATTCTGCAGAAATGTTACGACACAGCCCGATTTGCTTAGAGATTCAAGTGGAAGATTAATGAGATTCAATCCTAGAACGAAAGAAGTGAAGGTGCTGTTGGAGGGGCTTGCTGTGCCAGGAGGACCAGCAGTTAGTCCAGATAGCTCATTTCTACTGTTTTCAGAGTCCAATGCTAATAGGATTGTGAAGTATTGGCTCAAAGGGCCAAAAGCAAATACAACTGAAGTTCTGTTAAGTATACCAGAAAGACCATTTAAAATTAAGAGGGCTTCGGCATTCGGAGAATTCTGGGTGGCAGTGAACCAAGATGTCCAGCTACCAAGCTTCACTACACCATTTGGTTATAGATTTAATTCATATGGTCAAGTGCTGCAGAAGAAGGAACTCCAAGGGCAATATTATAATCTTACAATCACTGTTCTGCAAGAATACTTTGGTGCTGTATTGTTTGTTGGCTCACCCATAGCAAAGCTTTGTTGGCATATACAGCAAATAAGGTCAGACAAACGAGCACTCACGAACGATAAGAAATTGAATTTGGAGTGTTTCCTGTATTATGTCGTAACATGATTTGTTCTTTTGAGGAATGAAATTAAGATCTCAGCTTTTAGTAATCAACGCAAAAAATACAAATAATTTATATTCTATTACCCGATTTTAAGGTGTAGAAGGACAGTTTTCTCCTCATTGCAATTTTTTTTGTGGCTTTCGGAAAGTAGTGTAAGATGGCATTTGATAAAACTAAAATTTGACGTCTGAATTTGAAATTTGAAATTTATGTGCTGAAAGTATTAAATTGCTAAATTTATATAGTTGTATCTGTTTGATAATTAAATTAATTAAATATCTCACTTCGTAAATAGTAATAATTTTATCTTTAAATGATAAAACAATATATAAATAGTTTTTGTGCATGATAAGGAGAAAGAAAGAGTGTGCGCGTTTGTGTGAGAGAAAAAGTGCAAAAATATTTGTGTCCAAGAGAGTATGTGTATGAATCTGAAAGTGTATGCGTACAAAGAAAGTATGCAAATGTGTGAATGAATAAAATTTATGTATGTACATATATGTATGAGAAAGAAAATATATGTGTAGATTGAGGGGAAATAGTATATTTATATGTATGCACGAGTGTATGCGCAAGAGAATGAGCTGGATCAATTCTTCAATGTCTCGGACCAAGCCTGCAGTCAACACAGATGCATTTGCTAACGAAATTATGCTATTTCTCCTAACCAAAGGTTCAAAGTTCACTTCATCATCTACACTGGATGCAACACAACCCATTTTAGCCATCTATGATAGAAAGAACCATAGTATAAACTACTTGGATTATTTATGGAGTTAGAAACCGTCGCATTTGATTTCCTATGACAATTACATCTTAGGTTTTCAAACCTCAAATTCTCAATCGATATACCGTTGTTTGATAAAAACCAGCTGTAATTGGATACAATTATCCTCAACAATCATTTTGAAACACCAAATCAAAAATCTCCATATCCAAAAGAAACCCTAAAACTATACATATTTTGATCATATAATATGCCTGTAAATGTTGAGAAGAAAACTAAGAGCAATTTTATAGGCTAATGCGAGGATATAATAATTCTTTTTCTAAGATTTTCAGACGTGTCATCCTCATTTTTTACATGGGAAAGACGAATCTCGCCTCAAAAAACCATAAATATTTTCTTCAAACTCGATTTATGGGTATTCAAAAATTGATGAAGGCTATTTTAGTCCATGAAGCAAGTTTTTTACATGGGAAAGACGAATCTCACTTTAAAAATCACCAATATTTTTTATAACACGATTTATGGGTATTAAATCATTGATGAACTCTATTTTAGTCCACGAAGCAAGTTTTTTACATCATAGTTATGAACAAGAGGGTATTTAGGACCCGCAACTTTATTTAGCTGGCATCGTATGTTTTTAAATTCAAACTGGACCAGCCGGTTGAATTGCGAATTGGCTAAACATCCGGTCCAATTATTTGTAAAAACTAGATTTAAAAAAATCGGTCAAACCTGGTCACCAAGAAAAAATCGGTTTTGACTCGAAAAAAATAGATTTTCAAATGTCTTTGGCTAGTTATGTTTTTTTGAACTCATTAACATTTTTTTTAACTCTTGACTGAAAAAAAAAAGACAAAATTTATAAGCATATATTATATATATACCTATATTTACGTATATATTATATATATACCTATATACGTATGATATATTTGTAACGTCATTCGATTCGACTTCAAATTAACTCCCGGTCAAATCCATTGATCTCTGATCCCTAATCTCGGTCGAGTCAATGCTCGGCCTGAGTTTGAAAACATAACTGACATCGAGAGATTCTCTAACGTCTACCAACGTAAACTGTTAGTGATTTTGGGGTTAGACTATGACCTAGTTTTTTTCTTTTTTTTTAAGAAAAATGACTATGACCTAGTTAATCATAAAGTTTATTTGGTAATTTGACCAAACTACCGGAGGTATATGTAATTAATTCTAATAATTAATATCATCTAGAGCTGCAACGATTCCTGCAACCTAATACTAAAGACTTGTTTGTCACTTGAATGCAGCCACATGATATTCTATTGCATTTTGTAATGCAATTTTTATTCAGTCATCGTACAGCATAACAAATACTCACTTGCAATTTTTGACTGCTCATACATAAATATTATTTGATCTTAATAAGAAAATCCTTTGAGCAAACATTCCTTTCTTTTTTTGCGCAACCAATACTTGTCACCTATGTTTTCAGACTCGGACCGGGTATTGACCCGGTTGAGCTCAGGGGTCAGGGGTTAATGGGTTCGACCGAGGATCGATTCGGAGTCGAACCGGATGACGTCATAGATATTATATATATATATATATATATATATATATATATATATAACACATATATACACTTACTAATTTTTTTCTTAATTTTAGTTGTAGTCCAAAAAAATTATAGCCAAAATACCCTCAATAACCATTCTAATATCTTGCTATTAACAGTTAAAAAAGCATTGAATTGAAAAAATTAGCAATAAATATAATGGACTCAAATTATTCACTTTTTAATATAATTAGTATAAAGAAGTAGAAGTGAGACACCACTAATATTTTGTAATTGGTCAAAGAAGTTAGTTGCCTTTTGACCGATAACTGGGCCAAACAAATAAAAATCATGTACTGATTTAGCATTGATGTTCATTTGTTGGATGTATGTTAATGGGCCCATGTCATTGTCAAAACTCAAAGACAAATAATTGCTGGAATCTATTTTGTTCAGACAATGAATATAGGAAGCCCACAAACATGTATAGGGGCCCATATCTGATGAAGTCTGGAGCATTAATGTAGCTGGATTGGACAAAAACAAAAAAAACAAAAGTGGCTGGGCGGTTTTCCATTTCCGATTTCCGATTTCGGTTTTACCCGGTCAAACTCGGTTTTTTACCTAGTTTGACTGGGTTTTAAATAACCGATTTTTTACTCTAACTCGGACCGAACACTTGATCGGTTTCCAGTTCGACCAATTCGACCGGCCGGTCCGATCCGAGTTTAGAAAACACAGCTTGTCACACCCCACGCGTGAGCTTGAACCCACCACATCCTGAGGTAAATACTATAAAATACAAGTCGTAAAACAAAACAGAGCAAGTAAATGTAAACCATAAGATTATAACAGGTGCAGAGGCTAAAATTCCTATCAAAATTTTGGTAGTGTTTTCCTTCTATTTTGAACATTCCTAAATCTGTAAATAGTCATCAATACAAGCAAATTGCATTCTCAACTCTTATAATATATCATCAGTCCAAAATTAATAACTAAACATTTAAGACGTACAAGTCATAATCCACGTCAATAGTTCCAAATACATTGCATGAACAACCAACAAAAGCCAAAAATTCTAGTCATAACCACCTTGATGATTCTTTGGCTTCACGGCTCAAAACCTAGGCAAAACTCCGAAAGTCTGCTAAACCTGTAAACATTAAATATAAGGAGTGAGCAATCCATTGGTCGACAAGATATCATGGTACAAACTACCAACGTGAACCTGTTACATAAATAAATATATAGTACTTTAAATCCATAATTCATATATAAATTTCCACCTCCAAGTCAAAAAAACTAATATCATATTCATTGTAAATACTGATGCGAATCAAGTCGCACATATGCCACGAGCTTGGAGACGATGGGGTGATGAGTATTTCAAGCTTTCACATCATGTTCGAGACATCATGCAAAGATTTGGAGGCTTATTAGCGCCAATGCAGTACAAGTGCATCATCATCGAAAGTTAACCTTTGAGAAGGGGCTCAAGAGTGCAACCCTTGTTCGTGACTTTCAAGAGCAATTTAGAGTGCTTAAGGCAATAGGAGGCCTTGTCATAGAAGAGGCAAGTGATTGGACACTCATCCGGGTGGAACAAGGCACTCAAAACAAAGTGCTAGAAAAGTTAGACAGAGAGAAGTCGCGCCTCGAGCCATGCCCAGAAGTTGGTTACTACCCAATGCTAGCAATTCCAGAGAGGAGCCCCGGGGCAAGGTGCGCTCACGGCTGACCATTAACTACCCGCGGCAGGTGCATCGTTTCTCAGCCGTGACTTGATTTCTCACCAACAGTCCGCGGCTGAACTTCAAAAGAGCCTAGCGGTTGCCTGGCGGCTAGTTTACGAGTTAGGTTATTTTTAAGTTTTTGCATATTGTTTTCCATAGAATATTCTAGTAGGACTTCTATAACATCTTGTAGCTTATTATAAGGATACTTTGGCATTGTTTTTCACACATTTGATTTTGAGAGTTCATTCTCTTGGCTTTTATGAAAACTTTTCTTTGAATACTTAAGAATATATTTTTGGGTGTTCAATTTGGCTTATTAATCAAGAATTACAACTTAGTTGTGACTCCTTTTGACTTTAATCTTGGTTCGCTAATTCGTTCAATTACAGGTTAAGATCATATCAACAAATCCGTAACTAGGGGGATTAGAAGAGTCGTGGAGTTCCATCCATCCAAATGTTGATACAATACGTCTAGATCAGGCTTGACAAAATATGGCTTTCGTTGCTTAAGGGCGGCTTCGTATCAAATGTAGTGATATAGGTTTGAGACAATTAGTAATCTTCTCAAGCAACAACTGATATCTCCTGGTCTTCAATCCCGTTGGGAGGATCAAATATAAATTTTCAACTATTCATCTTGTTGGATAGGCTAAATACAAATAAACTAGTCCTGTCAACCAATTATAATCACACGAGCAGTTTCATAGCGCATATGCATATCATTAATGTTTCATTTTGTGACAGCTTTTTATGACGGCTCTAGGATAGATAATGCGCAGCTCTACTTTTTGATTACTCAAGAATTGATTTTTTATGCTTTGGGCAAAGTTCAATTGCAATGTTTCCTGGTGCTGTTTCTTGGTTTGATATCATTTATGGTCACATTGCTCATCATAAGAAGTAGAGATTACCAGCTGGATGTGTATTCCGAACAACTTCACCTATTTGGTAATCAGTTTGAGTTTGGCTACAGTCAATCAATTCATTAGACAAGATGTTGATAGACTTTCATTACTGAAGAAGTTAGAAGGGATTATACTCCATATATGTTACATAGGATTCTATCAAATTTTATTTTTTATTTGGATCTTGATTTAATAGTGTTTGACTAGTATGCCTCTGATTTTGAATGTACTTATTCCTTCGGGATTTTTTTTAAATAGACTCGGTCCATATAGACCCAATGATTCAGATCTAAGCCACCAAGACTTATTACCATTAGGTCCACACGGACCGAGTCCATGATAAAATTGGCCATTCCTTCACATTATTTAACAAGATGCTTATTTCAAAAATATTTATCAAGGAAATTGTCGCATTTAATTTAAAAGGAGTATGCAGTTACAACATAGACATGCATGAACTTTGGTGACTCAGATCTAGAACCATTATGTCTACATAGACGGGATCTATGATAGAATTGGCCATTCCTTGGCATTATTTAACAAGATGCTTATTCCAAAAATGTTTATCAAGGAAATTGTTGCATTTAATTTAAAAGGAGTATGCAGTTACAACATAGACACGTATTAAAAGGAGTCCCTGCATTCAAAGAACAGGCAAGCAGCGCAACTCGTGTGAATGCAATTTATATGCATGCCGTGTTCTGACCAAGAGAAGCCCTCAGAGCTAACTGATCGAAAACAAACACTCTCCTCCAGCCTTCTCAATTCTTGTCCTAGCCCTCTCCGCACTGTAAACCTCAGAGAAGCCACCTTCAAAGCTGGCACTTCGTAAACCCTAGTATCATCCATAACTGTTCCAACAAGCACTCCAATCTTGTCCTCCTGGACCAAAAAAGGAGACAGATGCAATTGGCTTACAACGCCAAAGTCATCTCGGTTAACTTCATCAATCCAATGGAAGAACAACAAAATTCAAAGAAACAAGGGAGTACCTTTCCTTTCATGAACTTGACAAGTCTAGAGGGCAACAGAGGCTTATTAATCTTAACTCATGAACAGCTCTTCAGTAGCACAGCATTGAACTTGCTCCATCCTCCTCACCAAAAAATCGATACAACTACCAACATATAAACAACCTCACATTTTCATTCTAATCAATAGCAAAAATATATTTGTCTGACTATAAATATGCCTAAAAAATGAATATGCTGAAATAAAAATAAAAGGTAAAAAAATATATCTTTATGATCATCAAAAAATGAAAGTCTTCACAAAGCATCAGGTATAATAATATATGAAGAGATAAAAATTAAAAAATAAAAGCACCTTGACAAGAAGTTTGAGATAGATATCATCAGATTTTGGGGCGGTATGCTTTGTTTCTTGACTTTGCCACCAGCTTTCAAATTAATACCCTAAAATTCCCAAACATATTTAAAAAAATGTTGCATCTTTAGTTCACTTTCATTAAAACTTCTCATCAAATTTTGATTATCTCGTCGCTTTCATCTTTAGTTCACTTTCATTAAGACTAGCTCTAACAATTTCCTGGACCTTAAAGCCTAATTGTGGTTAAGCGTTGAAGATAATCAGGTGTAAAGCACAAAGACACAAATAGGTGTATATTCTTACAATTTCTGGCACTCCTTATCAATACAAGTTGCTTCGCTCCTCTTTCACCTTTCCTGGTCCTGTTCCACGCATTGTCAAATGAATTTTCTTCTGCTTTCTTTCCTGAGCAACCATTAAAGATATAATGGGGTTATATTTTAAGACTAAATTAAAAATGCACACTGCAAAGACTTTCCATCTCTTCACATTCACTCATGCACATTGCAGTTAACTTTAATCCACATATGTGGTACCTTATGATGATGCTTATGCCCATTTCTTAACCAACACAAGAGCTTGTAGAAGCAGCCGACACCATTACACCTGAAAATTGGACAACCATAATAGTCAATGTCAGAGACAAACCCCTCATTTAAAATGACATGTATATTCATAAGTTAATCTTTTCAATTCACCCCTCCTACAGGGAGTAAAAATGTGCATATCCCAAGAATTGCAATCACATAGTAATTAACTACAGACATTTGTCTCAGCTTATAGACAGAACACCAGACAACAATATGTAGCAATTTTTTTTATGGAACTTGGATACTAAATTTGTTGGGCAAATAAGCTCATCATGCGATGATTTTTAACTAATGAAATTTTCACTTGACACAAGACAAGATGGCATTGAAATGCATTGGAGTACAAAAAAGACAAAGTGATGAAATAAAAAGATCATCTTTTGCATGCCATATGAACAGAGACGCCATGCAGGTTGTATCGGAAAAACAAATAACACGGAGGAGACAAAAACCAAAAAACAAAACAGACTCACTTTCAAACTTGTTAATTTCTCAATCATCAAGTCCGCAACACCATGGAGCTCAGTATATGTAGACTTAGGATATGGATAAATGTCAGACATATATGTTCATAAGCAATGTAAACCTAAGATTTTCACATACCAATCTGATGAAGTCTATCTGCCACTTTCTGGCCAAGGCTAATATTATTGTGGATTCTACAGGCACCCAGAAGTACTTTCAAAATCACAGAATCTGGCTGGAAAGGCATCTTGTTCATAACAGACTCAGCCTCAGAGAGGCGCCCCGCTCTCCCAAGAAGATCTACCACAGCAGTATAGTGATAGATTGTAGGTGGGATCAGGTAATACTGAATCATGGAACTAAAGTAGGACAAACCTTCAGCCACCAGTCCTGCATGGCTACAAGCACAAAGGAGCCCAAGAAAACTAATCTGATCTGGAATAACCCCTTCATGTTTCATTTTCTGGAAAAGTTGGATAGCTTCTTCAGCAAATCCATTCTCCCCGCAGCCAGTCAGAACAGTATTCCATGTTACCAAATCTCGTTCTTCCATACCCTCAAAAGCCAAAACACCATCCTCAGGACCACACTTGAAGTACATGTTTACCAAAGCATTACCGACAAATAAATGGGAAACCAATCCAACCTTTATAAATTAAAGCATGGATTTGCTTTCCAAGCTTGGCTGCATGTAGACTCGCACAAACATTCAGAAGAGATATGATGGTTAGTTCATTTGGTTTTATACCCTGACCTAACATGTCTAGGAATAGTCGAAAAGCAAATTCTCCTTCTCCAGCTTGCACATAAGCTGACAACATTGAATTCCACGATACAATATCATGTTTTGGCATCTTCTGGAAAGTTCTAAAAGCACAATCCAACATGTGATTTTCAGATAAACCAGTGATGAGAGCATTCCAAGAGATAGTATCTCTCACCCTCAAAGAACTAAATACCAGAGAACTTGCTTCTATATTCTTGAATTTAGCATACATTGAGATCAACCCATTTCCAATGTAGGTATTGTCTATGTATCCTGATGTAACAACAAGAGAATGTATCTGCCTACCAACTTTGTAATCTCCACAGTTACTACATGCCAAGAGAGCACTTGCAAATATAGAATGACCAGGGAAAATCCCTGACAAATGTAGCTCAGCTAACACCTCCAGAGCTTCTTTACTTTGTCCATTCTGCACGAGCCCAGAAATCATTGTCCCCCAAGAAGCTAGATTTCTCACAGGCATCCCCGCAAACAGGTTTTTAGCCTCCTCAACCATCCCCTGTTGTGCATATCCACCGAGCAGAGCATTATATGTAATAACATTTGGGTTCCCAAGCTCATCAAATAAAATTCTTGCCTCCTCTAACCTCCCATTCTGAGCAAATGCACTCATCATTGCCGTTTTTATATCAACACTTTTTTCAGGGACTTGTCTATACAACAAAATGGCTTCTTCCAACCTAGAACATTGTGAGAAGGCTGTGATCATTGTAGTGTAGGAATAATCATTCTTCTCTTGCATTCCTTCAAAAAACTTGATAGCAAAGTCTAAACTCCCAATCCTTGTCAAAGCATTCAAAATAGCAGTCCCCGCCACTACGTCTTTGTCAGACCCAATCTTCATCGACAAAGTCAATAAACTCAGTACTAACTTCAAATTATCCAACTCCATTGCTGCCGAGAATGCAACCACAAATATTGCCTGGTCTGGCTTGACCTCCCTCCTCCTGTTCACCTCCAAAAACAAATCCCATGCTTCCTCATAATCACACATCTTCGCATACCCAGAAATCATCACCAACCATGACACTGAATTCCTCTCTGGCATTACCTCAAACAGTGCACGAGCCTCCCTCACTCTGCCACGCCTACAATACCCTGTGATCATTGAATTCCAGCTCGAGACATTCCTCTCACCCATTACATCAAACAACTTCCTGGCATTAATAACATCACCATTTTCCAGGTACCCACTAATCATCGCGTTATACGAAATAATATTTCTCTCGGGCATGGCCTTGAAAAGTCCCACAGCCTCACTAATTCTTCCAATTTTGGCATACCCAGATAGCATTGTGGTCCATGTAGTCACGTTCTTATCTTGGCAAATGTCAAAGAGAGCCTGAGCATCCTTAATGCGTTTGTTTTTGGAGTAACCAGAGATCATAGAGTTCCAGGTAACGGAATCTCGTTGGGTCATTGAATCGAACACCTTGCGTGCATCATCTATTTTGCCGAATTTTAAGAGCTCACCTATTCTTTTGTTGCAATGGAAAATATTGGTTTTCGAGTTGAAGAGAAAACGAGACATAAAAGAATGGATTGTTGAGACATAAGGAAGGAGAAGAAGGGTGAAATTTAAAGTTGGATTGGCGGACGATATAAACAAAATGGGTTTTCTCGTTTGGACGATTGTTTCTCTTCCCCGGCCACCACCACCACCACCACCTCCTTCTCCGTCGCAGCAGCCACCTCTTCCTCCTCCAAAACACACACTCACACACTATCCGAAACCTCCCATCCGTGGGAAATTAATATCAAGTCACTATTATTAAAAGTAAAACTAGAATTCCTGAAGTCACTAATTATGCATACGTTGTTTAAAAAAATATGTTAATAATTTTTATTTTATTTTTAGTGAAAAAACCAGATTTCTATTTTTTTAAAAACGTGTTTTTAAAAATATTACTATCTAAATGCCAACTGTTTATTAAAAACAACAATCTAAACGGATTTAAAAAATATCTACGTTAAAAGTTTTTAATAAACACCCTAAAAATAATTATTCAAACGGAGCCAGAATATTTTGATCACCGGTGCTTTGCTCGATCATCTGTAATTCATTTTTTTATATTTTTTGTTTGATCTTTTAATTAACATGCCAACTGTAATTCATTTTTTAATTTTTAATTAACATGTTGTTTGGTTAAGGTTTTTTGGAAACATGTTTTTAAATAACTTTACTTGTTGACCTTTCAATTTACTTACAAATTTATCAAAAAAAAAAATCTCTAAAAAAACCTTTCAACATTTAACATATAATGTTTAGTGTTTACACATGATATCAAGGAAAGATAATCTGTGAAATCATATGTAATCTACTAACTTTTTGCACAACAATTTGAGCGTAATTCAATTTTAGTGGTTTTTTTCATTTCCCAGAAAAAATAGAAAAAAATCAATTTTAGGAGGATATAGAGGATTCTTGTAATTCATTATATTTATCCAAGAATTTTATCATTCAACATCAATATTGCGATGTTTGAACTTTGTAGTTAGAATAATAAATGTTAAAATGTTGAATTAGATGGCAAAATTTTCAAGCAATATTCAGATGAAAAAACTTTTACTCTGTGTGGTTAATCAAGGAACCAGTTCCTAGCCCTTGCGCTCTTTGGGAGTATGAACTTATCTCACTAGTCAATGATACCTAACTAGCAAAATAGAAAAATCTTAATAGTGTATGCCTGTTTGTTTGGTATTATTTTTTAAAAATATATTTTTAAAAACTCCAAACACATTTTTCAATCACCTCTTTACCTTGCATACTTATTTACCAAAAAAATTTCCTAAACTACTATAATAATATTTTTGAAAAAAAAACACCTCCCAAAAATAACCATCCAAAAGAAGTATTACAATATTTAAAACTTTTCTTCAAACATGCTTCTAAACAAAAGATTCAGATAATTCAATGTTTCACTCAAGACGTTGGCAAAAAAAATTGAAAGAAAGAGTCAATTCTGAATTGAAAAATAAGAGTAACCAAATTGAATTTTAAAAGTAATTGGACTAACTAAACTTTATTTAAAAAAAGCAATTCCAATTTTAAGTGTCAATTTTTAAAATCCACTATTAACAAACTTTTTTTTACATGTCTAAAATGTAACATTCATAGATATTATAAAGACATTTAGAACTATTAAGTCATTCATATTTGAATCTAAGGCAATCTAAAAGCATACTTAATTTTTTTATTTTACTTTTGGATTTGTGGACTATTCTTTGATTTTAGGCTCTTATGAACTTATGTTTCTTATTATTAACTAATGTGACTTAGATGCCAAGCAAAAGATGCAACACAAGTACTTTTTGTACATAAATTGGAAAGAGTTAAAATTTGTAATTTTCTTATTTGTGTTGCAAAACACTTGAGATTGTATGAGTCAATTTTTATTAGTCTAAACTCATTTTTATGTTGTAATGTTATTTTTGTAAAATAGATTATATTTTCATTTGTATGTTTTGGTAAATTAACTAAATACTATAAGGTTTTGATTATTCGTTTTACCCGATTCTTTTTAATAGGGTAATTGATGAAGCGATAACCTAATTAATGAGGGTCAAATATAGTTAACAAATTAGGTAAACTAATAATACGAATTTTGATTAGTATATTAGATGTATGGACCAATAAATCAATCGATGCCCACCCAATTTACATTGTTCCAACGACACCAATTCTGTAGATATCCTAACATATTCTACTCTAGTTGATAGTGAGGAAGTTACTTAATACATGTTCACAGTTTCAAGATTTTGTGCAAGACAAGAAAGGCAAGAACACAAGGCAAAATGAGCATTTTGATATAAACTACCTGAATTTGTTAATCGTGTCAATTTAGGATAATTATAAGTGTAGAGATTAATGATATTCAACAATTTTATAATAGTTTCATTTGAAGCATTAAAATTTTGCATCTTTCAATTAGTGAAGTTATCTTTATCATGATAAACTATTTAGTTTTCATTTCAAATCCATCACAATCAATATGAATTAGTGCTTTTCAAGTGCTAATCAATCAAGTATTACTATAGAAACATTTTAATAGATTTAGTCCTAATTATTTCACGCAGTCATCATATTATACAGTTTTACTATCTAAAGGGATGTTTGATAACATAATTAAACATATAAAATTAATTGATTCAGATGTTAAACACATTAAGACTGTTTGATAAACCAAAATAGAACTTCTTAAATAGCTAAGTGTCACTAAAAATCTAAACAAGACGTAGTACAAAAAATAAGTGATATCAGTTGTACTTATTGCTTAATACAAAACAAAACTCAGATGTTTGGGTTTTAAATCATATATTTATATGATGAATATAACCCTACAAAAGTACATTTTATCCTATCCTTCTCTCTTCTCACTCTCTTATAGTTTCTTCGCTATCTTTTATTTTTGACAACTATGATAGTTTTTTCCTATCATAGAAGACAATTTAATCGAACTTCTCTCTCTTTATGTTGTCTAAAGGTATGCAAACATGATCTCATATACGTGTGTGTCTCTCCTTGTGTGTTGTTTGTAACAATTATACCTGTCTATTGAATGTTTTTATATGTATGTATCTCTTGTTTCTATTCACAAGAACTAAATAGTGATGAATTCTTGAGAAAATATTTGTTTTACGAAAAGTTGTTTGATACCATTAAATTTGGTAAAATGGTACATCAAATTTATAATAATACGTAATAGGTGTTATGTTATAAGATTAGTTTCACAAACCTAAAAATGACTTCACGTAGGGGACAAGCATTGGGCGGCGAACGCTAAAAATCAGGCCAATGCCTGATCCCAATTAGAAACATTGGAAACTAGCACATTTACATAAAAATCAAAACCAAACTCCAAATATAACAAATTAATTAATTTTGTTAATCCGATTTATGCTCAACACATAACCACATTAGGTAAATTCAATAAGTAAAAATAAAGACAACAAAAGCATAAGCATATCAAATACCCTAAACCCATTATCTTTGTAATATATTCACAACACTAAGAAAAATGTTCACGGAAAAATGTACAAAAAGCTAGTCAGTCAACTGTTAGCAACACTAAATTGGGTTTCGTTCAATTACATTTTGCAATGTGGATGTCATTTGTTGAAACCGCAACATTTGTATGGTATCGATCATGATTGCTTGTATCGTCGTATCCTAGTACGATGCTAGGAAGCCTGGAGCAATGCTAAATATAGAATTTACAAGGTAATACTTACTAGTTTGTAATATGAGCAACACACTAAACATATTACTGATGAACGTTATTGAACCAATTGTAACTGCAATGAACACACGATCAACATACTTAGATGAGACACTAGAAATCTGGTGGGCCCATTCATAGCATGTTGAAGAACTCATGCGTCGTGTGTACTACCCTCCCAAATAGCATACACAAACACGAATCGTACATCATGGTCATATAGGCTAAAACATTATGCAATTGTAACCCAATGTCTATTTGTAAATTCAAGTTGCTTGGTTTTTGGTATATAAACTGGAATATAAGTGCCTTCTATTACCCCTATTGCATCCTTAAAAAAAGAAAATCATCGAATACTGATAAAAGCAAATGTAAACTGAACTTATAAAATGAACTATTATATGAAATTGAGCCATTTTCTTAAACTAGGAATAAAACTACGAGTTATGCAAAAGTCAAGGATACATTTGGTCATTCGTTCTTGGGTCTTATAATTGTTGTCTTGAACAAGCGTAGTCCTTTAATTAATTGATATATATTTTGCTATGTCATTTCATAAAATCATTGAAATATCCGACTATGCAATAAAATCGAACATTGTAGTTTAGCATAATGAGAGTCATAGTAAGCATCTCCTCAATCATCGCATGTTTGTAAAGGTTTTGAGATATATATTTATTTACTAACGAGTGTGTTGTGCACATAAACTTGTAATCTTTCACCAAAAAGGTAAATGAATATGCTAGCTTATTTCCTGTGTACTCAGAGTCCAGTTCTTTACTGTCTCCTCAGGTTTTAAAAGAAGCGATCAGCAATGTGAAAGAGAAGGCAAATGCCAGAATTTTAATGCCTGGTCAAATTTTCAGCTTTTTACAAGTTCTAACATATTCAACATTTTTAGTCCTTTTTCAGAAGTATTAATTTGTCAAAAATATTGGGTGTAAGTTCTTAGAACAAGAGAGAAATGCATCTGGAAATTTGTTGTGGTGCATAAATTGTCTACTAGACAAAAATTACGAAGTTCAATCCATAAATAAGCACAATATATCATTCGAAATTCTATTGTTTTAACACCAACTGAAAAAATATTAAATAAAATTAGAGTTTTGATTGACTGCTAGTTGCTTGAGATTCTAGTTTTATACTGTTGACACCAAGATGGAACTAAAAATGAATATTTACAATTTAATTGATCTATCAAACTATCACTTATGAATCAATAGAAAGTCCCTAGTATTACACAAGATATATTACAGTTTTCAGGTAACATTTGGCCAATTAAATCCTGCAACTATATGTGTAAAGTAGCATTGCCAGGCATCACCTAGTCCAATAAACTGACCTGAATGAGGTGAAATTTTTTTTTTTTGTGGTGATATGCTCTTCATTAGTTGAGAAACTTCCATATACATTATATTGTCATGTATAGGTAGCAATATATTTTATAATTGTGATTTTTCTTTTCATTTTTTAAATATTGAAGGTACATTGATTATAATCCAAGTAGACTACAAGACTACACACCAAATTAGTCCAATTTATACAATATGGATGGCCTCAAGGATTTGCTTATTGTAGCTCTGCATTTGGCATAAACAATTTCTGTTACAATTCCTTTGTTATTTTCTTATTCCTCAATTTATTTTTCTAAACTCATAATTGTCTCCAATATTAACATCCAATTTCATATAAAATTGGCACAAATGGCTTGTGACGTTTCCTCAATAAATAAGGTTAAACCAATTATTCGCTAATATTAAACATGCCCATTTTGCATAAAATAGAAACTATTTCAAATCTATGTACGATTTCACAATGATTGCTTCAACTTCTCTTTATCTGCTTTGAAGCATGATTGTTGCTCATCCCACCCGATTCCTGTCTCAAGTTTCAAACTCCAACTGGTAGATTATTATAGCAACAACAATGCCTAACAATCTTTTAGTATTTTGAACTTAGTTGTTCATCAATAACATTAAAGCCGGTTGTGGCATTCAAATAATTCGCCATTGCAACCCAATTATTCTTACTAGTGGAATTCTTAGTTCCAAAAGCCATCTATTTTCTAGTCTACTAATACGTTCGCAAATGTCATCTTCTCTTTAATCCTTCCAGTTAGCCTTCTTACCTATCTAAATCAAGTACATATAAGTATGTTAATACATCAACATAATGACATTAAAACATTAATCACATGCACAAAATCACATATGACACATAGGACGTTCAATTTCTGAAAAATTATCAACATTATAATTGTTCTATCATACCTAGAAGAAATTCTATAGATGCATCTTGAAGGTGTTCGAGTCACAAACTGAATGAACAACAATGGATGAGAACGTTGCAATATGCTTCCTTGAGTCATATATAATATCTCAAATAAATTTTTTTCTTATTACAATATATACAATTGTAAGTCTCTCATCTGTTTTGAAAATACCTAGATAATTAGCCAATCTTCGTTTTTGGTTGGGCGGCTACCCTACGATTCACTGAACATTCACCCCACAATCTTTTACGCATATATTTCGTGAAAGAAGCACAAGAATAACACCTTGGATACTCAAACTCACATTATGCATTCACTAAATTATCAATTATACGTTAATAACATGGTGTTATTTTGGAAGCTGACAATGGAGCGAGTATCAATTACTAAATGCTCGTCACAAGGATAGCATCCCTAATAGTTTGTCACTATTCATTCCCAATTCATAGCAAACACAAATAGTTATCTTCATATCAGAACAACAACAAACTAACTGAACTTTGCATCCTGACATTATTTGCAATTGAAAAATAATACAATCAATTGGGCAAACCATCATGGCAAGAAACAAAATAATGTACCATAACAATGTGGAAGATATCTTTAAATCTTCTGTTCTCTCTCTTCTTCTACTAGACCCTTGCCCTCACAATTTTGCAATAAAAAATAGCTTCACCGCAACTCATCCAAACATAAATCGAGTACCCACTTGAAACCCTAAACAACCCCAACCTAGTGAGCACAAATATTGGCCCAACCTATGACGATTGATGAGGGATCTTGGAAAGGGAGAATTGATGCGATAAAATCAAAATGTGGGAGCTAACAACAGATGAGGAAGACAACCACAAATAAAAAAAAAAAATGGCCATTGCTCACTACTCCTATTCTTTTCATATTTGACAGGAAAATGCTTTGTTTGTTTGTAAAGCCAAATGAAGACATAGACCAATATTTCCAAAAAAAAAAAATGAACAGTAAATTTTTTGACTTTGTAGAAATTTTTTTTAATACAATTCAAACACAACTCCCAAATTTTTTTGCAAATAATTTTGATAAATGACATCCAAACATAGCTATTATTATTCTTTATATATTATAGCTATTTAGATACATTATTATTTGACATTTTGATAAAGTTAAGCGCACTAAATTCTATTGTGTTTTGGAAATAATTGTATTTGAATACAAAAAATGAGATATTTTAAGCGCAATAAACAATGACAATACTTTAAAAAATTTAATTATACAGTGATATTGCAAAACAAATTTTGTGAAGATAAGTTATATATATTTTTTAAACATGAAATAGCATAAAATATATTTATATTATTTTATTCAATTGTTATCATTTTCTTTTCAATGTAAACCATGATAGATTGCTAAATAGGATTTATTGAACTCATAATTCATTAGATACGTTTTATGAATGTCAACTAAGTATCGTAAGTAAATTGCTTCCCGGACTATTCAATCATTTGATAACCAGAGTCATTCTTTGATAAATGATCACTATGAGTCAGACTCAATAGAATTTGATTAATCCCTTCTTCTGTCGTTAAGGTGGAGAATTGAACCAAGAATTCTCTTTCTTCATCACCAATCGAATCACTGTTCACAACCCATGGTAGGCTTTTTTCCTTGTGAGCTTTAAATTGAGCTGATCCCTCATTTCGTTAGTTAGAGTTTGGCTCTTCTTAAGTTGCTTGCATGCGCCTAGAGCTATGTTGATGGAACTACTTTTTGAAAGATAAATCCCATTCTTCAACCCCAAACCTTTTCTTGCCTTAGTTTGATGGAATGCAAAGCGAATGTAGATAATGTAACTAGTAAATATGTTCCTCCACACATCAATATATTTTATTGTTTGGGAGGAATTACTCTTACTTGTTCTTTAGCACAAGTAGCTACTAGATTTGCTATGACTTTTTACTTTCCAATTTGACCTATGGATGAATATGCAAGGATGATAACTTATATGCTGTTCTATATCTCCATGAATATAAGAACTTTTGCTTGCATTGTATTATTTGGTCTACGTACTAGAACAGATAACATTCGAGATTATGCAGGATTATACACGAAAGATCCTTTTTTGGCTCTCCCTTTAGCCCTTTGTCTCTTATCATTTCTACCATTATTATGACATTACATATGTGAAGTGTCTAATATAAATAGAAATAGAAGAAAAGTTATATTTATTAAACACGTATACAGATATTAATACCCATCTTCTCTTATTGACATTCTATATTGAGGCAACACGGGTTGTGCTCTATTAAAAGAAATTTTCTATTTTCTATTTTCTATTCAATTCAAAAGTGAGATATGAAATTTTTTTGATAATTCCTTACTAGGCAACATATATAAATAAAATAATAGACATCTGTGTAAGAGATCCTGCTCTAGGGTTTACATATACTCATGATTGTTATTATAATTGAAATTGAAGGGGGTTTTTTAACTCAAAAAATTTCAATTTTCTTATGTCATTAGAAAAAGAAAATCAAATTTTGAGATTCAAACCTTTGATGAATTCGCATTTCACAGTCAATAGTTAATGGTTCAAATTTGTAATAAATTTGGACTTGTGCAAATGAAAATTACATTTTATTCTTAATAGAAAGTGGGAGAAGTTGGCTATTTTGAGATATTATACGAAGGCGGATCAAATCCAATCAAAATCAAAAAGAAGAAGAATTTCTTTTTAGGAAATAAAGGGATTAAGAGAAAAGCAACTCATGATGCAAGTACAATAAAAAGCAGTTCAGTAATACGGGACAAATTCTAAATTTGTCTTTTTCTAATTAAATCTTATATTGTACATTCAAAAAAGTAATCTAAGTTTAATTGGTTTATTAAAGGTAAACTTTAATACATTGTGAAAAAAGATTAATAATTGAAGAACTCCATCTTAAGAAGCATAAATTTCAAAATAAATTTTGAAGGAAATTTTAAATTTTTGTAAAACTACATGATATTTCTCAAAAATAGGTAAATGAAGTTATAATTCTATAATTGATTTATAAATATAAGAACATTATAAAAAATTATAAAATTTTAGATACAAGAGGCAAAAAATTGGGTATCTATATATATATATTTCGGTATTTTGGTTACAAAAAAGTTGAAATCATTCCTATCCATCCATTATATAGCACCAATAGTGATAAAAAATTTTGGAAGCAAGGTGTACATTTCTAGAATTAAGGAGTTTAAGTATTAATACTCTATAAATATAAGGGGGCAAAGTGTAATTAACCATTTATATAATTACGTGAAATAAAACGACTTATCTAGTCATCTATAAAATTTGACTCTTGAAAGATGCCAAGTTGCTTTTGCTTTAATCTTCCCAAAACAATGGAAATTTTCCTAAAACTAATTAGTTTTTTAGTAAGGAATAGATTATTTGTTATTAGACTTGTTTAAAAAACTTCAAAAAGAATATCACAAATAATAGCTAGCACCTGTTGTTAACAATTTTAAAGATTTTCATACTTTGTTTTATATGAAAAAATTAACTGTGCTTGATCAACATTAAGCAAGGAAGAGAGTATGGAAAAACAACCAAATTTGTAAAAACCCTAACTCGAGAATAGTGCCTTAGGGCTTTACTATTCAAATTTTATTATTACATGTCATTTCATGCATATTATTTTGAATTAATACTAGTTAAGAAAGATTTTTCATTTTGGAAAAAAAAAAGAAAAAAAAATCAGAAGAAGAGAGAGAAAACACTGTGAGTGTGTGTTAGTGTGTGTTTTGCGTAAAATGGAGTTTTAAACCACTTTCATGATTTTCAAATATTTGACATTCTCAACTTTCACAATTTCAAATATTAACTTGGAAAAAAAAATATAATAATAGGTTTTACGCTAAAAACACTTTTTCGTAAAAACTACCCGTTCGACGTTTAATCGTATATTTCAATTAACAACTTCATTAGTAGACTTTAAACTACCCTTAAACACACCTAAACAAACCATGTAATGAAGGACACATGACCCTACTATTACTCCATGAATCAAGGGTTGATTGCCACCTAATCACACTTGTTGGATGATTTCAAGCCCAGTAAAAACTTTTTCCATTTTCTTTCAATTTTGGCAGCAATTTTCTTCTATTTTTACCCTTGAAATTTCGTGCCTCATAGCTGCAATTGGAAGCCAAAATATCTCATTTGCATCATTCAAACAACTCACAAAAAAAAAAAAAAACTCAAGCCAAAACAAGAACTCTAGCAACCAAGAACTTCAAACCAAATTTCAGCTTTCATCTCTTCAGTCCAGTCCGATTTTCAGCAGCTTTTGGAGGAGGTTTTGCACCATCAATTGCTCCTACAACCACCTAGCAACTTGTGGTAAACATCTCTCCATCAAACTTGCAAATTTTAGCTCTTAAAATTCTGATTTGGAGCCTAAACAGAACCGGGCAGCATGAAAGAAAAATTCCAGCTCTACACTTCAGTTTTGTAACCTGATTTTATGGACTGTTTTACTCCATCTTGCACCATTTATTTCCTGCAATTATTAGCTACTTAGATGCTTTATATGATGCCTTAATTTCCCTAGAAAAGTTGGAGGATTTGGTAGATGCTTTGGCTAGATAATTGGCTACCTAACTTGAGTTCCAAAGCTGAAAATTTTCTGTTCTCATTACTCCATGCTGGCTAACCATCTAGCCTTCTTGTTCTTCATGTTTTGCATCAATTTTGTGCCATTTGATCTTCTAAGAGCTCGAATGTTAATATAGTTATTGTTTATTGCAAGTTAGACCCTTAACTTATTAGCTATATTTGTTTATGTCTTGATTAGTTTTACTTATTCCATATAAGTCCAAAAAATATCTAAGCCTAAACCCTAATGACTAGAAAACCCTAAACCCTAATAGTAGTTGTAAACCCTAAACCCTAATAGTAAACCCTAATAGTGATTTTCCAACTTTGTACCTAATTAAGTTTCCTTTCTTTTAGAAACTAGTTTTTGATCCGAAACCTTAAAATGTTCACTTTAATATTTTTAAACTAAAACTATGTTTATATAAGGTTTAGTTTTGAACTTTACTTATATTATTAAGACTTGGCGTGACTTAATTTGGGGTTTTAGAAACTAATTTCCGTAAAAAAGGTGCTAAACTCATTTTAACCATAATTGAACATAAACTTTCGACGTATATATTAAGTTAACATATAACCTTCTAGTATGATTCCTTTTACTAACGTTTTGGAAACCTTAGTTATATTTCCACAAATTTATGAATTTAACCTTAGAATAGTAACTAAACCTAGTTCTTTTGAACTTCCAGGGTTCCAGTCAAATACTTCTCCTTATCCCGAATTCTCGTGAAAATCTCTTGAGGTGAGTGTACCTTTACTTGCGCCTGTGAGTGTTTATTTGCTTTTCCTATTAGATTCCATGTGTTATTGGCCTTACTTGAAAGCATGAGAATGTGGTTACAAGGGCGAATATGTACTTTATTGTATTCGACCCTAGCTTTCGATGATGAACTATATTTGACTCATTGATCTTGAACTATACTTGACTCTTTGATATTGGACCATATAAGTGGTTGGAGGTTATAAGGTGTTGGGATTAAAGGACTTTAAATTCTCTCCTTAAGAATGTAAATCTTGGACAAGGCATTTCCTAGATTTGAGCTACCCTATCGTTAGCCCTCCATCATTGAGGACGATCTCACATGGAGTGGTGGTCTTGAGGAGGAAAGGTGAATTAGTGGGATGGAGAATTACCTTGATCATTGGCAAGGACAAAATGAAACGTCCAAGCGCTATTGTCATTTGATCCAAAAACAATGATGTGAATCTTATTTGACTTGAATTACTTGACTTGAGTCTTAATTGAATATTTCTCCCTTTGGCGAAAGTTAACATTGTTTGCCAATGGTTGAGAAGATACTTATCCTTATACTTGAAATGATATTGAATTGTCCTTCCCGTGGTCGAGTGACTCTCACGGTTGATCCGTATCCTACTTTATCTTTACTTGTCTTTACATACTTTATCGCTTTGACAAATTGCTTGTATGTTTGCATGCCTTGGAACCTCATTGAGCTTCTAGCTCACCTCCTTTTATTCTTGTTTCCTTAGCAGGTTTCGATTGACGCGAGGGTTGGTACGAGTGTGAGTACTAGTCATCTAAGTCATTTCTCTTGATGTATATTTTGACGTTGTACTAGAATTTTATCTTATCTAAGTTGAAGTTGTAATAGTTTGGGATTCTATATATTTGTATGGTAACTAGTTTGAAAATATTGCGAGTTTACTTATACTTTGAAGTTTAGTTTACGTGTTTATTACTTTAGTGACTTGAGTCCTGGCGAGAGCTAGGCAGGCAGTCTGCTAAACCCTCTGGTTCGCCTTAGGGAGAGGTGGGGCTATTGTCGCGCCCCATTTTTCGAAAAAAGAAAAACGGATAAAATGATAATAAGTGTGGTGAATGTGTTAGTTGGAAAAAGGAAAATTAAAATGCATTGTTGTGTTTATTTGTTGGAAAAAGAGGATAGGTATTTACAAAATGATTTTTAGAAAATATTGTACAAAAGACGTGAAATACTTTATTTTTGAAAGCAAATGAAAAGGGCCTAAAATGGGACTTTTGGAAATGCGACGGTTTTGAGCCCGAAAATAGAGTCTAAAAAGGGTTTTTTAGTGAAAAAGGAGTCGCCACTTGGTATTGAGTTTTGGTGTACCAAGTCACCCAAAAATATTTTATAAAAGGTAAGAAAATTAAGAACGATTTTTTAAGGAAATGATTTTTGGAAAAAATATAGGAAAAAACAAGAAAACCCTTTTAGACGACTCCAGGTCTTTGAAAACAAGAGAAAAAGGTTCGGGAGTCACAGTTGAAGAAAGGAAGGCAAAGGCTCGTGCCCAAGGCACCCTTTCAACCTAGCCGAAACTAGTTGCGAGGTTTAGTCTAAATTTTCCTAATATAACCCTAAAATTTTATCGCATTTGGATGCAACTATATGAATGCAAATCTAGTCCTAAAATGGATATCGTTAAGGGACAAAATGTTCCATTGAGGTTTAGTCGGAATTATCGCATTAATTGCGAAACCCGAATGTAGACCTCGACGGAGTCACGAGTATAGGTGCAAAAATGGAATGCAAAAGAAAAGGAAAATAGTAATATAGATAGTAAGTGAACAAAGAAAGTAGGGATGCAACATAACGGGTACGGGAGACGAAATGGGCTCGTGACTAACTGTTCCTACTCACGGAGGGGGGAACGACATGTACGCCATCGCTTCCCACGTGAGTAGATGACTATTTCTTAGTCTAAATCATGCAAATGGCCTAAAATTCTATGTGTAGTGGAATCTAAAAATTATGCACCAAATAGATGTTAAAATAAGTAACAAGTTATAAAGTATATATAAAAAAAACTCATAGAAAATGGGAAAAGCCTAAAAAGATAAAATGTGTGTGAAATGTCATGAAATGCATACAAAAAATATTCCTAATGCTAAAATGACCTAAAGGCTTAGCATTGGACTAGCCTATTTTCTATAAGTTCTCCGCTAGCGTTGGACTAGAGAAGAAACCGGAATTAACCACAACTAGCTTTGGACTAGTGTGGCGACGATACACATATATAATTAAAGCAAGTAAATAAATAAAGCATGTATTAAAGCAATAATCACATAAAAGCAAATAATAGCACATAGGAGCACATAACACATAAACATGATATTCTAGATGCAAAATCCTAAAGAAAGCGAATTAAACACATAAACACATAGCACACATAGCACACAAAGCCCTAACTATTACACCGGAGAATAATTTAATTACAATCTAAAAAATGGAAAGAGAATAAAAGATATCCTATCTAACCTATCTATTACACTTTCTATCTAAAATACATAGGCTTTAATTAAATAGATAAAACATAAACTATCTATTACATTCACTATCTAAATACAAAGAAATTTTTACTAAATAGAATATTACCTATCTATTACATTTTTTGAATAATCAACAATTAAATTCGAGTAAATAATACGACATAAATAAATAAATAAACATTCACACATGGATAAAATTATAAGCACAAAGATACATAAAAACACATAGAAAAACACATAGGAGCACGTAATAGCACACAAAAGGAAATTAAAAGGATAATCGAGGTACCTCCTATTCGAAGACCCGGTACAAGTTGCTACTAAAATGAACAAACATGTCAACATACCACTATTTAAATAAATAAAATACTAATTGAATAATTTTCTACCGATCACTATGAACATACCACGATAATTCAAACAATCATAGCAATAATGAGCGAAATAAGAGGAAGAAAATAATGATAATAATAATTAATTATTTAGGAAAAAAAATGAAAATTGTTTAAGTAAAAAATAAATTAGTAAATAAATAAATAAATAGAGCAAAACAACAAAGATAAGATAAAAAATAAAAATAATAATAATAATAATAATAGAAGATAAAATACAATAATACATACATTGAAATTTTAACACCTCAAATGAGAATTATTAAAATAACTAAAAGGAAAATAGAGAAAACTAATTTGAACATTAATTAGACTAACAAGACCCAATTTTAGAACATTGATTATAAGCTTGATAAAAATAAATAAAGAAAAATGTAAAAAGAAATAATTTAAAGCTTTGAGGACTTAACTAATTTTAATTAATACCTTTTTGGCAAAAATAAAATATTATAAGCTTTGGATTAAAAGTGAAAATTTAGGCAATATTCTAAAGTAAAAATGTAATTTATGAGGAACAAAAAGGTAAAATTATAATTTCAAACCCTAATTAAGGTAATGACATAGTTTACAACAAATTTAAAAGCTAAAATGTAATTTTCAACAAGTATAATGCCCAAAAATAAAAAATTCCAGCAATATTTAAAGCCAAGAACACAATTTCAGCAAGCTTATTAAATAACACACAATTTACAGCAAACATTTAAAGGCAAAATTTCAAGTTTTAGCTATTTGGAGAGCAAAAATATAAATTCCAGCAACATTGGAGGACAATAAATATAAATTTCAGCAACAATAGGGGGCCAAAAATAAAATTCCAGCAAGTGTAATAACTCAAATAAAATTCCAGCAAGGTTGGGAGGGATAAAAATGAAATTCCAGCAAGTATTCTAAGGCAAAAAATAGAATTTCCAGCAATGTATAAGGGCCAAGGTAAAATTCCAGCAAGCTTGGGGACAAAAATACAAAAATTCCAGCAATATTCTAAGGCAAAAATAGAATTTCTAACAATATATAAGGACCAAAATGAAATTTTCAGCAGCATTCAAAGCCTAAAATACAATAACGGCAAGCTTGGGAGGTAAAAATTGCACTTTTCATAAATATCAGGGGTAAAAATGCAATTTTAGAAAAATATAGGGGTCATAATATAATTTTATAAAAATATAGGGGTCAAAATGGAAGATTGAAAAATGTAGGGGCCAAAATTATAATTATCTAAAAGTTAAAGGACCTAAATGCAATTAACCAGGACCTAATTGCAAATAAAATTAAATTATGGGGGTCAATCTATAAAAAACAGAAACTTAAATGCACAAATCAGAAAATTTAGGGGCCACAGTAGCATTAATGAAAGCATAAGGACTATAAAATAAATACCTATTATTAATTAAAAATAAATTAAAAAACTAACTAATCAAAACGACGTAGTTTTGAGTGAAACTACGTCAAAACGACGTAGTTTCACTAAAACTATTTTTTTTTTTTTTTTTTCGGCTGACTTAGTTTTTTTTTTTTTTTTTTTTTTTCTTTACACGTTTTCCAGATTTCCTTTTTCTTTTTCCCTTTCTTTCTTCTTTTTCTCTTTTCCTTTCTTTCTTTCTTTTCTCTCTTTCTCTCTTTCTCCTTTCTTCTTTCTTCCTTCTTCTTTCTTCTCCTGGTGCCTTCCGATCTACTCTCCCTTTACCCCTTTTTTTTTTTTTTTTTCTTTCTTCTTCCCTTCTTTTCTTCCTCCTTCTTTCTCTCCTCTCCCCTTTTCTTCTTTCCCCTACCCGATTTGCTCTTCCCCTTTTTTTTTTTTTTTTTTCGGTTCTCTCCCTCTCGGATTCTCTCTCTTTCGGCCCTCTCTCTCTCTCTCTCTCTTTCACTCTCGCTCTCTCTCTCTCTCTCTTTCACTCTCGGCCGGACGTTTTTCAGTTTTCTCTTTTTTTTTTTTTTTTTATACAAAACAAAAAACAGAAAACAAAAACAACGAAATACTGAAATTTGAAAGTAAAAGTAGGAGATTTACCTGGTAGTGATGCTATTGTTGTTGCTGTTGTTGTTGTTTGTTGCTTGATTGATTTTTTTTTTCGGTTCCCTCTTCTTGCAGGTGTGTGTGTGTGCGTTTGTGAATTGTATGTTGTGTGAATTGGTGCAGGTGTATTATGAGACAATGAGTGTGTGTTTGTGACTGATTTGTGAATGCAGGTTGTGTACAAGTGTGTGTTGTGCGTGTGTTTGTGTTTTAATCTGCAGGTTGTGTGCAAGTGTGTGTTGTGCGTGTGTTTGTGTTTTAATCTGCAGGTTGTGTGCAAGTGTGTGTTGTGCGTGTGTTTTGTGTGGAAAATGCAGGTTGTGTACAAGTGTGTGTGTGTTGTGTGTAATGTTTGGTGGTGTGCCTGTGTGTGTGTCTGGTGGAGGGAAGGGGAGGCCGAGTGTGTGTTGTGAGTGAGTTTTTGTATCTGAGAGTGAATATGAGTGAGAGTGCAGGTGTGGGTTTGAATGTGTGTTCTGTGTGTCTCGTGTGTTCTTGAATGTATGTTTTGGAGCTGGGAGATGGAGAGTGCAGTTGTGTGATGTGTGTAGTGAGTTTTGTGGAGGGGCGTTTGTGGTTTGAATGTGTGTTCTGTGTGTCTCGTGTGTTCTTGAATGTATGTTTTGGAGCTGGGAGATGGAGAGTGCAGGTGTGTGATGTGTGTAGTGAGTTTTGTGGAGGGGCGTTTGTGGTTTGAATGTGTGTTCTGTAGGGGAGGGGAACGTGAGGCAGAGAAGTGATTGTGTGCAAAATGGTGAAGGGAAAAAAAAAATGGGAGTCGTGTGAGTGAGATGGTGCAGATGTGAACTGGTGTGTGTCTGTGAAGAGGAAGAGGAAGAGAAAGAGGGGATGGTGAATCAAAACAAAATCCCCCAAAATCTGGTAGGTTGAGTGCAAATTGGGGGTGATGATGAGAAGAGGGATGGCCATGGGATGGAGTTTGCAGAAACTCTGCAGAAGCAACAGCAGCAGCAACGCTGCTGCTGTTCCATTCAGTTCTTCTTTTTTTTTTTTTTTTTTTAAGCAGCAAAGAGAAAATAATAAAAAAAAATGAAAATAAAAATAGAAATAAAATAAAATAAGACTACTTGAAAAAAAAATTTTTTTTTTCCTTCTTTTTTTTTTTTTTTTATAAATAAAAATAAAAGAAGAGTTGAATACAATATTATAAGAAGGAAAAGATAAAATTTAGTGTAACAAATTAAAGGTTAGTTCAACATTAGAAAAATACAACTTAAAATAAATACTAAATGGTCTTAACAAAATATGTATATATATATTTTTATTTTATTTATTTATTTATTTATTATTATTTTTTCTTTACACAAAATTTATAAAATGCTCATAGACAAAATTCTCATAAAGAAAATCTTAAATAAAAAGTGCATTGGAAAACGTGACCTAAATATGACAAAAATTATAAAATTTATGAAAATTAATAAATGACAGCACACAAATTTTACACAACATATATTATCACATGAAGCACGTATATTATAATTTCCACTCAAAAATTTTGAAATCAACGCATTCTTGGGAAACGTGCCCTTAATAAACAAAAAGATAAAAATTAAACAGATACTAAACGACCTCTAAAAATTATGAGATTTTTACAGAAAATTTATGAGTATTCGAAATGCATGTATAAAATTTTTCACTTGAAAATTCTCATAAAAATGGCGCATTGGAAAACGTGCCGCTGAATTAAAAATAGCATATTTTTAAATAAATAACAAATGACTCCTAAAAATCATTAAAATCATAAATAATGATAAAAATAGTAAAATCAATGTATTTAAGAAATAAAATAAAATAAACTAATATTTATATGGTGAAATTACCATTTTGCCCCTGACACGACAAATTAGACGTAATATACACAAAAATTATAATTAGCCCCTAAAAATCATAATAACCCCTAAATAAAGTAATACGCATATTTTATAAAATGTGTGTCAAAATTTGGTGTCTACAGCTATCACAAAATTGATCACTTTTTTTTGTCAATAGCTCAAGCCATCTAGTAGATTTGTTTTCTTTCGAGATTATCCATGAACTATGATTCATAAGACTTCATTTTTCTTGGACTATGATGTTATTTCTTTTGGAAGCAAAAGAGCAAAAGAGTTTGTCATCAATATTTTTTTTCTTTTTCATAACACTTCTTTCTCCTTTGATTAGATTGTATAAGTAAAGTTTAATATTTAGACTCAGCTTGGAATTACGTTGCTTTTGCCAATAAAAAAAATATATATTTAGAGTGTTTGGTAAACATCATTTTATAAATTTAGGAGTATGAAGCTTGATTTTAAAAGTTGTTTTAGCACAAGCTCAAAATTGTTACTCTCGAAGAGTTTTTTTGTATTATAAAATAAAAAACCATCAAGACCATCTTATTATAATTTTGAAACTGAATAAGGATAAAAATACATTTCAAATTTCAAAGTTACAAATTATCAAACACAGAAGATATTTATGCAAATATGCTCCAATCAATATAATGAAACACTTACTAAACACTTTTTAAAAAAAAAAACTTTAATAAGTATTTGGTAACTAATACGCCATTTTTATCTCAAATAGAGCCTTAGGAATACTTTTGTGACTAAGTATATTAATGGGTAAGGTTTGGACCTTATCCCCTAAATCAAAACCCAAATCCAAACCTAAACATTTTAGATAGATGCAAATCTATACGCAAATCCTAATCGATCTAAAAATAAAGAATTATAACTTAAATAGGTCCAAATACCTACCAAATTCCCACGAGTATTATAAGCGTATGAGTAAGAACAAAAGAATTCTAAATTATATAGCAATATTTAAAGCCATAAAACTTCAAATAATTCTAAATTTTGTATCTATGTTTCTTACAATTTTTCTAAATACTCGTAGATTTATTAATAATTAGATAAAATTTATTTCCACTCTCTTTTTGCACACGCGGGCATGTTGGACATCAATAGGGTTTGGATTTGCGTTTTGAGTTTGGTTTTTGACCTATGTTATATGGATTCAGATATTGCCAAAGCCCATAATTTTCTTACCAAGTCCAAGTCTATATAAGGTTTGGTTTTTTAAAATCCAGACCCAAATCCATGAAAGTATCATGGGCCTAAGTGTGATTTGATAAAATCTAAATTAAAAATTGACATGATTATATATGTAATTATGCACATCAGGATGATGCTGAAAAACTTCAAACTATTCAACTAAAGATGAGCCTATAAAAATCATACAATAGAAGGTGTAAATCAATATAATAAGTTAATACTTTATCAATTATAAAGTAAGAGAAACCCTTTTATTAACCTCTTTTTGGTTTTTTATCAGTTTTTGTTGTGTTATCATATATGTTACCTCACACAAGTACGGTGAGGTTCCTAATGTGTGCTAGGTGAAGTCCTAGACTATTTGCCATACACACCACCCTCCCCCATAAACCCAACTCCTAATTGTTGCAAGTGAGATTTGATCCCAAAACCTGAGGCAGGAGGATATCTTAAGATTTTTCCCTAACCACTAGGCCATTAGCCCAGTGGCTAACCTCTTTTTAACATTAAATATCTTTTTTATTATTTAAATTTTAAAAACCATAAAAATTATATATTACGATCACTTACAGAAGCAGTTAGTAAATGAATGTAGAAAATATCGTCTGAACCCTGCCCATGATTTAAGGCTTAGAAGACGTGGAGATAGACAAAATTCTATCATTTTGTGTACCCTCTTTTGGTTACGAAGTATTCCTCACTAAAGTAAATTGACTAGCGTCCTTGACTTGTGCTCAGTTTGGGCACAAGTTCATCCAAACGAGATTCTATAAGGAAATGTAATTCATAATGGTAGGTTAAAAATTAAAAATTTGTTAGAATGTTAAAATTCAGGGGACATCAATATATTAACATTCTAAAAGTGATTTTCACTCTCCAGCATTTGATTGTAAAATTACTAAAATCAAGGAATTTCACAATGCTTATTCAGATAAATCGTAAAAACAATTGATTATTTACCTCACTAAAAATAGTTCAAGTAATTATTTAACCAACTAGAAAATATCTTCTGGTACTCAATTTGAGTCTTTCAATTATTAGTGCATATCTTCAAGTTTTGCAAAGCATGATGCGGATTAATTAAAAATGTGTAAACTAACTTCAAAATACAGCATAGTGGACAAATAAAAAAAAAATAGAATGTCCATTGCTTTTTTTTCATGAGTTATTTTCCAAAATGTTTATGTTTTTAATCAAAATTATTAAATATTGACATGCTTAATAGTTTTCCTAAATACATACGTCAATTTCTTAAAAATGGACTTAGAGCCCGTTTTTAATAACTCAACTTAATGTTGAACAATTAATAGATTAAGAGTTCTTTAAATTCAGTATATTTGATGATACAAATTCTTGATCACTTAATATATTAAGCATTTCTTAATTTGTGCATAAGATTTTAAGTAAAAAATTTTTACTTAATTTATTGAATTTTGAACACATATAGTAGCTCTCTTCTCCTTTCTCGCACACTCACCCATGCATATACATAAACCTATGTAGTCTCTTGTACACATACATACACACACATATTTGTTTCTTTCTCAAACATACAAATAAATAAATTTTTTCGCTCGCGCACACATACTCTTTGTGACTGCACAATTGCACTTTCCTTCTCACACACACACACACGTACTTACACACAAATACACACATCTCTCTCTCTCTCTCTCTCTCACATACACACACATACACACACGCGCTCGCGACGTACATATAGAACACACTCTCTTTCATACACAGTTTCTCTCTCACATACACACACACATGCGCTCGCAATGTACATATAGAACACACTCTCTTTCATACACAGTTTCTCTCTCCATACATTTTCTCGCACACACATTCATACATGCACACATAAATGTACAATTTTTTTCTCAGTTGTACATATATATTCTCTCTCTCATACACACACGTTATTTTTTCTCTCACATGTTTGCACATGTTTTTATGCATACATTTTCATATATCAAATACATTTGATCTCTATCTCAACAAATAATATCTCTCTCTCTCTCTCTCATGCACAATATTAGTAAATTATTTTAATTTTCTTAAAATAAAATTATTATATTTATGATGTGAGAAATTTAAATTCAATGCATAAATTCAATTTATTACCAATCATGTACAATTTTATCAATTTAGCAACCTAATGCTTTCAACACTTAAATTTCAAATTTCATATATCAAATTTCGAACTTCAGTTTTATCAAAGTGTTCGACCTAGAAATTTGATTGCCATAAAATCTAAACCACAAAAATAAAGTTTTCTCTCTTCAACTTTTCCACTTAGTTTTACAACAATGCTAGATAACAACAGTTTCATGCTCCACAATTTCTAACATTAACTATTATACGTTACCAAAGGCCATGGTTACCCATATCAATCGAGTCCGAGATGACTCGATGAAGTTATAACTAGAATAGCTCATGCCATTCTAATACTAATTCTCAATACTCGTATCAGTTAATTTCAAAATGACTCGACTAATTCATAACCAAAACAACTCGTGCCATTTTGACACTAATATTCAATCTAGCGAATTTCAAGAGTTAAGCAAAAACAAAAATGGTGGGTTATGTTTATTAGATAGGGCTCCTTTTCAATTTTTGCTTCTAGCTTTAAAGTTAAATATATCGAAATTCAACCAATATTTTTAAATGTTGAGACTTCTCACCATTAAAATGAACATCTTATATTAAATTTTGGATTTTGAATAATATCGACAATTTAAAATATCATATTTGAATCATATTTCACATATTAAATGATGTATTTTATCTTATTTTATTTATTCATTTCATGGTTTATTTGTTTTATAAATTTATATCAAAATTTTCTTAATATTTTGACTTAGAATAACTTAAAGTATCATTTGATACTGAACCGATATATCGTGACGGATGAACAATATATTCCATGACGGTTGCTGATTCCATGACATCAAACCATGCCAAAGCATATTTCTTTATTCTTCTTAAAAAAAGCTTTCTTTTCTGCCCATGACATCAAACCATGCCCCTTCTCTTTTCTTTGCATTTACTTTATGAGTCTACATGGTAACGTGCATATATTGTGTGTTTATGCTGTTCTTTGTGTGTTTATGTTTGTGGTTTGAGATTTTTGGCTAAGGTAATTTAGGGAATTTTGTGTTAGTCGAGAGAGGGGTAGAGAGATTGAATAGATGAGATTAGCAAACGAGAAGAAGAGAGAAAAACTAGAAGGGGAGGATGAGTGCAAGTAATTTTTTATTCGTGGCACATGAATGAAGTGAATTATTTAAAAGTCGACCTTAACTATTTTAAGGTTTATAAATTTCATTTTTTCTATTCATACATTCTAGACAAACTAGTATGCCAATAGGTTACAGCCCTTTACGTATTCAAACAAAAATAATAAACTTAGCTAATGAGGATGTTTTGGTCAAAAGAATAATTATAGCATTACTGAATCAAAAAATAAATTATTTAAATTATTAATTCGTATTTTATATTAATAAATCAATATTTTGGTAAGTGACCCCCGTAATACTCCAACACCGATTGTTGCATCAGCAAATAAAAAAGGTGCCATAAAATTTCCTTCCAAAAACAGAAACTCATTAAACTCCGAAAGATCTTCCCATAAAACTCGGTTTAACTTCAATCTTGTGTCCAAACAAAACAAAATCTATAAATTTTCCTTAGATTTTCCGTTTCCTCGTACACGCACATACGCGAATCTCTCTCACTGTGTGTTGTGTGTGAGAAAGAAAGAAAGAGAGAGAAAGAGAGCGACAGAGACAAGTATAGAGTATGGCTTCGGCAATGAAGATTGTTTTTGGCCTTCTCACATTTGTCACTGTCGGAACGATTATCGGTAATACTAATGATTTCCCTATTCCACCTTTTCTCTCTCTCTCTCTCTCTCCCTCTCTCACACCTAATTTAATTATTTTTTTTTCCAGCAGTACTATTTGAATTGCAATATCTATGCTATGTATGAGAATTATCAATATTGATTACATTTTTTTAGTGTTAGACTGATCTGGGATATAGGGGTGTTGATAAAAATGTTTGTGATTTTACTATGATATTCTTTTTGATCATTAAACGCTGGGTGATAAAGGGTAAGTATTGAGTGTATAAGTTGACTGACAAGTCAATGACTTTAAATTTTACAGATTGCTCCGTTTATATGGCCGTTTTCTGGGAAAATGTCTAAGAAATTAGGAATGAATGATCGATTAGAGGTGCAATGAGATTGTGGGGTGAATTGGTTAGTATGTTGATATAACTGGAAGAAACAGGTGGTCGCATTGAATTTTGCAGATCGCGTCGGTTAGACAGGCTGAATTCTCTAGGCAGTTGTGTTAAGAGTCATGAATAAGTGATTAGTAAGCGATCGAATTTAATCGAGAGATTAATTAGAAATCCAATGAGTTGAGTTATTGTTTTTTGGTTCTGAACTCTAAGATGATTTTATATAGAATTCCAAATGTTAGTATTTTTTTTAATCTTTTACTTTGTAGATGGATGTAAATCTGAGGTCTGAACTCAGCTAGAGATGAAGTTGATGACTTGGTCAAAAAAAAAAAATTTTGGGTGCACCACTGTAAATCCTGAAAGGAGATTAGTAAATCTGCATCTTTGTATATAAGCATGGCGAATTATTGTATTTGTATCTTTTCTTTAAATGTTTTGATAAAGGCTAATCATTATGTTTAATAATTCATTATGCAGGAGCATTATTACAACTGGCATTTATTCGAAGGTTGGAAGATTCATATGGTACATTTCCAAAAGCCTTTTTCAAGCATTCTTTTTTTTTTTTTAAATACATATTTATCAAGGCTTTGCTTAGTTTTTGCTTTTCAGCTGCAATTTTATTTTTATTGCTTGTCCTATGGTTTACACCATCTTCCTATTTATTTCCATGTTCATTATCTTATTATGTCATATGTTTATCTTATGCGAATGTTAAGAGATTTCTAAAGCATATAAAAGTGAAGAGATGCAGACATAAATAGTCGACAGACAAATTAACTAATGGCTTTTAAGATAAATCGATGTTATTAATTAAAGTACAATGTGAGTTAACTAATTGGTGGATGGAAAAAGGCCAGGCAAATAATTCAAACCTCTAGCTTCAAATTCTCTATTCCTTGGTCCTGACTGTGAAGCCATTGCCGAAAAATTTTGGGGATAAAGATGAAATAGACCCTGTAGGGAGTTTTGAGGAAAAATTGGAATATTTTGGTCGATATTTTTTTTTTTATGACTGGATAGTGAGATTCTTATTGCTTTGTTTTTAAACTGTCTGTTAAATGCTTAATCTATAAGACGTTATCAAAGTGGCCAGAATTAGTAGCCGAAGTGATTTGTTGCCAACCAGCATAATTTCTTAATCGATTGACTGAAAAGCTTTGAGCTTGTGCATTGTTTTTGTACACAATGACTAAAATGTTTTTGTATTGCTTTATTCAACTGAATGATTTAATCATGTCCATTCTGTTCTTCTTTTTTTTTTTCCCAACAAATTTTTGAGTAATCTGGACACAACATCATGTTTATTGAATGTTGATTTAGCAATGGATCTCATTATAGTATAACCCAGAGTGAAACTTGGAGCTCCTTAAGATCTTGAAGTACTTTTGCGAAACTCTCAGTGGAAGTAGGCTTTTGCCATTTTCAGAAACAGCCATAGGCAGGCTCATTCTCTTCTGTTCTGATTATTTTAATATCTAACACTCATAAAAGTCATTGTTTGAGGAGTATCTTTCTATGGGTAACTTGTTGAATTAATTTTCTTCCATTTTGATGATTCTTACATGTAACACGCATATAAGTCATTGTTGTTGTGTTATTTTGTATCTAAACTGCTCAATAGTCCATAAAAGATCAAGTATTGTCTATTACTTAAAAATTCGTTTCTTCAGAATCATGTTCAGTTTCTATACAAATAGTTAACCTTGCAATTATAACCCCTTAAAATAGCCTGTACCTCTTCATGTTTGCTTTCGTATACAGCACAATGATGGACACCAAAAATGCTTGGATAACACTTATCTGGTCACCATAATATAGCTTACTACATGGTCCAGTCATTGTCATCAAACGAGTGCTTTGTAATATGTAAGATAATATTTAGTGTGTCTAACATAGATTCTCTTGAAATTCTGCAATATTCAACTTTTCAATTGATTCTGATGTGAGTCACTAATTGCAAATCCTTATTCATGATAATTGCCTGCCAAAATTTCAATATGAATTCAATGATAGAGCTATTTCGACATTTCAGAAGTTATTCTAGAAAGGGCTGACCATGGCTTCTAGAGGATGCTTGCAGCAAAGCAATTCTGAGACTACTTAGGAGATTATGGCCCTGTATTGTTACTTATTTGTAATGATCTTATTGTGCTTGTTGCCTGTAGGTTCTGAATCTTCCTTTAGAAGAGCAGTTGAAGGTCAGAACGGTGGCAGCCATCAGTTGACCAGAGGTTCCTACCTTTCTTTTGATCAATGTTGAAGACAATATATTCATTGTCATGTGCAGCAACCCAGACAAATATCCAAATAGCACATGATCTTATCTTTTTTCTCTTGCTTTGTGCATGTTTTTTCATTTTCAAAACATTCAAGTTTGTTTGAGTAAGAAAGTTGATATTCCCCTATCCCCACCCCCCAACCCGGTCCCTTCCCTTACCAAAGGGGAAAAAACTACAACTCATAAAGCTAATGCTGTAATGGTGCAACCCATACGCAACCTTTAATAGCGTTTCCCAAGATACATAAATTTGGTTTTATACAACGCCCGCAAGAAAAAGGATGGATCCTTTACCTCCCTTTACACTCTTAATAGCTGAAATCTTTGGGAAATTATTTAAGAGCCTAGTACCTCTATATAATGAAAACAGAAGTAAAGGACATCTGCCAAAGTTTCCTTTGCATCTCACACTGCATTTAGTTCAACTCTGAACTAAAGTACATGCAACATTTGATGTAAATCTTGCAACTACAGGTATGTTTAGTTGTTGTACTGGCCTACTGGGCAATAATAAACAATATCACTTGAGACTCCTAAGTCGTCCCTTTTAGGGACAATACGATTGGTTGGAGTAGCTCATGTTGATCAATACACGCTTTTTTCAAACATTCAACCTAGATATGCCTTTTTTTTGTTGTTTGTGGCCCAAATTGCAACTTTCTATCTGTATCTGTTTCTCATTTAATATCTGATCCTATCACAAGAAATTTAACTCCATATATGCACAGTGTATAGTTGTTATAGTGGGTTGTCCTTTTACAACTAGGAGCAACAGGTTTCTGCTCAGTATTTTGATGGCTTTGGATATGATGCGATTGGAAGTTTAATTTGATTCTTTCATTTTTTTAAGTTTGTTATCTGTTCTGGTGAATAGTTTTTTCTTTCCCATTTATTTCAGGTTATTCTCATTGGGCTTATGACAAAGAAGCTGTAACTTTGCGTATTGGATATGTATGTTTCCATCTTTTCTTCTATAGGTTTGGTAAATTTTGATCTTTGCCCTTGTGCTGCATGGATGTCAATTTGAAAGGAAATGACAACAGAATGCAGATGTCACAAGCAAGAAAGAGAAGGACCAAATAGGTTCAAACTCAAGATTCTTGTCAGAAGCTATATGTTATGCTATTGTCTGATTCTAAAATATATTATGTGGCACCTTTATGAAAGAAATTTTTAAACTAACTCATAGAGGAAGTCTCCAAATGTTATGTTATTCGAACTCGGATATGGAAGTATGTGGACATGGGTACGAATGAGGCGAAGTGAAGAATACAGTTAAATTATGGCACACCCACACCCACACCCACACGCGCACCATCATGTTGACACAACATAATATGGGTAAGGTGGAGGTGATAAGGGAGTCCCAGTAAAAGAAGTCTATACGTGGAACCTATTTTCCTCCATTTTTTAAAGAAATTTTCTCTTGCTCATATGAGCCAAATTTCTATTACATTTGAGTTTGTGATAAATTAATAATGAATAAGACGCCAGTGCCTTATGGCAGAGGAGGAAAAAATGGTATTTTAGTTCAGCGTGGAAAAATTGGCAGTCTTACTGTAGATATGAAGTTCTATACTTTTCTTTTGTTGTCAAAATTACTTATAAAAGGAAACTTAGGGTCCCTTTTCATTGGTGAATTTGAATTTAAGGATGATTTCAAATGTATGAAATTGAAATGAGTGTAGGATGGAGGGATATTCAATGAAATGTGATTTGGGTGTATTGGAAATTCACTCATTTTAACTCTTCAAATTCATCTTGCTTGTTGGTGGATTATAATCCAAATGTTACTAAATTATCCCAACAATTTAGGGGAATGGGGTTGAGGATTTGAAATTGATATCCACCCAAATCCCTCAATCCAAATGTACCTTAAGAGTTCATGAATGTGGGAAAGGTTTTACCCAGTATTCAAGTATCTTTGCTGGACTTTGGATAGATGATTAGGCTAGTCATGTATAGATGTATATTTAATTGTTTTTTCTCTCGTAAAGAGGAAGGGGAGACACCTAATCACTAATTATCATGATGGTGACCTATTAGTTGTATATGCTCATTACCCTGGCTCATGGATAGCCTCTTCGATGTTTTCAGGTAGTTGTCTAGTTTTTGGCTTGTGGCTTGTGGGATTGAAAAGGGGTTTTTTTTTTGGTTACATGTTCTGACATAGGGTATTTGCATTAGTCAAATGGTGCTAAAATTGAGAAGGTATCGGTGAATGAAATCTATTTTGGGAGTATATAATTTGAAAAAACTAGAGTTGCAGAAATCATTTCAAATTGCACTTATAAAAGGCGATGAGATGTTGCATTGACACAAGCAATCTTCTAATTAATTGAGAAAAAAAGAGGTATTTGTCGAGGCCACATCTCTGTTATGTGACCTCGGCTTCTTCTTTACTGGATCTATCATTAGGCGAACTCAGAGAGTGTAATTCCTACCAATTCAATTTTAGAAGCTTTGTCTGGCTTCCAAATTCTCAAATGATATCCCAAATTGCTGCCTCTCTTCACTTTTACCTTAACCATCTGTAAACTTGGAAAGTTGAAAGTAAGATCTCTCCCACACGCACTCACGACACACATATACAATAGCAGCATGCACACTTACAGCACATGCGCTTGCAGTAAACATATTCTCCTCGAAGTCTTTCTAGTACACTCAAAGAAGTGTTGTTCGTAACGCGCTGCTTATTATTCATCTTTCTGGATTAGAATTCATTTAGGGTTCAGCAGAGGCTATATTTTTCCTCCAATTTGAAGTATGATTTGTCTAAACGAACTTGCAACCATTGCATGTGTTCTGAAGATTGTGAATGCTTTAACAGGATGTGAGAACCCCTCTGCCAGAGCCTGCAATAAAATAACACCCTATTTTCCAAATTTTTGTCAAATGTACAATTTTCTGTTTTCAACTATAATTTTTTTTCAAGGCAAATATATCCCAATCTATGGGCAGAAACTTTTCCCAGGTAGGGTATGGATCTTTCTTTTGCATACGGTACTGGGCTTTCTACCATGTAGAGTTTATGCACCATCCGCATTTCCAGTTTATGAGCGAAATGTTACCGATCGCTATATTGCATACTTTCGTCCAGTTTTAGTTCTTGTGGGGTTTTCAGGGTTTCGTTGGCCTCTATGATAAACTATGAACTTTAGTAGAGGAAATTCTTTCATTCAACATTAGAGAGGCATTTGACTTCAAAGGGATGGGTCTGTTGAGAGGTAGAATGAAGCTTTTCTTTTGATCCTTTCTTCATTGTGGAAACTACGAAAGCCTCAAACAACTTAAAAAGCTTAATGCTCAGATTATGCACTGTAACATATCTGCTTTTCTGGAACTCTTTGGTTATCTTGATGATGCAAGATCATTTGCTACTCAATTTAATTCTGTCTGTTCATTGATGTAGGTCAGACCTGAAATATTAAGCTGGTCACCACGAATTGTATTATTTCACAGCTTCTTAAGTCCAGAGGTATGAAAGTTATGCTTAGTCTTATGTTCTTTTGTTTTGACTCTAGATTGCCGTCGCTGTTAGCCTGGTTGCAATTTGTACATATTTATGTCCGTGTCTGATGTGTTTCCATTGATTGACTCTGTAAGTTAAAGAGCTAACTTTTATGTTTGTTATCAAGTCCAATACTTTTCTCTCTGCTAGGAATTGTTTCTGGGGATTATAAATTGACTGCGGCACCCATTAGTTAGTTAGTTTGTTGTTTGTCTACCTGCTGCTTAATTGCAGATGACTTTGCATTTTAGGATAGTATCTTCTTCTATTTTAGTGCATACGTAGGTATCATCTGTTGAATTGTAGCAACTTTGTAAACCATACCCTTTGAGCCCTTTGGCTTTGGATTAGTTGTCCTTTCTTAGCTTCTAGTTGCTAGAAGATTTAGAACCATGCTGACTCTAGGTAGGTATTTTACAACTCATGGTTTCTTGAGATCTAGGAAATTAAGTCAAATTTAATTTGAAGATGCTATCATTCTTCACGAGAACAACAATTGTAACCAATTATTTTTCTACCTGTAGTACCTCTGCTTTTCTGACTTCTTAGTACCTGGCTGTTATTATGCCTGATTAAGAAGTTCTAGTATCTTTAAGATTTCGGAGGGAAATATTATCATGTAGCAATTTTGGTCTATTGTCTTATTTAAAAACAGTTTGACTTTTGTTGTATCTAATAGGGACTGTGACATTCAAGGCTTATCTTTTGATTAATTTCAGAGCTTAAATATAAGTATGTTGTGATGGAAAAAGAGATAAAGATTGTTTGAGAAGAATGCATAATGGTGTTATGTTGCCTTTTTTCTTTATATACATAAATATATGCCTTTTTTTTAAGACACGGATGACACAGAAACAGCTGCACCTTTGTGCTTACATATTGATGGAAGGACATAAGATTGACCTTTCCTTAATTTGTTCCTTTTAAGCTTCTCAATAAAATGCCTTATAGGATTGTGTGCATAATTGGAGAATATGCATAATGGTGTTATGTTGGCCTTTTTCTATATGCCTTTTTTTAAAGATATGGATGACACAGAAACAGCTGCACCTTTGTGCTTACATATTGATGGAAGGACATAAGATTGACCTTTCCTTAATTTGTTCCTTTTAAGCTTCCCAATAAAATGCCTTTTAGGGTTGTGTGCATAATTGGAACTTAGCCAGAGTATTTTTTATTGGTATGGCCTGCAATGATCCATACAGAATGTCACATATACATTGTAATTTGTGCAGAAGGTATTCGAATTTTATATAGATCAAACCTTTTTGGGTATTACACCATTTGGCTTTTGAAACACTAATACTATGGTGATTCTTTTGGGTGCTCAAAGGAATACTTTCTTACCGTGATAGAAAACAATCAATGATACATTTTTTTTTTCCGGTAATCATGATGATGATAGATTTCTTACTTCTTTGTTATGTTGCACTTATCACGGTTTATCGTATTGTTACCACCAATTTGTTAAACTTGCTTGGCCAGTCGAGAACCTGGCGTGTGGTGACTCATGCAAGACAAAATGGATTAGCAGGCAAGCATGGATGAAATGTTTTCTTGTTCAATCACCTGCTTGTTCCTCTTGTTTTAGAGAATGAAACCCTTGGCAACCATCAGTTTTAATTTTATCTCATATGTCCCACACTTGATTTGCTTACATAGATTGGCTGAGTAAGTTGCAAATAAATTATTCTGTTAGGTCAATAATGAGCATTTGACAAGTGATGTTACAGTGGCTTTTAGGTTAATAATGAGTATTTGACAAGTGACATTACAATGGCCAGAAAACATTTGCTACCTTATGAGTCATGTCGGAACCATTGTTGAGCCAAGCGCGTAATATTTCATGATGACTGCATCTTAGTATTAGATGGGAAGGTTCATGCCCCACATTAATAGATAAGAGATTAAGAATTTCCATCTTGACCAGGTAGCTACTTGGTCGGCTAGGATTTGGGTTGATAACAGGTGCACTTGTCGGCCTGGTGACACGTGACGGACTAACACATTCCCTTTCTTCTAACTATTTTCTCTAGTGTATAGTTGTGATGGGACTAAACATGAGTATATTAGAACAAATAGCACTGTCAATTCTTGAACCTTTTTGTCCTAATTTTATTCTATCCTTCTTATTACATATTATTCTTTGAGGCTGGAAGTATTATTACTAAACCGATTAACTCCATTAATGATTTCGTATGGTGTAAAAGGTGCAGGAAATGAATTCATAGAAATGTAGTAGGACAGCTACCATTTGAACAATCTGTAAATTCTGTACATCCATTCACCTTTTTCCTTCCCAATTACATGGTCTCAATATGTTATTATGGATTTTACAAGTTTATATCCGAAACATATTTTACACACAAGTATTTTCAACTATTCATTAGAAAAACCAACATCAGTTTAATAAGATATAGAAGTTGAGCTGAAAACCTGATTATCAGATTCTCTGCTGCTGATTTTAGGCTAGGTTTATGAAATATGGTTTCTGGTCAATTGTCCTTTACTTGTGCGGTTTTACTGTTTGTGTTATTCTTATTTTTTGTTCAGCACTACTCTCCCTATTCAGTTGTCATTTACTTGTGTGGTTTTATCGTTTGTGTTATTCTTACTTTTGAGTGCTTGATTTAGTTTCCGTAGTTTTCTGATATTCTTTTCCCTTGTACTTGATAAGTAAAATAAAAGTATCTTATTTTTTTTCATTTCGTTGAGTTCTTAACATACTCGTATTGATTGAAAGCATATAAGCATCCACAAGCAGAGAAATCACAGGCAAAAGAATGATTCCTTGCTCCTTTACAGGAATGTGATTATCTTAGAGCTATTGCACTGCCTCGTCTTGAGATTTCAACAGTTGTAGATTCAAAAACTGGAAAGGTTTGTTGGATATGCTTTTACTCATTTTGTTTTAGTGGTTTAGTATTTTTTTTTTTTTAATATTGTTGGCATGTTTATTACAATATTGACTTCAAAATCAGTATAATTGAGAGACTTTTTGGAAGACATCTATTACAATGCACAAGTAATTGTTTATGTTTGGAACAAATTCATAGAGTTTCTCACATGATTACTTGTTTCTCTGAAATCATATTTAGTTGTAAAACTTGGTTTTTCCTTGCCTTTTTCCTTTTCTCCTTTACTTTCCCTGCTTCTTTTTAACTCTCTTTTCCTCATTCCTGTTTGTTCTTCCTTACACTGCCAACCACCAGTCGTGGCTAAGGATATCTGGATTGCCTTGTTGACATTCTTGATTTCAATGATGTTTGTTAGTCCAAACTATATTAATATGGAATCAAATTTCAGGGCGAGCATATGAATTAAGTTAATTCTGAAATGGGCAGGAGACTGTAATATAAACCTTTAATATAAATTTTGGGGAAACCCAGGCCAAGGGGCTCTCATACATGCATAGCTGCTTAAATTATTACAGGTTCAGTACATTTTCTCTTTGATACATAAAAGAAATTGATCTATTACAGGTTTTTAAAATTATAAATTCTGCTTGAAGGCTTCCTGACATGAAAAGGACACATGGTGTTTCTTATAGGAACCCACATGGATGTATATCTCAAAGGCATTCCAACACGATTGAAATGTTTATATTTCTGTGGTGTTTGGTGTAATCTTGTTGTCGTATGTATTGGTTTTAGGAATTTGATCCAAGTTAAAGGAATTCCTATGTATCTGATGCAGTAAAAGTGGAGAGAATAATGTATTGCAGGGTATTAGAATACATGAGAAAACTACATGAGTGATTTTATTTTTACATATATCTGAAACTGTTTTCTTGTCCTTTTAGAAGCTATAGAAGACTTCAAATTAGATACTACGCATGAGAAATGTTTCCCTTATGAAAGAATTTTCCAGACCTGATAGTTTATTATGCTGTGTAATTTTTATAGGGGATCAAGAGTGAATTCAGGACAAGCTCTGGTATGTTTCTGAGCCATGAAGAAAGAAAGTATCCGATGATTCAGGTTCGAGTAATTGAAGGTTACTACAAATCTGTGTCTTGAATTGTTGAACTTACTATCTAGAAACCAATCAAATAAACATAAATGATGTTATCTGCACTTGGAGCTTTTATCATTTGTATCTATCTTTTATCTTTTATTTGTTCTACCATGCCAACTGATAATTAGGAAAAGCTTGTAAAGTACACGATATGTTACTTATTAAGGTATGTTGCTCTCTACTTTTTGCTTTAGGCAAACCATTCTCTTTTTAAATTTGTGTGAGGAGACAATGCATCTTAGATTGTAGTTTACTCTAATACTAAGGTATTCCCGAGTGCCTTGAATTCTCCTTAAATTTTAAGAAATATGTAATTAAAAATATGTTCCATGAATGATATATGTATACTACTTTCTGGATGAGGCTTCTAACTAACCTTTTCTCCAAAAAAAAAAAAAAAAAAAAAAGGGTCCTTAGCTTTGTGGAACAAATGCAAATCTTTAGGTAATTATTGCCCTAATGGAAGTCAGAAAGCAAAATCAAAGGTTGTAGGTGTTTTCTTTAAATATGTCGCAGAACACGAGTATGTACAATTAATGAATATGAGGATGTGTATAATTAATGTATTCTTTAAAATAAGGAATCTTTTCTTTTGTCAGTCATTCAAGGTCACAATTTGGTAATCTCTCTCTCTCTCTCTCTTTCTTTTCTTTTCTTTTTTTTTTTCAATCAGGCCATTGAAAAGCGCATCTCTGTCTATTCTCAAGTTCCAATAGAGAATGGGGAACTCGTTCAAGTATTAAGGTGGGTATATTGCTTATGGCTTGTTGAATATTTGGTTTGGAGTTGGACATTGATGTTTTTTGTATCAAGGCTAACATTTGCAGCAGTGCAGGTATGAAAAGAATCAGTTCTACAGACCACATCATGATTACTTCTCTGACAACGTAAGTTTTCTACCTGCTGCATTTGCTACATGTATTACTTCGTTTCATCTCTTTCAAACAGATCAGGTCAGTCTTCTTCAGTGTTTCATACTGAGATGGAACACTTTTGCAGTTCAATTTGAAGCATGGTGGTCAACGAGTAGCAACAATGCTCATGTATTTAAGTGACAATGTTGAGGGGGGAGAAACATACTTTCCAAGGGTAGCTATTTCTCTCCTCGTTGTGCTTGCTTTTATTAAAAAGTTTCAGTTCACTGGGTAGTGCGAACCAAAAGTTTTGTGACAATTATTCAGACTAAAAGTCTATCTCTTTCAATTGTCTTGTGGACTTTTATTTACATAATTTGTTTACTCTGTGTGTGTGTGGGTGTAATGGTGTTTTATCACCTGAAGGACAAAGCAAGTCAGTTGTCATGGTTAATGGTAAAATCAATGTTGATTTAGTCAAATTAGCTTCAATGTTAGTTCAATCGTATACTCTGCTATTACCATTTACCACTCTTTTAACTGCCATATAACTTGTTTCCAGTTTTATAATGGTTATTTCAAAACTTTTTAAAGGTCATCCATACTTTAAAGATCAAGTCTTATTAAAATCAGCTGATTAGCCTGTTAGTCAATTTTCAGCTATATTACTTTAATTTGGTGTTTTTTTGTTTAAGATCAGGCTGGTTCAGGGGAATGTAGCTGTGGTGGGAAATTGGTCAAAGGCTTGTGTGTAAAGCCTGCAAAAGGAGATGCTATACTTTTTTGGAGCATGGTTTGTTTTCTTTACCGGCTGTTTTTATATGACATTTAGGTAACTTGCATGTACAGGGTAGGGATCTGGCTTCTTGATATTAGCATAGTCCAGTATTATCTGAGTCATTTAACAGAATGTTTGCAGTCATTTTACGTTTATCACATCTTTTCTCTGTTAGAGCAAAATCTACCATTTTTTCATGTGCATTTCTATGAGGTGCTCACACCGTATGTTCCTGGGTCACCCCATATAGAAGATTACGTTGATTGCATAATTTGATATGATTAATCAATACGAAATTTGATTTTTTACCCCTGGGTTTAAGACCAATTATAACTGGCTTAAGAGTCCCAGAAATTCTATGATATGAATCCTTTTGCTTTAGAACCAAGGAAAAACTTAAATGTCTTAACTCACTGAAAGGAAATTAATGGTAGAATTATTGGATAATTTTGAAGCTTTAGTGGGAATTGAGATAGTTTTAACAGAAAGTAACTTATAAACTAAGTGGACAGTATGAAGGGATGTATTCTGTGCTTCATGTACTTTGGATGAATACGAAGATAAGTCTTGGATTAATTTTCGCAAAAGGTTTGTGTGTGTAAATCAAAGGCAATAAACAAAGTACTTATGAATGCATGACAAATGCCCTTTATAAACAAGATAGTCCAAGCTGCCTTGGCCTTTACTTCGGTTTGTTTACGATTCAGATCTTTAAAATTATTACTTTTGAATCTCTTTTTCTGTGCCGGTTGTAAATGTTTTAAACCACCTTAGTAGTGTAGATGAACTGATTGAGGCATGGATTTTTCTTGGCTTTATCAATTATCTGTTTCTTTTCGTTCTTTTAGGGGCTTGATGGACAATCAGACCCGGATAGCATACATGGAGGATGTGAAGTACTGGCTGGAGAGAAATGGTCTGCTACGAAATGGATGCGGCAAAAATCTACACACCCTGTTTTCTCCTGAACTTATTTGAGTTTTATAGTTTTGCTCATAAAAATGGTTTGATCTATAGCATTAAAGTGAATGTTGCTTAAGCATAGGTAATGAATTAGCTTTACATACACCGAGAACCTAAAGACTATAGTGAACTTCAGCCATTCTTTGCACCAAATGGCACCTGATATCGGGGGAAAAACCTCACTGTATAGTTATTTACTCAGAAGTATGACAAATTTCAGTTCATATTCAATCAGGGGAGCCTTCAGCTTGGGGTTCAAGACATGCGAATCAAGTACTTATGTTTATGGGTTATGGCGTATGGGAACTTTTACGACAAATGGAGAAGATAAAACTCGGGAATCAGCCACTCTAATACATAAACATAAGTACTTGATTGAATATTGTTTAGTCTTGTGGCCAATTTTGTCAGAAATCAAAAAAGATAACCACTCCAAGAAATAGAACATACAAAAGAAAAAAAAAAGTCCATAAAACATTGTAGGTGGGGCCAGGATATTCATGAAAGAAAAGTTACGCCAAATTCCAGAGAATAAAAAAGCTAAATAAATAAACAAAGGCCTGCACTCATGGATGAACTTGACTAGAAGCAAGAACTTGGCAGAGATCTTCCTGTTTAGCAAGAAAAAAAAAGAAGGAAAACAGATTTTATGAATCTATAACTGGTTCCGTGCTGTCTAAATTCAGCAAACATTGCATTCAAAACACTTCCACAAGCTTTCGAACATATTTCCCATCTCAATGGGTCCCCATGATAATTGAAAATCAATGAATCAAATTCAGAAACTTCCAAGAGAACCAAGCTAGATTCCTCAACAAAATCAAGTGTTCTTTGTACCATCAAACCGAGCAGTAGGCCTCCTGCATATGCCATCTTTTACGTCTAGGAGCTGCGAAAGTTCTGAAACAGTATTTTTAGGATTTTGAGGAGGATAGTGATCTTAACATTCTTGTGAATGATACTCTATCATAATTCTTAATTTATACAAATGCAAAATAATAATAATAATAATAATCTCTATTTTACAAGAATGACCTCAAATAAGTATAAAATTATTTGTGTCACCTAATAACTTTGCATGATATTCGTCATCATTTAACTCTTATCTTATTGTTACTTTTTGAATTTCCTTCAGAAAACTTTTGTACCAAAAAATAAATAAAATTAATAGCAGTGGAATCTGAAATTGCACTGTCCACATTATTACATCTTGCATTAAAAAAAGAAAATGTGTAGAGTCACCTATTGTGTGTTGGAAAAATATTAGATAATATAAGTATGACACATGGAATTATATGACTACTAATCACATCTCACTATACACGTGGTCAATTTTTCCTTATTCGACAAATACTAAATATAAAGAATTTACTATAATTGAAATATAATTGGTAATGATACAAATCACCATATTACTAGCAATTTTCTTTAATTATTGTTGTTTTAAAAAAAATCCCCATTGGGGTCCTTTTTTTTTTGCTTCTCCATTTATAGTCGTGGCACACTCCTTGTGCGATGACAGTTAAATTTTTTTTTTTTTTTGCAACGTCTGCAGGTGTGCAGGTGTGTGTTAGGAGGGGGGCTTTTGTTCAATTCCAAATACAATGTGAGGGTCACCGCACAATGCTTGTGCGGTGATTCCCACAATTTTTTTTATTTTTTATTTTTATTTTTTTTACATTTAGGGGCTAAAATGGTAATTATTATGTAATTGTGAGAGTCACCGCACAAGGGCAACGCGGTGACTCTCACAATTAGGAAATAATTGCCATTTAGCCCTCCAAATATTAAAAAAATTTAAAAAAAAAAGATTTTTTAAATGTGTGCAGGTGTGTTAGGAGGAGGGGCTTTGTGTAATTTCAAATCAATGTGAGAGTCATCGCACAAGCATTGTGCAGTGAATCCCACAAGTATTTTTTGGCAGATGCTTTTTGTCCGTAAAACCCATGTGCTTGGGCATGCTTTTTTGCTTGGTTCTGCCATGCATGCTTGCTTTTGAAGGCAATGCATGCTTTTCAACCATGCATAGTGCATAGTGCATAGTCCTTTTTCTTTTTCTTTTTTTTCAATTCATTTCTTTCATTTTTTTTTCAAGTGTGAGTCACTACAAAGAGACGATGCGGTGTGGTGACTCTCACCAAATTTCTAATTGGCTGAATGGCCCCCAAACCGATTTTTTTTTTACTGCTAAGGGGGTTAAAACGCAATTTGAAAAGTTGTGAGTTAACTTTTTTTCTTATTTTTCACCAGATGAAAATACTAGTAGAGATATTTAAGATAAGAACGATTCAAGTAGTTAATTAACTAATTAATTAAGAGAATATTTTTTTGGAAATACTAATTTATTTTTTTATATAAATTAACTAATTGCCATTCAAGTAAATTTTTTTTTTCATCATTTGGGGGGTACTAAATGGCAATTAGGGAATAATTGTGAGAGTCACTGCACAAGGACAATGCGGTGACTCTCACAATTATACCTAATTGCCATTTAGCCCCCCAAATGTAAACAAAAAAAAACTTTCTGGGGACTTTTTTGCTATTTTAGTAAAATTGTAAGAGTTACTGCACAAGGACAGTGCGGTGACTCTCACAACTCCCAAAATTAAAAAAAAATATAAATATATATAATATCCAAAATTAATATATATAAATATATATATAAATATAAATATATATATATATATATATATAATACCTGGTGAGATTCACCGCACAATGCTTGTGGGGTGACTCTCACATTGCCTTCCAAATTGCACACTTGCCCCCCACTGACACACACCTGCACACCTGTACTTCCATATTTAAAAATTAATAATAATAACAGTGTGCGGCGACTATAAACCAAAACAACAAAAAAAAAGAACTCAGGCCCTGTTCTCAATAGATTTTTTAACCAGCTTGTAGATTATAGATTAAAAATAATATGTATTAATAGTGCTATCAATTAAATCCCAAATTAGATTTCAGATTTTTTGTACAACTAAATAATCTCAAATTAGTTGTACAAAAAATCTAAAATCTAATTTGGGATTTAATTGATAGCATTATTAATATAAATTATTGTTAATCTACAATCTAAAAGTTGGTTAAAAAATCTATTGAGAACAGGGCATCAAATGGGGACTTTTTTTAAAAATGTCAATATTCAAAGAAAATTGTCCCATATTACTACCTGTCTATCATACCATGCAATAAGTTCTTTTGTGTGACACAAATCCATGGTGCTAACTAGCAAGGGAATTCACATGTCCTTGTCCATGATCTACAAATACTAGAATCAGACTGGGTTGAAATGAAATTTCATTAATTGGTCTATGGCTTTGAAGACGTAGCAAGTAAACAACACAGTTTGAATCATCTGTAGTTAACTTTTACATTAATTTTGGAACAAAAAACCAAAAGAGATAATTTCACATACCTCTCTTAAAGTTTATTGTTATTATAGCTAGCTTCCCTCAAGTTTTCATAATTATACTTAGATCCCTTATTTCAATATTTTTTATAACAAAAAAAATAACCATTTTGCTAATGTTAGCCAATTATAAATAAAACCCATTTTAGTGATGTAAGCCAAAAAAAATGAATATCCTAAAATACACTTAGGATTTTTTTTTCTGACATAACAAAAACAATTCTTTAAAAGTAACAAATTAATTAGTACAATATAAACTCAAAAATAGAATTTTCAATTTAACCATTGGACTGAAGCGAGAGGATGTGGAAGCATTTTCGTGCTCAATTGCCTAATGATCAAAAGCCTTTTTGTGAAGAGACTTCATGCAACAAAAAGTGGATTATTGAGCAATGAAAAAGGATTTGGAAATGAAATTCATGCATTTACAGAAATATAGCATCGTAATATTGTGAAACTTCATGAATTTTGTTCACATCCCCACCAATCATTCTTGGTTTATGAATTCTTCCAAGGAGGAAGTTTACTAGACATACTACTTAGCCATGTAAAGAACAAATGATTTTCTTCCACTGGGATTATTTATATTCATATCCTGATTTTGACACAACAAGATTTTTAAGCCATCTGTTGTGCATTTCTATGATTTTCTTTGATTCTTTCCTCATTCTAGTACAATATACTAAATTGAAAATCCACAAGAATAAATTTAAGATTTGCAATCTGAGCAAGAAATATAGTATTGTTATTAAAACGATCCACTACTTCCTATTTAGTAATTCACTATTTAGCTCATATAAATACAACTAGCTTTCTTATGTTTACGATCACCTGATCTTAGAAAATGTTAGATTTTAGATATAAATCAATAGTTTTTGACAACACATAAGCATGTGCATGTCTATATATGTATGTTGGGTTCCCCCCCCCCCCCCGGGGGGGGGTGTATAATTCTCATTTTTCATTTTATTTTTCATGATTAATTGCAGAATCTGCTTGCACTAAGGAAGTAGATCAGAAATGTGAGTTTATAGCTTTGCAGTGCCAACTTATAGAATGATAATTGTAATTCAACTATTAGCAAAACATTTTCCTTTGAAGAGCCAGCCCCCTTCTATTTTACAATTGGACGACTATTGGATCTTGAATGTATCAATTCTTGAAATTTTGCATCGTTTTCCAATCATATTGTGCACCAATTTTTGCATTGTATTAGGCCATAATGATGTGCATCAAGATTAGCTACGTTTATTTGAATATTCTTTTATCGTGTTGTTATAATTTTGTTGGATTAATTCAATGTCAGAAGTTTCACTTGTATTTCTCCAATTATATATTGCCGGACATTATTGTTAGAATGAAAAGAATTCACCATATACCATCCGAAACTCTAATTTCAAGAAAAGGACACCGCCTGTATTAGTTCTAATTATACTTTCAGAAATCATATTGAAATCGACCCGTCAAAATATAATTTCATCTTTTCAAAAAACTTAATTTTAACAATTTTGAAACAAACAAATTAAACCATCAATGTTAGGATCTCTACCATGTGGCTTGAGATTGAGTTTAACAATTTTGAAACAAACAAATTAAACCATCAATGTTAGGATCTACCATGTGACTTGAGATTGGGAAATGCAAATTTCTCGATTTCAGTAGTTTGGGAATACAAATTACTAAACCATTAATGTCATATTAATTTATTTTAAAAACCAATAAAAAAAGGGTTAATAACGCTTTGCTCCCCTAAAGGTAGGGGGAGTTCACACTTTGCCTCCCTAAAGGTTAAAAATATACATATTGTCCCCCTCTATATGTCCTTTTTCCTTTGACCCACTTATATAAATTTTCTCTTCCCAAATTACCCTTATCTATTCCTAAGCTAATATCATCCTTGGACACGTACTATTCAACTGTTCAGATAATAATGGCGGATCAATTGCAGATTATTCCACTTGAAAATCAGAGCATGAAGTAGATATCCATGCCTAAAAATTTAACAAACTAACAGCAACTCATCATGTAGGATCTATTCAGGCAGCAATAGGTTTCGAACTAGTGGGTATCTCGACTGCGAAGGCAATGGTGGTGGCTATAATGAGAGAGCATATGCGGTATTTGGAGCAAGTGATCGTAACTCGCGGTGGTGGTGATTGTTGAGATGATAGGTGACGATAGGCTATCTGAGATTGGATGGAATGTGTGTGATGGAAATCAGAGCAGAGAGCGAAAAGCAGAGATGTGAGAAAAGTGGTGAAAACATGTGCATGTGTGTGTGTGTGAAATGGATGTCTAAGCCATGGGTACATCTGTCCAATAATTGGAAGAAAATAGGGCATTTGTGTCATTTAATTAATTAAATTATATTTTATTTGACCTGACAAATGAGGGGGCAGTATGTATATTTTTAACCTTTAGGGGGCAAAGTGTAATTCCCTCTACATTTTTTTTTTTTTTTTTGAGGAAGACTCCCCTATCTTTAGGGCAAAGTGTTATTAACCCTAAAAGAAATTGAACCCTTGGGTCTTGCTTATATGAAATCCATTTAGAAAGGAAAAAAAGGAAAACTGTCATAAAAATCCACCAACTGCCCTATTCAGTATAACACCTCTCTATTGTCAAAAAAAAAAAAAAAGTATAACGCCTCTCTCTCTCTCTCTCTCTCTCTCTCTCTCTCTCTCTCTCTCTCTAACTCTAAGTTGCTCATTTTCATCGTGCCCACGCAATTTCGGGCCAAATTCTTTGCACCACTGTTTCTTTACGAAGCCTTCTCTCTATTCCCTTTCTTTCTTTCTTTCTTTCTTTTTTCTTTCCTCTTTCTCTCTGCATCTAATCTTAGATATTCCAAATTGCAGAAAAAAATAACACCAAAATAAAAAAAAAACAGAGAAAAGAGAGAGGAAGAAAAATTGAGGGTATTTGATCAATTAAGCAGGAAAATATTTCGTTAATATCCCGTTATGGCATCAAAATTTTGTCGGTCTTTCGGTTTAATTTTTCAATTAGGAATTATTCTTATTTTCTTCTCATCAATTGCTCAAGGCGATGATATCTCTCGTGATTCCCCCAATGCCTTGAATTCCAGCTCCTGCAACAACCCTTTTCGTTTGGTAAGTTTTATTTTTGTCCTTTTTTCATTCTTTAATTTCGTAGTTTGGCTCGTAATTATTCATTGTTGGATTGTTGTTGAATTGTGGAGAATTTTGAGGAATGTTGGAGTGCTTATATGGGATTTGGAAGGTTGATTTGCTGCTACATTTTTATTTTTTTAGCATTTTTTTGAGTTTAAATTAAATACGTAAAGTTGATTAATTTAGCAATTGCTTTACTTTGACTGGAAATTTGTCAGCTTGATGTGTCAAAAATAGGGCAATTTTTTAGCTGGAATCTGATTTAAGTTTGTGTCAGGGAAATGTCAAATTACGGAATGATATATTCCATCAGGTCAAGTTCGGAACGCATCAATTGTTGGTTGCCAATTGATATTGACCGAGTGTTTTTCTGGGAGCATTTATTTCGAGTACTATTGAAACAATAAATGTTAATCTTGAGATAGATTTTTATTGTCGGTAATGTTTCCTATGGGACTTGGGTACGTTTGGATTAGGATATTGAACTAGGGCTTATGAATTTTTTGAAATGGCAACTAATTCTTGGGGGTTTAGCTTGATTCAGCGTTGCAGCAGTAGGTCTAATTAAGTCCAGTGGACGTGGTTGAACTCTTAAGATCTGGTGCTAGGTGCTCTACTTTTTACTTTTTTTTTTTTTTAAGATACTCGGACTTTTCTCCTCCCTAGAGTTACCCGTGTTGGAAGTCACGCGACATTGGTATAGGTATGGGATCTGCGGACGACACTTCATCTGAAGTTTGGACACCTCAGAATTAACAACACAAAAAGAAAAACAGAGGAGGGAGAAAAGGATGCACAGTTCATATCGTGGTGGAAACTGTAATGTGTGTATTAGTTAAGATTTGATTCTACTTGCGATGATTCTTTTCTTTGCTTCACTTATATGCTCTTTTCCCTTATGCAAAACTCACAAATGATATTCAGACACTTACATAGATGCATTTGCCTTTTATCATGAGCCGTAAAATGATTAAAGTTGATGTTATGTCCGTAAAATGATTAAAGTTGATGTTATGTCATTTAATATGTTACTCACAAATTGGGAAATAAGATACACCCCCATAGTCCAAGTTTTAACTGGTGTCGCCGTATCATTGTTTTATAAAATTAATGAATCTGACACCTTGACATATACCCGTATCCAACACCTGAAACCCGAGTCCAAGTAACATAGAATTTATTTTCATAGGTTCTGCTGACATTTTTATTTTCAGCAGCATTTTTTTTAATTCCCCCCTATTTGGTAATTATGATGCATTCGTGCATGTCAACTACTATTTCTGATACATTTGGTTACATATTTAAGTAAAAAAATTGTTTAATCGAGTAAAAAGTAGCCTAATTTTTGTTTTTTTCTAACATAAGTAGAATGTCAGGGAAACATCATGATTGGAGTGGATTGTTTTAGATTTTACATTTACAGTTTTTTGTCATGATTGGAGACGGCCATACTGAATCAGTTATATCACTTCAATTTTCCAGGTTAAGGTCAAGTTGTTGGTTAATGGTGCTGAAGACGAAGAATTAAGTGGGCTAAGTGCTGCATTTGGTACTTTGTTGCCTATTAAAGAAGATAAAGGCATCAGACTGCCTGCTGTATTTTCAAAACCATTAAATTGCTGTGCTAGTTCCTCTTCCAAGGTATTTGTCTTGGTTCTTACAAAATTTTCTCGCTTATTTGAATTAAAGAGAATTCTACAGTATTTGTGTGAATATTTGCGGAGTATTAGTTGTTTCATGCTTGTTGGTTGAGAAAATTGGGAAGGCAGTCCTCTTCTGAGGTATATTTGTTTTGGTTCTTGCAGACTTCTCTCACTTATTCTAACCAAAGAAAATTCTAGGGGATTTGTGTGAATATTTGCAAAGTTTATTTGTTTCATGCTTGCTTTGTGAGAAAATCGGGAAGTCAAATGATGAAAAGTAATGCTGGAATTTGGGATGTTGATGTGATGTTCCAAAAACTCTTAGGCATGCAAAGACGAATATATTTTGTTTTTTAGTAGGTGATTATTATATTGGTTGGAGATTGCAGCATTGCCTAGAAATCTGTCTCTCTTTCTCCCTTGCAGTTCTGGGTTAAAAATCAATTGGTTTCTTACAAGAACAACTCGATAAGTGTGTGCGTAAACAATACCTGCAGCGAAAGCACACAGTTTTCAGTCAAAAAAAAAAAAACAAAAAACAAAAAACCATTGGCCTTATAAAATTGATTGCAAAACAGCGTAAGGTATATGGGATAGCATAAAAGTAGAAAGTAATGTATAATCACCCAGATTTACCTTCTGTTGATGAAAAGCACAGTTAGACAAGACGATATTTTCAGGATGTGAGGAGCATATATTTCTATAACAATTTGCATGCACAGTTAGACAAGACAATATTTTTCAGGATGTGAGGAGCATATATTTCTATAACAATTTGCATTTACGGTTTAATGTAAAAGGCTACAAACTGATCTGTAAGCAAGTTGCTCCTAAAAGCGCCTTTTTTTTTTATTTTAAAAGCAAGTCCTGGTGCAACAAGAAACATCTACCAAGACTGGAATCTTGGTTTTCTACTACAAAAGTTGGTTAAAAAGTGTTGATTTTTCATCCTTCCGCCCTTTAAAACTTGAGGCCAAGTTTTCATGAATGTAGTGGAGAATGATTTAGAATGATGAAGAATGCAAACACGAGAAGATAACTGTGTGGAGAATTCCAGAAAATAATGGTTTTCTGGAGTTATTTGTTGCTCCTTCTGTTGATTCAATATGTTTTATTAGAAGTTAGAGTTTGTGGGAGTAAAAGTTAAGTCATAAAGTCAAATTCGATGGATGTCTCTTAAGCTAGTCAAATCGTACTTGAAATCTTGCACTTTTGTTCTTTCAGCTGTTAGCTTTTTAGTTTTCTTTGTTGTCAGGTTTTCTTGGCCATTAAGTTTACTTAGTCTTTATGAATTTTTAGCCTTTAGATCTTATGTCCTGTATATATATCAGTTGTAATAGCTTTATAGAAATGGAACGAAGTTATGTTTTGTTGCGTTTATGTTGTTGTGTTGTGCTTTCTAATTGAAGGCAACCTCACCTTAGGTAGTTATTCCTAGGTAAATCTTGGTGGCATTCCTAGAATTTCTCTCTTTTTGTGCTATCTTTCTTCTTCATCCTGATATCCTACTTCTCCATTCTCCGATCTCAGATTTTCAGAGCTAAAGGCTCTGAACTATCTTATGATTTCTAAAATCTCTACAAATAAAAATTCCGAAATCATTCTAAACCCCACTGCTTTTTCCTGGTGCACAAGGGAAATCATTACAAATTTTCTGTACTTCAGGTATAGAGTTAACTTGCATTATTTCTCATTTACTAAAACATAGCTGCAAGCTTAGAGGATAAAATTTGCTTCCCACATAGGAGTATTTTGCATCCTAGGTTTTTGGAAGGCAATGAAATTAATCAATGTTTCTGAGCCTTTCTGCATATCAGCTCTTTGTCAAGTATATTTGTTGACCTTCAATTAGATATTCAGGTAACTTCCAATGCAACAAAAAGAAGAGAAAAGATAATGGTCTTTGAAACAAGACACAAGTTTGGTGTCTTCTACTAATAAAGGAGGAGGAGGCTTTTGGTGTTAACTATTTGTCACCTTTATGTTTTGCCAATATTATCCTTTCCAGATGATGTTGGTTTAATTGCACTCAAGGCTGAAAAGAAATTTCGAAATGATAGTATTCTTTTACTTAATTACCCAACCTATTTTCCTGAATTTAAGCACACCCGTTGGAGTGTGCCTAAAGCACTACTTCCTTTCTACTGCCTCAGGAAGTATATTAATCCTCACTCATCTTCCTCAAGCCGACCCTTTTGTTAGTGCTGACAACTAATAAACATCTAATGATTTCTGGATGACTATTCAGGTTTTTCTCTCCCTTTTCTTTTCTTCTTCTTTTCTCAAATGCAGTAAACAATAATAGGTTCATACTAAACTACATGAAAAGGGCATTAGAAGAAAACTATGTAGAAATTGTAAAGTGTTTACATAACTCCAACTTAGGGGACAATCTGCATTTGGTGTTTGGCATTTTATAAGATGATCATGGTTACAAACCTCAAGAACGAGATAGAGAGGGGGCTAGAGGTTAAGGAGCAGGTTTGCGACTTCTTCTTCTTCTTCTTCTTTTTTCCTTTTTCCTATTTTTTTTTTTTTTGTTGGTGGTTGGGAGGGTGGGGGGCCCATACTGTCTGGGCATTTGGTCTATTTTTAAATCACTAGGGAAATTAATTAGAATGCTACTGTGGAACTAGGAGTTAATTGTAGTATCCTACCATCACTTTGATACTTTTGTGACCAGATTATTTTCCAAACACCAGATTAATATTACCCTAATGGAGTTTATACTTTTAGTAACTGATAATTTTTCCAAGCCCATTGCCCTTGCTGCCAAATGAGCCTAAAAGGTATAATTATGTCCTTTTATGTGTCATTTATAAGGGTCATATAATAATAACACTGGAAGATAGAATGGCGGTATTGCTTCTATCTTTGGTAATTGTAGCTTAATTAGAGTTATTTGTCTAAGATACTACTTTAATTGTATTCAGGAACTGGTAGTTGTCTTGAATACCAAAAGTTGATTTATTTGTAGTGTTTGAATATCTTTCTTTGCTTTCCTTTTGGTGGTCGTGCACCTGTGATCATTTTGTTCTGGAGTTGTAACACATCTATAAGAAGAAAAGAAGAGGGGCCCCCAGGGGGGGTGGGTGAGAGAGAGAGAGAGAGAGAGAGAGAGAGAGAGAGAGAGAGAGAGAGAGAGAGAGAGAGAGAGAGCATTAGTTTGCTCAAGGGGGGTGAGATAGGTGGGAACCTTCTAAATTAGGATGTGTTCATCTAGCAATAGAATGATGCACGAGGTAAGCATCTATCTGAAAATAATAAGTACAGGGATGATGACCTGGAAGGGGTTGCTTCAGAAAGATGATGGCCTGGAGGGGGTTGCTTCAGAAATATCTCTCACCCTAACTGGCAGCTCACTATATGGTCGATGTATGATAAGGTCTACATCTGATCTAGGCCTTTTCTCCTAGCCTTAGAAGCCCAATATTCCTTGAATTGCCTTTTCAACTTTGCAAGAGTTGTGAGATGTATGAAGATAACACTTGCTGGAGTTCTGTCTATTGATGTCCTTCATTTTGTCAATCTGAAGAATAACACCGTTTCCACATTCCTGCTCGCTCTTTTTTCTTTTATCGCTACCTTTCAGACGATGTCTGTCTCCTATGAATAGTTGAAGCAGCTTTTTAGAAAAATTTGGCAGCATAGTTCTTTTGTTGTGTTAGACATCAATAAGAAAGTGAAAAGCATGTAATAAGTTTCAGCAGGCTATTGTTCTTTTGATTGCTTGTTAATAAGAAACTATATTTAGGTTATCTATTAAAGATTGTTTTTTAGTTGCTTATGAGCAGTATTTAAACTAGAGGAGATATATGTGTCCATTGATTTGTACATGAATAGTTTGTTGAAGAGATTATAGCTCTCCGTGTATTATTTCTATTTTAAATCATTTGTTTCTGAAAAAGGAAATACTGCTTGGGTTGTCTAAAGTTAACTTTAAAAAAATTGAAAAATTATTAATGTAGAAAAGATGATGGAAAAATGTAATGAAACGTTTTAGCTTCCGCATTTGAGAAGTCATTTATTTCTACCATGTGATTATTAGAGGTTATTTTCTGTACTTCGATAGCTTTTTTGTAATTATAATGAGAATGGTTTCTCTTATAAACTTTGTAGTTATCAGGCTCTATTGTCTTGGCCTTGCGTGGTGATTGTGATTTTACAACTAAGGCTGAAGTTGCACAAGCAGGAGGTGCAGCTGGGTTGTTGGTAATAAATGACGAAGAAGGTTGTTAACTTCAATTAACTTAGAATACAGAGAATTTTTAAGATTATTAGAACTTTCTTATGATAATTTTTATCCCCTCTCTCTATCTCACACACACACGCAGAGACACTCACTCACACCCACACACCCACACCCGACCCCACAAACACGCAAAACACATGCACATACAAACTTCTTTCTCTGGATTCATGCATATACATATGGATGTAGACATGTATCTGGCACACAGGATTTTGCTGGAAATGACACTTCTCGTGCTCTGCTTCTTTAACAGATCTTACGGAGATGGGATGTTCTGAAAAGGATACTAAATTAAACATTACAATTCCTGTTGTGATGATCTCTAAGTCAGGAGGAGAGGCATTAAACAAATCCATGTCTGACAAACGTACTGGTGAGCCCTGGACTTCATGCATTTGCATCAGAATTTTGTGTTTCATAATAGATTAAATATTCTGGTGACAAGAGGGGAAAAGCGAAGGATTGTTACTCATTTGGAAGACAGCAAAATTAGGAAGGGAAAATAAAGAAAGGCTGGACACTTTGAAGTAGTTGTTCTTCAAGTTTTGATGTAATGGAATAATTCTTGATATGCTCTTTATTCTGGTTGTGGCCTTCAGTCGGTTTGAGTGTAGTCCCTAGAATTTGTGATTGAATTGGTGAGTACATTTTCTTGTCAGTATTTGTTCTTTGGTGAATGAAAGAGATCAGATCTTTCATACTTTGTGAATGTCATTCGCAGTCGCCGGTAGTCTGTCATGTCACCATGTCAATGTTGCTTGATTTATCTTGTTGACTCAAACCTATCTGGTGGTATTTACTGAGAATTTATTGTTGATGTTTGCTTATTTTTTGAAAGAGCAGATCTAGTTTTGATCATGGTTTACCATTCTGAAACTACTTGGTCTGCTGTAAAACATTATTGATGATTAAATTTGATATGAGGTTTTTTGAATTTTATGACTTCTTTTTGTTATTCATGCGGGTATATGTGGTGGAAATGTGCTCATCTTCTTATGCATACTGTTCATTATTGTGTTTGCTATAGATGTGGTTGTCTTTACTTTGATGATTTGGGATATGATAAAGGTTCATTGTTCAATGTAGCGGAACTTCTATTATATTCGCCGAATCGCCCAATTGTAGACTTCTCTGTTGTATTCTTGTGGTTGATGGCTGTTGGGACGCTTGTCTGTGCATCACTCTGGTCAGAGTTTACAGCATCTGAGAAAAATGAGGAGCGCTACGATGAATTGTCACCAAAGGTACTCTATGATAGACATGTTCTTTACACGAATATGATCTATATTGCATGTCTTTAACGGTACTCTCCAACTTTTCTTGATGTTTTTGCACAATCTAGAATTTTTTTTTTTTTTGGGTGGAGCCTGATGGAATTAGCCCTGCTATTACAAAATAGGGCAATTAGCCTTTTTAGTACTGTTGATTTATTTCATACCTGGATTAGCCTTAAAAATATGAAAGCCTATCTTTGCCTAAAACTATATCGTATGCGTTGTATGGTTAACATGTTCTATCATCCCGTTCAGATCATCAAATTACTTCTGTGGTCTGCACTTGGGATCTTGAAGTTTTCTTTTCTCAGATGCAGAAATTGGATAAAGTTCTAGTTTGTAATTGTCCGACTCTGGTAAAACTGATTGTTTCTATTCTAGAGTCAGCTTGAATCAAGTTAGATACATAATTTGGAAATTGGATATTTTATAATGGCATCTTAGCAGTGCCTAATGAGATGGCACACCAAAATAAATTAATAATGTGTTTCAGCTTGTATTGGTTGCCTATCAAAATAAGTGTAGTACTTAAATTCTGTTTCTACAATTCCCTTTTTACATGTACCTAACAAGGATCACTAAGAAGCGAACCTGCTTCTATTTAGTGACCTTAAGATATAAAGGGGGCTATCAACAACTGGGAGCACATGGGCCGCTATAAACCCCTATTGACGGACCAGTGTATTTATTAATTGCCATCAGGTGGTTGCAAATTAGTGTAGATGACTTTAGCAGAAGTCATGATAGTTAAGTGGACTTTGCAGAGCATGAATTGGAAATGCAGGTATGTAGTTTAGGTTGTTTGAGGAATAAAAATGATAACCATGCTCCTTTTAAGCTCTGTACTTAAAATTGAATATATGCTCTGAGCAGTTGCAGAGGCTTCTGTAGTCAAAGTTGCAAATAAGCTGTCCTGTCATTACTAAGTGGGAAGTGACACAGAGGACAATGCTAGCTACTTTGAAAGTTTTGCCTTCGATATCTGTTTGTTTGTTGCTCTTTATTCTTTATCATAGCATGTATTCTTTTCTTTTCATTCAATTTTGGCATATAATATTTGGCACTATAGTAAGTAATTTTGCGTTGCGTCCTATTTCTGATGGTAAATTGTCTTTGCTCGTGTTGGTAGGAGTCCAATGCTGCCAAAGATGAGATGGAGAAGGAAATTATCAGCATCAATATTAAGAGTGCTATAATCTTTGTCATATCAGCATCTGCATTTCTGGTGTTGCTTTACTTATTCATGTCGACCTGGTTTGTCTGGGTGCTGATCATACTTTTCTGCATTGGCGCTGTTGAGGTATTTAATTTAATTTAATTTCGCTGCTTCACAAGATAGTGATTTCCTGTTAGTAGAATCATTGAGCATCAGAGAATTGCAGTCTCTCTTTTTGCTTATTTCCAATCAAGAATTTGGTTCAGGGATAGCAGATCTTATTTATGCCAAAAATAAAAATAAAAATAAACAAATGGAAAAAATGATTATCTTAGTGTATAGAAGTCTTTAGAGTATTATGTAGGATTTAAGAAGTGTGGGAGAGGCTTTGTAGGCTATTTAACTTTGTCTCATAGTTTCCGTCCTTGTGAATTGGATTTTGGGTCATGTTCCTTCTCCCTTGTATATAATTCGTTCTGTGCAGTGCTGGCAAAAAATGTGTGACAACCAAATATTTTTATATCATTGGCAGACTTGGGGAGAACTAAGCATTTAGTCTAGTGAATGGATAAGATTTCACAAATTCACTTCCCTTTTGTATGATTTAATTTTCCATCTAATACAAGAGGGCGCATTATTTATCCAGTAATCTAAGCAGCAAAAGTTAATAACTAAGTTAACCTTAATGTATAATGAGTAAGGACACCTGTTTTTTAGGTGCCATGAACAATGATTCGACAGATTAAATAGGCCTGAAACATCATTCTGGTTAAACAAGTTCCTGATTTTGATTAAGTGCTCTAAGTTTTGGCCTGATATCTCCAATTTTCTCCCTGTTGTACATGATCTAACTTGGGAATTGTTGTACTGTGTCTGTTGTCCTTGCCAGTTTCATCACGATCATATTGCTATTTGTGTGTTTGTGAATTTTTCTTTTTCTTTTATTTTTGAGGGGTTGGGGGAAGGGTCTTCTAGTAGCATGAAGATGTATGCAATGTTGGCGACACAATTTTTTGTATGTCTATGTTCTAATCGTAACTAAGGATTTATGTAGGTGGAAAAACACCTTACTGAATTTTTTCTTTCACTAATTAATTTTAGTTGTTAAAGCATGTGCAAAGTCCTTTTATCACTTGTCACCAGCATATCGATTTTTTCCCCCTCTTTGGTGAAGCTTACATTAAATCCTAAATTTGTCTCACTTCTCCATATTTTATTTCATTCTCTTGTACTTTTTCATATTATGAACGTCTTCATGATCCCCAACAATTTAATTCTCTTTAGTGCATTAACGTCTTATTTTTGTTGGATATCTTTTGTTTGCAGGGAATGCATTCTTGTATAGTATCTCTTCTCTTGAGGTATCATGACTTTTTGTCTTTTAATCTCATTTAAACCTTAATACCTTATTATGCTTAGTAATTCCTGATGCACACTGCTGTTGTTTTCCATTGTTGGTTGAGCAGCAAATGTAAAAATTGTGGAAGGAAAACTGTGAACTTGCCACTTCTTGGAGAGGTTTCAATACTTTCGCTTGTAGTTTTGATATTTTGCTTGGCTTTTGCTATATGGTGGGCTGTGAACCGGAGGGCATCTTACTCATGGATTGGCCAAGATATTCTTGTAAGTATATATTGCCAATTTTGCCTGCTTTAGTTTTTCAATGCACTTTTAACTTTTACTTGCATTTTGAATGTTGTCATCATGTTATTCTATTGATACTTAAATTTGAACATGACAGAAAATTCACTAGGCTTTCTTGGAGAATTTTACAATACGGTATCAACATGCTAGTCTTGAGACATTAAGGACACTGTGGTCAAATGATGCAAATGTGGTCACATGATGCTTTCAACTCCCCCCCCCCCCCCCCCCCCCCCTCTTCTTTCCCCAGCAACCCAAAAAAAAAAAAAAAAACTTGTCTACAAAAACTTCTCTTCTCCTGACATTTTGATGCTGTGGCAATTTATGAGAAGAAGATTATTAGATGATTGTTGTTTTCAGTTTTAATTCAATTTAATTGTGTATAGATTGTTTTTCTTATCCTGAGCTAGAATGGGGTGTTGAGTGTTTAGGAATTTAATTGCTCTTTTAAGTTATATTTAGGACCTTATATATGTTATCCAATTAGAAGTCTTAGTAGCATATTCTAGCTTCTAATTATGGTCAGAGGCTAATATAAAACCCATTTGAATAGAACTATTTCTTGTTTTAATGTGGTTTTCTCCATTCAAGTTGAGTATGGCATGATTAAACCCTTCTGTACCCCCCCCCCTTTTCTTTTTCTCTCCTCTTTACTCTGATTTTGAATAAAACTATTTCTTATTTTAATGTGGTTTTCTCGATTCGAGTATGGCTTGATTTGGACTTCTTTTTTCCCCTCTTCTCTCCTCTTCCTCTGTGATTTCTGTCTTTTCTTTGAATACCTTCCTGTGAGAAAAGCTATTTACTTTACTTTTTGAGCCAGAGTATTCCTTCCTATTCTGTCATCCCACAATTCTTACTTACCGTTCAACTTATTCAACGTAAGATTTAAAAAAAAAAAATCAATTAAATGATATACCAACTTAACGAATACCAAGCAGAGTAACTCTGCTTGCCTTATTCCTGATTCCTATCTTCATTGTTCTGGTGGTACTGGGAAGACGAATGGCTGGGTGGTTTTTAATTCCTTTGGCCATTTATTCTTTGGTTATATTATCTCTGATAATTCTAGCATTTCGCCGAGGAATTATATTTCTCCCTGCATTGTTTTATGGCCATCTGCATTTGTTCACCATAGTCTATCTTACCGAGTGTACACATCTATGGTTGTAGGCTGTTTTGTTTAATTTGTGCAATTTATAGCCTTCTTAGAAGATCTGATCATCCACATTAAACTTAGTGATGTTAGTCTTTCATGGTTTTCATTTCTTACAATTGTGTTGAAATTTGAAAATAACATTTTCCTTTGTATTTGTTAGGGCATTTGTTTGATGATAACTGTCTTGCAATTGGCCCAATTACCTAATATAAAGGTATGTGGAATTGGAGATTTGATTTTGCCTTTGAAATGTTCCGCACATCATATGCAGCTTAAAAATGCTTTCTCACTTTCACCTCATAATGTTTTGTTTTGATTTAGGTTGCGACTGTATTGCTGTGTTGTGCTTTTCTGTATGATATCTTCTGGGTGTTCCTATCACCTTTTATATTCCATGACAGCGTTATGATTGCAGTAAGTTTTTTTCTTTCCTGTGAAATATTTTTCCTTTCTCCATAAGGTGTACAATTTTTTGAACTGCAGTCGGCTACAATTATACGTCTTACTGAATTCCTTCTATATACTTCTTTAATTTTGAACCTTTTGAATTCATGCAAAATGATGATCCTAGTTAGATGCAGAATCAGATGACATAAGAAATTAGCTGTGGTATCAAAAAAATTTTTTTTCATGTATTTTACCTTTTGTTTTGATTATTCTAGAATCTCTCATCCTTACTAAATGTCAAACTCAAAGTTAGTTTCACCCTTGGTAGTCATCTTGCATGGTTGCAGGCCTAAGAAACGAACAGTTTAGTTTTTGTTTCAGGATCATCTGTTCAGTGTATGGCTGGAGGTTTGGAAGATGAAGGAATGGAATAGGTCTCCATTATTTTCCTCTACTCCCCACCCTCCCTGTGGGCTGGGGTTTCTTGAATTGTTTCTGCAGCTAAATCAGTCCATACCTGCCCATTTATTTTTGGTATAAAGCCCACAAGTTGTGTTGTAAAAGATGAATGACTTGGATCATTGATTTTTTGGGTCACCTTACCTTTCAGTGAACCCTAAATTTCCATTTTGATAAATAAAATTGAGTCCTATCAGTTTCTAGTCAATTTTGTTAATGTTCATCTACAATTTAGAATGAATTTTATTTGTGAAGATCCTCTCTACTAGTCTATTCTGATGTGTGGGCAGTGTTTGAGAGGATGCACTAAGGTAGCCTGGAAAACCTTTAGTGTGGTGAGGAAATAAATAAATGTGAACATGTTCCTTAATTGGACTCTTTACCTTTTTAAATGTTAAAGGGGACATGGGAAGTGTACTACTTTTATTTTGGTGTCAATAATTAGCATTCTACCATATTATTTACTGTTATACACCATTAAATTTTGATTTTGAGTGCTTAAATTTGTCAATATGTTTTATTTTTGTGATTATTATTCAATTTACAACAAGCTTTTCTTATTCAGAATAAATTTTCAGTTAGTGCTTATATGTCCTTGCGTTTCCCTTTTTGGGGGTTGGGAGGAGGAGGGGTGTTTGAAGTTGCATTTTAAGTTTTGGTACTCCACTTTAGTAACTGCCGGAGAACATCTTGATGATTGGAAGATGGTCAATCTCTCTTTTGTGGCCCTTGGAAGGTCTTCTCTCTTATTTTGCTTTTATGTTAGACAATTAGTTCTATCAATTCTGTTCATTTGAGAGGTTTATGGATTATTATGTTGTTTCAAGTTTTATCTAACTCTACAATATATTAATCACCTATGTCTTCCTAAGGGAATGATTCTTTATTTTTTCTTTTTTTTCCTTCCATTAAGAAATGTAGAGGTAGTGTATTGGATCATTCTGTTACTGGATCAATGGACTTCCTTTTAACCTTGACCTGAAACTCTCCATTTCTTTTCTGAATAAATTGGTGTTTCGATCTTTTCCTGAGAGTTGATTTATGTCTTTAAAAAAGGTGCTTAACCTACCTTTGTTTCTTTCAAGTATTTGATTATGGTGCTCTGGATTGACCATCCTTCATGTATCACTAAGTTAAATAGCGCTTTTGGCATAAAGGAGTGAGATGTGTCACTTTGTGTCTGTGCATTTGCATGTAAGATACATGCATGGAAATGTTTACTTGGTCTTGCTTTAAATATTCTAGGCTCTTGTTAGCACATAGCCCACTTGGTTTCTATGTTATTGGCTGTCTGGTTGTTTAAACATTTTCCCTTTTTTTGATATATGTAATTTTTGTTTTGGGTTCAAAAACAAATTTCTTGACATTTTTTAAATTTTGGACGTGAATTGTGTTCCTTTTATAGCCAACCTTTGAAATCGAACTTGTGATATTTGTAGGTTGCTCGGGGTGACAAAGCTGGTGGAGAATCGATCCCTATGCTTTTAAGAGTTCCTCGAACTTTTGATCCTTGGGGTGGATATGATATGATTGGCTTTGGGGACATCCTCTTTCCCGGTTTGCTTGTTTCCTTTGCACATAGGTATACTTTTCTTGACCCTGCCATCTTATGACCAGTATATATTGGCAATGCCTTTTAAAGGATGCTGCATTGTCTTGGCTAATAATTTGTGGCATACATGGCAGTTTATTTGGTTTATGCCAAGCTTGGTTCCTTCACCACTATAACCTTGAATACTTAAATATGTTGAGCTGAACAGAAGAAGGTTATTTACCAAAATTTTGGTGTTTTTATTCCAAATTAAATAAATATTGATAGTTTTATTCGATTTCCATAAATATAGCAATCGATCTTTATGAAATCCACTTTAATGTTCGATTTCAAAGAAATCTACTTCATCTTGCAATCACGGAAACTCACACAGCAAGGGATGAGGCCATAGAGACAAACCAAGGAGAATCATCCATAAAATTTGTACTTTAAGAGCTTCAAGCAAAAGCACCTTTCTTGCAAATTGGCATGACAAATGGAAACTGCAAATATCATCTTCCTAATCCCTTCCCCAAGATGGATCCATTTTTTGTGGTGAACAGAAGCGGGTCTTTCTTCTACTTGGGCGTTTGTGCATGTGATGAATGTGTGCTGCCGCCTTGTCATGCTGAGGGTGTGTGCCAAAGTGAGGGAAGGGGAAAAGAGGGGTAGAGCTGGTGTGGCGCATTGTGTGTGTGTGTGTGTTTGTTTGTGTGTGTGTGTGTGTGTGTGTGTGTGTGTGTGTTAAAGATAGGGGAAGCCTGGAAGAGAGAGAAGAGAATAGCGTGCCTTTTGTTGCACATGCTAGTCTGAAGTTGATTTCTTAGAAATTAATTTCTATACTTATGGAATCCTGTTAAAAACATCAATCATTTTTTCTTAATTTTGAATAAAATGGTAAATAACTCCATGTGTATAAATAAGTAAATTTATAAGGCTGAGAACAAAATATAGCCTGGTGGTTATAGTTCTTTGTTTGTCATCATAGATCGAGGGTTCGATTCTCACCATCCCAGTCTGCCTTCCTGCATCTACCTTACCATCCCTTCCAAAAATTTATTAGGTTTATGTTCAGTTATGATTGGATAAGAATACAATCTAATAGTTTTACCGTGGCTTGTTTCAACAACTATTTGTCCTATTATTGTTCAAATTTTTTCGGGGTGTATTCTTGTTTATCTGGTAATTAAATTGTGAATTTGTGCTGCAGGTTTGACAAAGCCAAAAAGAAGACTGGTCGAAATGGATACTTCCTTTGGCTGGCAATTGGCTACGGATTCGGTGGGTACTTTTGGCTTTTTTTTCTTTTCCTTCTCTTTAATTCAGTTGCATTTGTATGATTTTAATCCTTTTAGATGAACTTACATTCCACACAGCTTTGAAACACCACGCAGGGGGTGCCTTTCTCTTTCTCTTCTTCCTTTCTCCCCCTTGCCCTTTCTCTTTTCTGTATTGTTATCCCTGATAACTCAAAACCCAAGCTCAGGACAAGACAGGAGAAGGGAAAACTTACTAGTAGACTCAGGCCCAAGAACACCAAATACTCAGCACCACCCTCAGTATGTCCCATAAGCAGCTTTGGCACAATATGGAGTATATGGTTTAAATTGTCTAGAAGAGATGTCTTAAGATAGTGCCTGCCTTGTCTTTGACTGTAGTCAATGATGCTTATTTGTCTTGATGAGGCTTTTAAAATCTAGATGCTGATACTGATGAGGAACATCAAACAAAAGCAATAATCCAACAGCAATAGTATATTTGTCTCTAGACATATTTGGCCAATTATGAAAAAATGTTGGCATAAAAGTTGTTGAAGAGAGAAGCTGATCCAGCAAACTAACAAAGATTGATACACAAATCTATGGGCCGCAGATGAAAATTTATGAAGACTAATACTCAATAATGAAGTAGCAAAAATATAGAAAGTAGAAAGCCTGTTGTGGTTGTCTTCTTTCACAAAGAAACTGATGGCAACTCCAATTAAACTTCCCTCCGGCTCTAAAACTCGTAATTAAATAGTGCCCTACATTTAAGATGAGCTAAATTGCCATACTCCCTCTGAACTAGAAGGAGAAGTACTCCCTGGTCAAAGCATAACCAATCAAGAAGATAACCAGGCCTAAAAAACCCAAAGATCCCATAAAAACAATTAAAACAGAAGTAAAAAAAAAAAAAAAAAGCTAGAAGGACTTCAAGCTGACAATTTATTCCAGTTTTGGTAGAAGGTGTGGGTATTGAGCTCCATGAATGTTTAATATGAAATTTGTATTTTTGGAGCATGTCAAACATTGAAATTCAAGCCTCTCCGTGGTAAAAATGATGATCATCTTTCACTGCCTATGTGGATGACTATATGTTTGACTAACTAGCTCATGATTACCAGTTGTTTGGAAAGTCTATGTATTTTGCACTTTGTCAAGAATGGATATTTCTGAATATTCAATTGGAATATAACAACACGGGTGGAGCAAAAACCAAGCAACTTGATTGGAATATAACAACATAGATGGAGCAAAAACCAAGCAATTTGTGGTCCAAATTGCTAACTGTAAAATGTTTAAGCTTTCATGGATTCTACCAAAGAACTTAAAAGGTATTTCAATCATTTTCTGCATGAGATATGATTTTTACGCTCCCTTTTTAGATTCTTACACACACTTGAAGTGACAATTTTGTGCTAATAAATCGTGAAAAGGGTGTGGAAGAAGCTAAAAGAGGTGTGTAAATATTATTTCCCTATATTCAATGATTGAAAATTTTTTGCCAATCATTACATTTTCTCCCTGTCAAAGCCTAGGGTATCTGTGTAAATTGTCCACTTTACTTGTTCTACAACTGAAATACAATTTGAGAGGCAGCTTTTAACCCTTGTGTGTAGATATAGTCTCAAATAACACTTGGTTTTCACACTTCCAACTGGTAAACATTCTCCACATGCTTGAAGTGGGACAAACACATGAAGTGTCTCATGTGATCTATGCCACAGCTAACATGAACGGTGGAGGATTTGAAAAATATTACTCCTTATCATATAGGAAACTACTATTAGTATAGAAATTATTTTCTCAATATCTAATCTACAGTACAAACCATCCAACAAGTTGAGGGCCGCCTTTTTTCTTACCTTGAAAATGATTATATATCAAGTAATAGGTTTCCTGAATCAGTTGATGAAGTTCTTTCAAAAAATTTAAAAAAAGAGAAGTGGATTTATGTGGATCTTTTCAAAATAACAGAAAAGGAAATCTATTTTCTTTTGAAGAGAAAAAAATGTATTTTTATGCAACACAATGCATAGAATATCATGCGATAAATTTGGCAGAGATCTCAAGATGCAAATGGAGATGTTAATTTTAAAGAACACAGTTTTTCAAGTACTAAAGAGGAAATAAGTATATACAGTGATTAAAAAAAAAAAAGAGATAGCTTGAGAAATATGAAATGCTAGAAAATGGATAAGTTTAAAGACTATTAGTACCAATTGAGTATACTGAAAAGTACAAGTTTGAAAATAATTGGAGTTGAAGGCTAAGAAAATAGTCAATTCCATTAATACTGGGGTAAGAGTAAACAAGGGTTCTTCATGAATGTATGGCTCAACCTTTGAAGAATGTATAATTTAGCGATATTCTGCTCATAATTCTGCTTGTCAAAAATGTTCATTCTGTTGCTTGATTTATAAACTCTATACACTGGATAAGATGTCATCAAGATGTCGTATTATGGACTGTAGATTTTAAAAGATACCCCATGTTAACAAACACTTAAGGCGGATGGGCTGGAATTTAATGTATTGGTCATTGTAAAGCTAAATGCTGATGTTATGATGGAGTTGTGTGTATTGGATGTTTATGGATTGTTACATGTAATATAGGTTTTGGTTGTGACTAAAACAGTCTGTCTCATTAACTTGCATCTTTTGTATGATGAAAAAAATTGCATCAGAATACAACTGAAGAGTTCTCAGCTGAATTTTTGCTATTCATACTGTATAGCATAATATTGGTTAAAGAACCTTGTCACTTTATTGCATCCTAAATTTGCTGTCCTTTTAAGATTGCTATGTTTTGGAAGCCCAACTATTGGTATGCTACATCAAATTTGTTTCTTTTCCTTTGAATGTCTAGTGATGACTTCCGATCTTCTCTAACATATGATACCCTATGCTATCGTGCAATTACTTGGTGCATCTGATCATGGTCTTTGGTTGGTCTTGTTTTTGTTCAGCCACACTGGTTTCATGAAAGTCTTGCTTTTTAGTTGTTCAACATTTTTGTCCATTCTATGTGGCAAATCTTTTCTGCACCTTGATCAGTTTTAAAAATCCCAATTATATTTTCTTCGGGCTGTGCCTACATGTCTAACAATATATAGTTAGTGTTATCAAGTCTAAGCGTTTTCTTCTTTACTGGCAACCTTTTTGTTCAGTTTCTTCTGCTAACTTGGTAATGGATTATTGCAGGTCTGTTGTTTACTTACTTGGGCTTGTATCTAATGGATGGACACGGTCAACCTGCGCTCCTTTACCTTGTTCCTTGCACATTAGGTATGAACATTCTGCGTTCCCCGCACTAGATCTTTTCAAGTTATTATGGATCTGTAAATTTTAGTTGCCTCTTATTCTTTGCCCCTTAATTTTGCATTTATTGGAACTCTTATAACTCAGGACTTTGTGTCATATTGGGTTTGGTGAGGGGTGAGCTGAAAGAACTTTGGAGCTATGACGTCGATTCAACAAGTACTGATTCAACTCAACCACCTTTGCCTTCTGGAGAAGCTTGATTTGTAGTCATATTGTACAAGGAAAAGAGGAAAGGGGCATGGTTTTAGGAGTATGTTTTCTGCTCTTAGTATTTTTTGCAAGTTTTTGCAGTAGATACTGGCACTGGGAGATATTGTGCATACTGTTTTAAGCCCGCCACAAACAACAAAGGTCAGAGATCACCTTTCTTGTAACGTATCAGCTTACTAATGATTCATACATAATATGTCGATGTTTTTGTAAATGCCTCTATTGTAACTACAGGGTTGTTGGTTCTCTGTTAAATGGAATCAATAAAAATTCTAATTGTCAAGATATATTTACTTCGACTTTTTCCTTTTGAGAGTCTGGAAGTTGTGCTTCCAGGAGCAGGGAGCAGCGTTTAATCATTTATTATCCCTTAGCTTATTGCTAAGGGTGAAACCCTTGAACTTGCTTTGCTCTTCAGTCAAGCATAAATAACTGCCTGCCTGGAGCTTGTCTTACATGGTCCATGCATTTTTAATTTTCTTTCTATGAAAAAGTTCTGTAAATTTGTTAAATGCATTATCAATGGCTTCACTGAAGAGGGAATACCTTCCTGCTAGTGTGGCATGTCCAGCTTAAACCGGATGTTTCTTTTACACTCCTGTAGATGTAGATAACATTTTTGACTATCTGGAAATTTCCGTTATTCAGTGAGGAAAGAATGGCGTTGCCCAGAGTTGCCGTTTTATGATATTTCCATGGTAGCATCTTTTCGTTTCCTGCGTTCGATACCGCTTCATCAAAGGGAAAGAGGTGGCTAGATTTAAATAAAACTGAGTAATAGTGGCTTCACTTATGGAAAATTTTTCACTCATAAATTCAACTTATAAGTATTAGACAACACAGAAAGAAAGTGAAATGTATTCACTACTCCTGTGTCACCAATCAAACTGCATCATGCTAAAGAATATAATTTTGTGAGTTGTAATATCATTACTCTCTTGTCGAAGCTTTGATCTGAGAGAAAGCTCTGCTGAGCCTGGTATGTTGACTAAGAGATATAGAGTATCAGATTTTTCATTGTTCAGAGCACTCTTTGGAAGAATGCTCAACTGGGGTTGAATTGAGGACACCCAGGTAAATGCAGAAATTTATCTTTCAGCTGTCTTATAGAGCTCAGAAAGTGAAGAATATTAGAGCGTGCAAAAAGTAGTGTTCCTGTAACCTGTGGAAAGTATGATCGCAAAATCTGCAGAATAAAAAAGCAGACAAGATAGCTTTTGATATTATGCTTGCACGTTAGATGTGGATGTTGAAAGCCTATGGACTGAAGGATGTAAATTGTTGCGCCTCAATTTTTTTCGGAACGGTTGATGGTTTACCAAATAAACTACCAAATGCCTTGGATAGTTTCTGCACTTAAACTGTGGAGTTTCCGCATTGTCAGATTTGAAACTTTTTAAAAATGCACGATAAATATTTCGATTCTAAAAGTAAGCATCCTTTGTGCTGCTCAAAAAGAAAAAAAATGGATTCTATGTGCTAGTTTGAAGCTAAAAAGTAAACACAACAGCCCGCCACTGGTTTTTAAGAAATAGGTTAAAGATCTCCTCTCCTGCCCTTAAAAACAAAATTAATTTTCCAAAGTTGGTCATCTAAGGGCAAAACTATACTTTGAATTCACAGAAAATTAACTACAAAGTTTACCAGTTGAATTTTAAAAATTATAGGTTTGTTAAAATTATTGTTTTTATTATTCGTTTTGTTAAGGAGTAATAGACTCACAATTCAGCTTTACCTTGGAAGTTTGTTGTGCTGGTTGAGAGCAATTAAAATGGTTTAATCAAACTTTTATTCTTCCCCTGGTATCATTAATTGTTAAGAGGAAACAGAAGGATAGAAACAAGAATCCTGGATCAAATCCTCACATTCATTATCCCAATGTAAAATTTGATTGACTGAAAAAATATAAAGCTCAGCATAAATGTTTATCCTTCAACAATAAATAATTGAATTCAAATGCTGTTAACTATTTGTCTCTTAGATGTAACTTCAGAGATGAAATCATCCATAGCTCGAATCGAAGACCCCTCGTGTCCTTCCTCTTCCCTTGTGGCAGCCCTTATCAAGTCTCCAATCTTAACTGCCTTTGTCTTCATATCCTCTCCCTTACCTCCTTTATCCAGCAGAGTGTTTATAACTCTCTTCACATCCTCCTTCTCTAGAGTACCCTGTATTCCCCTAGTCAACTCAACAGCCACCTCCATTTCCTCCACTAGCATCTTTGAATTGTACCCTTGTTCAGCTGCAAGTGGCCACCCAATTATGGGCACACCTTGGCTCAAACTTTCCATGATGGAATTCCACCCACAGTGACTGAAAAATGCTGCTGTTGCTTTGTGAGAAAGGATCTCCAGTTGTGGAGCCCATTTATGCACTAACAGGCCTTGGTTGCTTTTTGCCATTCTTTCTTCAAATCCTTCCGGTAACCATTCTGCCCTGAATTCACCTTTTGGATCAAAACCAAAAGGAGGTCTTATGCACCAAATGAATGGACTTCCACTGTCCTCCAATCCCCTAGCCAATGCCATCATCTGAGGAGGACTTATACTGTTCTGGGAACCAAAAGAAATGTAAAGCACAGAACACTCAGAATGCAAGTCTAGCCATTCCAGGCATTTCTCAACAGGCAATCCTGGTTCTCTCCCACTGTGCTGACTGATGATTTTGGGTTCTGCAGAAGAATATTTTCGAAGCATCTGCGGCGGAAGAAGAGGTCCAATGCACCAAACAGGGAGTTTTGTATATTTCCTTAGTACATCTAAACCAAAAGGCTCAATTTCCTCCGCTGAATTGCATAACCATCCAAAAGACCTCAAAGAATTTGATATCTGTGGCTGAAAAAACTTGGACCATGCATCAGTACCATCTGCAGCTTGAACATATCTGTGCAGATGGGTGATATGGAACCGGCGTGAAGCAGGGAAACCTGGAAGATTAAACTCATCTTTGCCGGAGGAACGATGAGGGAGGTTTTGCCAGATTGAGATGTAGGCAGCAGTGCCATAAGCACCACCAGTAGTGAAACATACATTTACTGTATCAAATTTCTTGGCAACATCAGTAGCCCAGGCTGCAAAAATATCAGAAATTATGCACAACGGAGGATGTCCCTCTTTTTCGATGATGTTCGAGATGAGACGGCTAAAAGCATCTTCAAGAGTAGCTGCAGCATGAAAGAGTTTGATGATGTGGTCCAACGAAAGGGCCTCCGTGTTCTCAGTATTTGGTGGCAAGCCGTGTTCAACACTGTTAAAGGGAAGAGATTCTAGGTGAATTGTGGGCTGTTGGGACGAGTCTTTGGCAATGGTATTTTTGAGGTATTTAACATTAAGAGGGGTGCTAGCAAGAGTGATGGTAAAACCAAATCTTTGTTGAATTTGCTTGGCTAGAGCTAAGAAAGGGATTAGATGACCATGGGCCATGAATGGAAGCATCACTATGTGTTCTTTGAACCTTGTCATTTTTGTGATCGTTAGAATTTCTGTAGAAGCTATCTTAGGAATTTCTAGTCTTTTTGTGGTGGTTTTTATATCTGCTTCTCTGTCTGAAGGGGAGTGGTTTGCAGGAAGCTCGGCCAAGATTGATGGTTTCTTGCTTTCTAGAGAATGGGACTGGGGACAGCAGAAGCCAGGAATCAGGAGACAAAAACTATGTGACTACAACAGTAATAATGTGGAGGAAGAAAAATCCGAAACATAAACTTCCTCCATAGCCAATTTGTGTTTGACTTTTCCTTTGGGTATATTTTACCTTTTTTTCAAGAGAAACTTTAATTTTATACGTATACTAGTCCTACTAACTTTTTGCTATTAAAAAAAAAACAATTATCAAATATAGGAGGTAAACAAGAAATTATTTTATGCAAGTTTACAAATTTAAAACATTATCACATGTGATCTCATGAGTTTATTGCATGCGTAGTGCAAATTTAACAAAAAAGATTGCAGTCAATGTAGATAAGCATAATTACTATAGGATGACCATATAATTAAAAAAAAATTATAGTTAATATGCCTCAGTCAAACTAAGATCGTGTGAAGCAGGAAGGACTTTAGCACTATGTTTGGGAGGGAGGAAATGGATGGAAAAGAAAAGAAAAGAAAGAATTTTAAGGTGTTGTTTTGTTTGGGAGTAAGGAAGTAAAAGAAAGGAAAATTTACTTAACCATTTTCTTTTGTTTGGGAGGAAGGAAAGGGAAAGAAAAGAAAAGAAATGGAAGGAAAAGTTGGCTTGTTTTGGCCAAAAAATTTTCCTTCCAAATTTGGGAGGAAAATGTAAGAAAAGAAAGGAAAGTTGCTTTCCCTTCTTTTCTTTTCTCTCACTTTCTTTTCTCTTCTTTTCTTTTCTATCTCAACTCCCAAACTTGGGGAGACAAGACTTTTTTAGACGAATATTAAGGGGCTAAACTCATATATTTCAAAAAATTTAGGAGCGCAAAGTGTTATTTTTAACTGTGTACACATAAAAGTTAGACTATCACTAATTCATAATGGTGAGACCATTGTGAACAAATTATGACCGAACAAAATTCGATATAATTCATAAATAATGTGATGATTCTAACATATAGTTAGATTAAAGTCACATGTAAATTGAACCAAAGATTCCTAATTCTTAAATTTTTGTTTTACCACCAAAATTAAGATCTACGAAAAAATGTAAATTTATGTGTTGGCGTTATGAATTATGGAGTTTTTAAATAGTAGGGCCATTTGAGGAGGCTCATTATTGGCTGCAGCCACAGTGGGTTGCCATATTTAAACAAGAAGACGTAGAACAATGGGTTCCACACCTCACAGCCTCCAAATGAGGTTAAGAGGACGGCTGGGACTACTGTAGTAGGTGAATACATAAATCTAATGTGAAACGAATTGAGATGCCCTTTTTTTTTTTGGTTAATTACACTTTGCCCCTAAAAGTGGGGTAATCAACATTTTGTCCCTTTGAATGTAAAAAACATACACTTTTCACCGAAAATTTTGGCTTTGGATTTTTTTTTATTACCTTCATTTTGTATAAATTTCTAAAAGACTAAGTTACCCTTTTTAATGCATGTCTATTGACAAATATGCTTATAGACACTAAAAATAACTTCTTTTTCTATTTTGTCCCATGCATGTCTATCATCTTTGTATACGCATTTATACATATAATTTTAACAAAGTGTATATTTTGAAAAATATATGTACATGCCATTTCACTAACCATACAAATTATATAAAAAATTTTGTCGTAAGATAATTCATGAATAATAGTTTAATTTATGAAAATTTTTAAAACTTGCATAATTGTAATAACATGTCTTTCACATTATATGAAAAAATAAAGATTTATATCCAAATTTTTATATGTGTATATATATAAAACCAATATGATGATAGAACTTTAATTAGTGTAACATGCTTAATATAGTATGCTACATTAATATCAACTTTAACTCTTTTATTTGTGTATGAGTTATCTCATTAATTAACGATTTATCATGTTATTAGTTTTACATATATACATGTATAAAAATTTGAATATAAATCTTTAATGTGTTTCATATAATGTGGAAAACATGTCATTACTATTATGCAAATTTTAGAATTTTGCACAAATTGAAATATTATTCGTGAAGTATAATATGACAATAATTTTTTTGTGTTTTATATTGTTAGTTAAAGTGTATGTAAACATATTTTTAAAAAATATTATGTGTATTTGCATATCAGACCAACGTGATATACGTGCATGGGATAAAATAAAAAAACAAACAAGTTTATGTGTATGTTTGTCAATAAACATGTATTTATAAGGACAATTTAGTTTTTTAGCAATTTATACAAAATGAAAGTAATAAAAAAAATTTAAAGCCAAATTTTTTGGCGGAATATGTTTTTCGCATTCAAGGGGGCAAAGTATTGGTTACCCCCTCTTTCGGGAGAGGCGACAAAGTGTAATTAACTTTTTTATTTGCAATTGTTTGAGATACAATTTGCATGAGACATTTAATAGGTGAGGTTTCTTTATTTAAATTCTGTGTGATTGCCATCGAACTTTGAAGAAACATTGAAAATGTAGCAGCTTGCATGTGTGAACAATGCATAAACAATTATTATAAAATATTTCATTACTATTCCATTTTTTGAGGATTTTGGTTTTTAATTGTAATGCTTATAGAGTTTTCTTGTATAACATATGCTTATATTTTGTGTTTTTGATTTTATGGTACATATACGTAAATCGAATGATGTCTCAACCTTTTTATCTCTTAGTAATTTAATTTATACGTTGTTTAGTTTATATATATTTAGTTGACTATCATCTATAAAGTCTAAAATTTTAACAAATGTTATAGGTTTGCTTCAACTACTTTTATATACTTTGCGTCATGAAAACAAAAATTTTATCTCCATTTCAATATCGGACTAGTAACTCAGTACAACAATAATTTTTGTAACAATAAAACTTTAAATGTTGTATCTCTAGTTAAATTTAGCTAAATTTAAAATATCTAATTTTTATTGTTAAACAAGAGAAATTTTGTTAATAATATATTAATATTATTATCTTTGTCATTTTCAATTTGTATTCCTAAGTGGATTAATACAACCGTATTGGATTGAAATATTTTATTTTTAATTTATGAAGTATTATAACTTATTCAATATATTGAGATTTTGCATGTTTATTCAAACTCATATGCATTTTTTGGTTCTAGAAACACAAATTTAATAGCATATGAACACTTATTTATGTTAACTACAATGAGCTAGTGTTTTTTATTTCTCTTGCCAAGTAATAATCATTAATATAATTTTTATTTACCTTTGACCAAAAAATATCGACATATTTTACCACTTCCTTCCTCAATTCTATCCCCACCTCGACTTTTATTATGTTTCATTATTGAAACAAAGAACTCTCTCTCTCTCTCTCTCTCACACACACACGCACGCACGCACGCACGCACGCACGCACACATGTACAGAGTTTCCCAATCTAATTTCAAAGTAATTTATCTCTTTTTTTCAATCAACGAGGCATTCAATATATTATTATAGAGACAATAAAGAAATTAAATGTACATGTAATTCATTATGCTGAAAATAGTAGATAGGAATTACCTAATATATTGTTGTGGTGTGCGGATTGCTGTTGGTGAAATCTTTGAAAGAATAGATTTTGTAGAAGAAATTAAAGAATTAATTTATGCATGCAGAGAATTTATATAGTGCAAAAAAAATCTAAATTTTGATTGTGATTGGATTGTGTGCTTATTTCAGTAATACATTACCTTTTGTATATTATAATATGCCTTTTCAGCTTCATTAGTTTCGATAGAGTGTTGTATGGTGTTTTTCTTTTTCTTTTTTTAGTCCATAAACTTGTAATTTAAATGGGTTGGTTTTTTCTTTTTTTTTTTTTTCGAAAATTAAGTTTGTAGCAGTAGACTTTAGGATCTTATCGGTTGTTTAAATATATCTATCTAACATATTTGTCTATTTTTCTCTAAAAGGAAATGTTAAAATAATTATAATAGAGGACAATTCACGAATTAAAGTATTGAGGTGTTCTCCATTGTAATTTGAAGTAGTTTTATTAAATCTATTTGCAATATTTGTTGATGTAAGACTTTTTAAAGATGTGTAGATTAGTGAATATTAAGGTGAGATGAGTTTGTATGTGTGTGTGTGTGTGTACACACATTGTTTTCTGTGTAAATGGAAACTATATATTTTTCAATAATGCCCTTTTTAATATGATGGACAACTATAAAAATGAGAATATTCTTGAAAAAAACTTCCTAAAATATTAAACCAAAGAATTTAATGCCAACTCTTTATTTCCTTTAATGCCCTTTCTAAAGACAGATATGAACTATGAAACAAAAGAATGAGGGCTTTCTTGGTGCTAACTTGGACATCTTCTTCTTAATTTACCTTTTCTTTAGATTTTAAATTTATTAGCTTTATTATTTTGTTAATTTTTAACCAAAAAGATATCTATATTAGTAAACTTACTTATATTTCAGTATTATCTTGTAATTCCACCTTGACGTTGCCTTTAAAATGACATTTCCTATTAATTACTTAAATTTAGTCATTTCTTAAGTAAAGAACATTCAATATATCTTTAATTTATTGATAGAATCATCCTTATCATGAAACCATTACAATTTTAATTGTTGATTTTTGGTGTCTTACTAATTATCAAGTAATACAACTTCTAAGTATTATTAAGATCAATACCATTCACATTTTAGTGGTATGGAACAAACGAAAGTCTTCTGTAAAATAACTAAGGTAAAATTGCAAGTATGAATCCTTGAATAATAGAAAAGGAAATATAAATTAACAAGTTTGAATCCTTGAATAATAGAAAAGGAAATATAAATTAAAAAGTTTAGCGTTCTCTGAATCAACCATTACATGTATTGGTGTTCTAATATTTATAATTATCAACGTTTAACAAATTTTGTCTTTCATTATAAAAACAGCATACACATTGCATGATTTAAAAATTAGTTATATATATATTTTTAAGTGTTACATCCACTAATCTATTTTCTCTGAAAAAAATACTAATAATTGTTGAGACTTTATTTTACAGAAGTGGCGGTGTCCACCATCATACTTAACAATTCTTCTCTTCGATTTCCAGTTCATACTTGCAGTGCTAGACAACATTGAGGCACCTGTGAGACTGTGACATCTTACTAATTAGCAGTAGTTATCTCCCCTCAAGCCTGTAAACATAAAGAAATTGACAAAGAGATTGTGACCGGTCATTGGGTATTACCTCATCCATTAGGTTAGATTGGCAATATTCTAAGGGCAAAAATTAGAAGCCAAAAACAAATTTTATATGAGTAAAAAATTTTGCCCATTTTAGTCAAATTTCAATTCAGCCAATATTCATTTGAACCAAAACAAACGTTTTTGTCTTCCCACACCATTTTCTGATTCTCTACCTATTTCTTGATCTCACAAGTCCTCCTTCCTTTTCTTCAAATTTGAACAAGAAATCGCTGGCTATAATAGAAATAATTTCTAACAAGTATAAACCAAATACATACCCCAAAGATTTTGATGTTCATGAGATATTGTTTTCTTTAATACTCCCTTCACATGTCCCCACACCTGACTTGGATTGAAGAAAGTTGATGAATAGAAATGAACTTGAAGAGAGCCCATGAACTTTTCCTTTTCTTCTAATTTGAACAAGAAATCGCTCGCTATAATAGAAATGATTTCTAACAAGTATAAACCAAATATATAGCCTAGATTTTGATGTTCGTGAGACATTGTTTTCTTTAACACTTCCCTCACATGTCTTCACACTTAACTTAAATTGAAGAGAGCTTATCAGTAGAAACGAGTTGATTGAAGAGAGCCCATTGGGCCTGTATGCCCAAAGCCCTAGGTTACTTATCAATAGCATTTGGTCCAACTCGCCTGGAATTAAGCTTGCCTTGTGGATTTCTTATCAGCATAATATGGCTCCTCAGAGTTCTCGAACTCTTCACAACCATTAGCGATCTTCCAAAAAGGAGAAAAATAGAACAAGAAGACAAAGCAGTTAACACTCTTCAGAGCCATAGCAGCTCAGCTAACTAAAGAAGATTAATCCTTACTGATAAATGGTATCAGACTATGGCACGCCTTTTTCATGGTTCTCACATCATACATAAACTTTAACCTACCTGATGGGAGGTATGTTCACCATTCTCCTTTAGAATGACTTTCAATCTTTTTTTTTTTTTTTTAAAGTTGGTCGACTTAGGCATTGGAGGCACATCGGGGGGGGGGGGGGGGGGGATCTCATCCCCACGTGCTTCTCATGCTTCTTGTTTTGCAGGTCATTGGGAGCAGGTTTTCTTGTCTATCCGAACTGTCCCAAACGCTGTAGCATCAATCATGGATATATATTTTTGGAGCATAGAAGTGTCACATATTGTAAAATATTTATAAGTCACGTGCACTCTTTGATGATATTCACACAAATTTTGTATATAAAAATGATATCAATTATTTTAGTAATTATAAATTTTGAAGGTACACAACTCTGAACTTGTATTTTTTACAATAAATATTCCCTTAATTGTGGATCTAAAAAAACAAAGTAGACAAGGAATCCTCCAACAATAATTTGATAATTGAAAGAAGATTGTTAAAAATTTTGCAGCAGAATACTTAAGTATATTTCAAGAAAGGTCGTCTCTTGATCTTGAAAAATTTGCATATTTAGACTCTTCTTGGAAACTGAAAAAAAAAATTGTAAAGATCTTGTAGAACTACGAGGACATAAAAAGTAAAAGAACGCAAATAACTTATAGAACTCCGAAGACTTTTAGGGATTTGGTGACTTGAAAAATTCGAAAAATGCAAAATCTTGAAGAACTTGAAGACTTTGATGACTCTGTGATTTTAGTAGCAGTTGAAGACTTCAAAAATTGGAAAACGATAAAGAATTTTGGAGACTTGATGACTTGGAAAAGTTAAGAGGATTGATTTATGCTGTAGCTCTTTCCTGCAGCATATGAAGAATTCGTGTCTAGTCTATCTTCCATGTCAAAGATGCACTCTATTTATTGGCACATTTTGGAGATAGAGTTCCCACTTTAATGGGTTGTCTATAAGTTAAACTACTTGTCAATAAAGCAAGTTATTGGGCTAGCCTATTGGCATTGTCCAAAGCAAGTTAGTGGTTTCACATTATTTTTATGTGTATCTTTCCAACTTGGGGCAAACTAAATGAAGTGTGTGTACTTTTAACTTTTTATTGATTGTTGGGGTCTTTGATTTATTTTAACACTTTCATTTAATTAGTCAAGACCAAATTTATTTTCAATTAGTTGATTGTAAAATTTTAATGTCTACATATGTTTCTCCAATAATTTCCACCTTCAAGTCTTTACAAATTAACTGTCATTCTTCCTCTTTCTTTTCTTAATTTTAGAAATAGCCTTCTGCTAGTTTTTAGACACTCACGATATAAACTAAAGACTGTTGCAATCGGGTTATAATTAAAACTTATGTAAATGTCTGTATGTTTTAATATTACAATATCAATGATGCCACCACTATTCTATATTTTTAATAGTTTATATATTTTCTGGATAGTGGTAGTATCACATGTATTATAACGTTGAAAGTTACATGTGTCTATATAAATTCTAATTGTAACTCTACTGCATGACTTTTTATTCTATTGCTGTCTAAAAATTGAGGGGTAAGATTATATCTCAAGTTTAGGAAGCTGAATCAGAAAGACTTTAGAGGTGAGAATTATGGGATAAATATAGAAAAGTATCTGTAACTCATAGATATGTTATGTGATACTCCTAATTTTCATGCTTTTAGGTCAGATAGTTTGGGTCAAGAACAAACATTATGTTCCAATATTCAGCTTAGTTGATAGCAACATTAATTAGGTAACCATGAGATCTTTGGTTCGATTATCAAACCTTCTCTTTCCTTCTTTTTCTTTATAATAGTTTGAATCTTCCTTGAACCTCCAAAAAAAGTAGAATGATAACTAATTTGGAAGATTTGAGAGCTAAAAATTATTACGAGTTTGAAAGAACGTCTATAACTTATTGATATGCTACAGCTAGCGGCACTCCTATTTTACATATTTTTAGGTCAGATAGTTATGGTTGAAAATAAACATTTCACAATGAATGAAATTTTCCACGAATAGTCCGAAGGTGTTAGTAGCGTAACGCCACGCTTTTAGCTTATAAAAAGCACGCCTTCAATATAGGAGCTCACCAATTAGTTGTATCAATTAGATGGAGTTTTTTTTTTTTTTTTTTTTTTTTTGAGCAAACCTATACTATTATATTTTGGAGAGGGGAATGGTGTTGATGGAATTTGAACCTTCAACTTTTGAAATGAAATCATAAAGTTTTAATCACTTGACTTTCTATTCCTGCAATTAGTTAAGCTCAATGAGTTAGTCCATCAACTGCATCGATAAGTTAGAATTCTTGTTACTAGTTTCTGTTAAAAAGTAGAGTAGAAGGGGTAAAAAGGAAAATCAATTTAGTTGTACGGCATTTCTTGGTTTTCAAGATTATTCTTTGTCTACTCTCTTATCCTTTTCTTCTTTTTCATTTCTTGAAATTCTGTCCATCACTTCCCTAGACTTGTAAAGTAAAGCCAAAGGATGTCCAAAAGATAAGACTACATATCAAACTCATCCTGGTCATCCGGTAAAATATCTTTTGGACTTAGAAATGCACTCAGCAACCTTTCAAGCTCTGACTAAGATTGTTTTTCAACCATTTATAATGAAGTCTATATTGGATTTTTTTATGATATCTGCTCTATAGCACTAACCTGGAGTCTCATGTAGCACATCTAAAACAGTGCATATGGTACTCAAGGGGCATAGATGTTACATGGACTGAGGTACGAGTATCGGACACGAGTATAGATCTAAGTATTAGATCTGTAATTCTAAAAATTAAGATATAAGAAAACTTTTAAAGAGTTGAATATGGGTTTATGGACACGACAATTAGTTTAGTAAATTTAAGAATAGTATGACTAATTATTATATCATACTTTTCATAATAATTAATAAATATGCCAGAACTACTTGTTAATTAGTAATGTTTCGACAATTTCAATGATATAAGAAAGTGCATAGACAACAATATACACTAATGTAAATTCAAAAACTCCAAAAGAAACAGCTGATTATAAAAAGGCCCAACCAAACTAGAGACTCACATACTGTAATATATTAGGCTTGGGCCAATTAACTTTGTAAAACAAATTATCATGAGAGGTTTGTCGTTGTTCACAACTTGCTAGAATGTGCGGCCTATATCCCTGGCGAAGCAACATATAAATAGATAAAACAAAAAACAAAACTTTTTGTTCCAAATTATCATTATCAATATTTCTCGCTCAACTCTTTACTACTATTGCTACTACACTTTTTCTCTCCGTGGAAAAAACCAGAAACTCCTCTCTCTCTCTCTCTCTCTCTCTCTCTCTCTCTCTCTCTTAAAAAAACATGAAGCTCTCTCTCTCACTCTCTATTTTTCTCTTTCTCTCTCTAGAAACCTTTGCCCACGGTTACTAACCTCAGCAGGAAGCACAGTTAGTTTGCTATTGCTTTTTGATCCACTTTGTTTTTACATTTTATTCGCTTCTTTGTCTTCGAGGTTTTTTGCATATATTTGGTTGATGTTATGCAGTGGAAAATTGTGACGGGGAAATGAGGAGAAGTGCCAGCGAAAAAAATGAGAGAGAGAGAGAGAAAGAGAAAAAGGCAGTAAGGTTTCTGGAACTTAGCACGAGCACCATGACCACCAAACTTCTTGGGCTCGCAATGCTTGGGATCAGCCACAAGCAAGGTCCTCAATCATCCTTTCCCCTCATCTTCTTAACGATGCTGATTTTTTTTTTTTTTTTTTTTTTGTTTTGTGGTGGTCAACGGATCCACTGCACAGTCAATGTATCGGATACGGATCCGTACCCGCACCCACGTCATGCCATGTCGACATGGGTGCGGTGGAAAAAATTGCTGAGTCCTGGTAACATAGTATGCCACACAGTCTTAAGTGCTCATTTGCTCATCCTACAACAGAATATTTGGAAACTTTGTGATTGAATTTGTGACAATGGATGATTCTAGAGTAATGTTAAGCGAGAGTGCCTTGCATCAGTTTCTGTTAAGTCCATGCTTGGCCATTGCAGGTCGTGGTCGCATTTATTCTACATCCGTCAAAACATATTGGTTAGGTAATACGCACATTATAACACATAAAAATTTTAAAAAATTAATAAAATTAATAAAAACAAAATACCATAACAAGCACAATTATCAAATTAAACTTACTAAGTACCTACATTATCATATATAATTACTAAGTATTTAAATAAACTAATATTATAGTAACCATAAATCTATAACAATTAGCAGTAAATGATTTTTGGCATTTAGTATGCCTTCTGATCTTATTTTATATGACATCAAAGCTTAAAAGAGTATAACCATCATATTTTATATAACACAATAAGAATCCTAGCATACGAAGGATGTAGTAATGTTTAGTTCAATGCAACATACGAAATAGCTAATGTTATGATGTATAAAGGCATAAATAAGCAAGCATTTTTATCATATTCTCAATAAGAATTTTTATCATACATGGATCAACTGCAATACATGGGTAATTGATCTCAATTTCTTAAAATAGACAAAATAACAATGATAAATATCATTGAAATATTAATTTATGAAGAATATATAACTCTTGAATTCCATCAAATATAGTAATAATGTATTTTTACTTCCTTTGCATACCTTGTAGAATGCAGGTTTAAAATCATGCTCATCTCCCAACATATAATAGTAAGAATAGGGCATTTGCACAGGTTTTCATCATGTGAATGGGGGAGAATTCTATGAACCATGTTGTTTATCTCTTAAATTGTGTTTTGCTGGTTGAGAGCAATTTAAATTGGTTAAGATCGAACTTATATTTCTTACCCTGGTTTCAATAATTGTTGAGAGGAAAAAAAAAAGATAAAAACAAGTATCATGGATCAAAGTAGTCAAGTGAATGATTTATTAACTACAAAAATCTTAAACTGAGCATAAATGTTAATCCTTTGACAAGAATTTGTTGAATTCAAATGCTGGTAAGTATTTCTTTCTTAGCTGTAACTGCAGAGATGAAATCATCCATAGCTTGAATAGAAGACCCCTTGTGTCCTTCCTCTTCCCTTGCGGCAGCCCTTATCAACTTTCCAATTTTAGCAGCCTTTCTTTTCATATCTTCTCCTTTACCTCCTTTATTCAGCATAGTGTTTATAACTCTCTTCACATCCTCCTTCTCTAAAGTACCCTGTATTCCCCTAGTCAACTCAACAGCCACTTCCATTTCCTCCACTAGCATCTTTGAATTGTACCCTTGTTCAGCTGCAAGTGGCCACCCAATTATGGGCACACCTTGGCTCAAACTTTCCATGATGGAATTCCACCCTCAATGACTCAAAAATGCTGCTATCGCTTTGTGAGATAGGATCTCCAATTGTGGTGCCCATTTATGCACTAACAGGCCTTGGTTGCTTTTTGCCATTCTTTCTTCAAATCCTTCCGGTAACCATTCTGCTCTGAATTCACCTTTTGGATCAAAACCAAAAGGAGGCCTTATGCACCAAATGAATGGTCTTTCACTCTCTTCCAATCCCTTAGCTAGTGCCATCATCTGAGGAGGACTTGTACTGTTCTGGGAACCAAAAGAAATGTAAAGCACAGAACACTCAGAATGCAAGTCTAGCCATTCCAGGCATTTCTCAACAGGCAATGCTGGTTCTCTCCCACTGTGCTGACTGATGATTTTGGGTTCTGCAGAAGAATCTTTTCGAAGCATCTGTAAGGGAAGAAGCGGTCCAATGCACCAAATTGGGAGTTTTGTATATTTTCTTAGTACATCTAAACCAAAAGGCTCAATTTCCTCCACTGAATTGCATAACCATCCAAAAGACCCCAAAGAATTTGATATCTGCGGCTGAAAAAACTTGGACCATGCATCAGTACCATCTGCAGCTTTGGCATGTCTGTGCAGATGGGTGACATGGAACCGGCATGAAGCTGGGAAACCTGGAAGATTAAATTCATCTTTCCCAGAGGAACGACGAGGGAGGTTTTGCCAGATTGAGATATAGGCAGCAGTGCCATAAGCACCACCAGTAGTGAAACATGCATTTACTGTATCAAATTTTTTGGCAACATCATTAGCCTACGCTGCAAAAATATCAGAAATTATGCACAACAGAGGCTGTCCCTCTCTTTCGTTGATGTTCGAGATGAGACAGCTAAAAGGAGCTTCAAGAGTAGCTGCAGCATGAAAGAGTTTGATGACTTGGTCCAGCGAAAGGGCCTCTGTGTTCTCAATATTTGGTGGCAAGCCATGTTCTACACTGTTAAATGGAAGAGATTCTAGCTGAACTGTGGGCTGTTGGGATGAGTTTTTCGCAATGGTATTTTTTAGGCATTCAACATTAAGAGGGGTGCTAGCAAGAGTGATGGTAAAACCAAATCTTTGTTGAATTTGCTTAGCTAGAGCTAAGAAAGGGATCAGATGGCCATAAGCCATGAACGGGAGCATCATTATGTGTTCCTTGAAGCTCGTCACTTTTGTGATCTGCTAGAATTTCAGTACATGCTATCTTGGAATTTCTAGTGCTTGGGGGTTGGGGGGTGGGTGGTTGTTTGTCTGTGTGTGTGGATGTAATATGCGTCTCTGAAGGGGAGAGGTTTGTAGGAAGCTCGGCCAAGATTGATGGTTTCTTGCCTTCTACTAGATAATGGGACTGGGGACACCAGCAGTTAGGAATCAGGTAATAGAAACTATGTGAGTACGAGTGTAATAATGTAGAGGAAGAAAAATCCAAAACTTAAAAGTTCTTCCGTAGCCAATCTTACACGTACACCAATTTGCTAACTTTTTACTATTAAAAAAGGGTTAATTACATTTTCCCCGTAGTTATCGGGATAAACCACATGATCCCTTTTTAATTTCAAAATCTATACATCAACCTCTGTGATTTTAGTTAAAGTGGCAAACTAACAAAAATCTCTTTCCATAATGGTCCTTGGAGAAAATATCCAAATTACCATAGGATGATGCATAGCTTTGAGAACTATAAGGGGGTTATGTGGTTCATTTTCAAAATTATAAGGGGTAAAATGTATATTTTTTAAAAAAGATATACATGCACATATAAAGATGAAACAATTAATCGCTGAGGTAATTTAGACATTTTATCCACGTTCCGTTACGAAAGGGAATTTTCGTTAGTTTGACATTTTAACCCAAATTACAGGGGGTGATGTATAATTTTTTGAACTATAAGGAGATTATATAATTTCCGAAAACTACAAGGGGTGCAGGATATTTTATCCCAAAAAAAAAGAAAAAACAACTGTTAGATATAGCGTATAAAAATCCTTCATCGAAGCAAGCTTACAGATTTAAAACATTACTACATGTGATCTCAATAGTTTATTGCATGCGCAGTGCAAATCTAACAAAAGAAATTGCAATCAATGCAGATAAGCATAATTATTACAGGATGACCATATAATTAAAAAAATCATTAATATGCCCCAGTCAAACTAAGATCATGTGAAGCAGGAAGAACATTAGGGTAAAAAAGCTTGGGGAGATAAGACTTGTTTAGACGTACACTAAGACTTGTTTAGACATATACTAAGGGGCTAAAATTATATTTCAAAAAACCTTAGGAGCGAAAAGCGAAAATTTTAACAGTATATACATAGAAGTCTAAAAATTTTCAAGAGTAATTAACGAAAGCTTCAAAAATGTGTGATCGAGTAGCTGTCCTTGCCCGACCTTAGTTCCTTTTTACCAGAAGGCAACATAATACTTGCCCGACCCTAGTTTCTCAATGATGTGAAAATCAAAGCGATATAATATATTTATAATATCTTATTATCTTTTTCTTTTTTTTTAAGACTAACAAATTTATAATGATGAGATCAACACAAACAAACTATGACCCAACAAAATTTCAATTAATTCGTAAATAATGAGATAAACTCTAATATATTGTTAGATTGAGCTCACATTGAAATTGAATCAAAGAATTCTAACTCTTATAATTTTCAACTTCTTGTTTGACAATTATACTGTGGCCTATGAAAAAAATGTAAACTTATGTGATGGCATGGAATTATGGAGTTTTTTAATAGTAGGGCCATTTGAGGAGGCTCACTATTGGCTGCAGCTACAATGTGCTACCAAATACAAACAAGAAGACGTGGAACAATGGGTTTCCCACCTCTAGCATCCAAAGGAGGAGTGGGTATTGGGTGCACCATGCAAGTCACGAGGTATGCCAAGTGACGTATTAAAATCAATTATATATTATCAAATAATACAAAGTATGGTCCATTATCATCACGTGGTGATAAATTATTAGTTCTAGTATGTTATGTTGCAATGCGCGTAATGCATTTAATATTTTCCCAAAGGAGGTAACAAGACGGCTGAGACTATTGTGGTAGGTGATGCTTTCTTTCTTTTGTTTTTCTTTTCGTGTCCCTTTTTTTTCCTTAAAGGTTTAGGGTTTCACACCTCTAGCATCCATTTTAGGGGTTGTTTGATTTAGAGAAATCAGGGAGGGGAATAGTTGTCAGTAGTAATTATACCTATTATCGACGTTTGCAAAATAATTATCGCTATCCATCAATCAGAATGAAAGTGATTAACGAAAGTTTCTATAATTCCCCTCAAAATACTATCCTATAAAACTCATTAACCCTTTTGGAGGGGATGATATACCCAGTCCATTACTAAACCAAATATGCTAAGGAGAATCATACAAACCCATACTCATAATTGAGTTCGTGATATTCAAAACGACAGTGATTGAGAAATTTAAAACAAACAACTCCTTAGTTGTATGGAACAAATGAAAGTTTTCCGTCAAATAACTAAGGCAAAATTAAGTATGAATCCTTGAATAATAGAAAAGGAAATATAAGTTAAGAGTTCAGTGTTTTTTAAAAACCATTATATATAGTGGTGTTCTAATATTTATAATTTCAACATTTTAAAAAGATCTTATCTTTCATTATGAAAACATCATATGCATTGCACGAGTTAAAAAATAGTTATATTATTTCTTAGCGTTACATCTACTTTTCTTTTTGGTCTTAAAAAATTACTAATAATTGTTGAGACCTTAACTTATAGAAGTAGATGTGTCCACCACTATACTTAATTCTTTTGGTCGATTTCCCATTCAAACTTGTAATCCTAGAAATCAAGGAGGTGGCTTTGGCATCTTATTAATTGGCACTAGCAACCTACCGTCAGCCTGAAAACATAAAGAAATTGACAAAGAGATTGTGACTGGTCATTGGGTATTACCTCATCGATTAGGTTCGGTTGACAATATTCTAAGGGCAAAAATTGGAGCCAAAAACAAATTTTACATGAGTAAAAAATTTTGCCATTTTAGTCAAATTTCACTTCAGCCAATATTCATTTGAACCAAAACAAACGTTTTTGTCTTCCCACTTCATTTCTCATTCTCTCCCTATTTCTTGATCTCACAAGTCCTCCTTCCTTTTCTTCTAATTTGAACAAGAATTCGCTGGCTATAATAAAAATTTTCTAACAAGTATAAACCAAATATACACGCATATAAGCAAGCAAGTTTTCAGGTGTGTTTGGCAGATAATAGTCATTAACTCACTGGTGTCAAGTATAAGAATGTAACAAGTGAAGTAATAATATACTATCTTTAAACAAGTGCAGACGTGCAAAATAAGTACCCAACAAGCTACCCAAGTCGGCTATAATGTCATCTACTTTGACCTTTAGATAACACTTCCCTAAACCAATAAATATGTAATGAGGCGTTGATGCCAAACTATGTTCTTGAGGAGGTATTTCCTATAATACTAAACTACCTCTCAACAAAACTTCAAATTTGGTGCTAACTAAATATTTAACTCATAAGTGTCTAAGATATTTTCTCTTAAGAAAAATGTTACTTCTTCCATTCCATATTGAATGTCTTAGTTTGATTCAACACGAAGAGTTAGAGTTGAAAGTAATAGTTTAAATAATTAGTAGGAAATATGTGAGATCAATACTCACTCAGTTAATAGAAATGTAAAAAGATAGTATGTAACATGTGGGTATATTTATTTTCGTATTGTACAAAATATTTGGAAATGAGAAGTATTTTATAATTTAAAGTATTCTTTTAAGGAAAGTGAACATTTTATTAGTATGTTCTAAAAAGACAAGTAAGACATTCAAACTGAAACGGATGTAGTACTTTTTACAAAGAAACTTGACACAGTCACATGTGAAAAAGAAATTTCTAAAATACAAGCTTATATATACATATATATATATATATATATTTGTTTGATTGCATTATGACAAGTTTTTAAACTTTAGTTAGTGGTTCTTTAGCTTTATAAAAACTCTACATGTTCTGAGACAAAGATTAGTAAGTGAATTTGCTTACTAAGATCGCAAGGAAGTAGCTTCAATGTGGTGACGGATATATATTTTGGAAAACAGAAGTATTACATATTGTAAAATATTTATAAGTTGCGAACACTCTTTGATGGTGTTCTTAAAGAATTTGAGTATGGAAACGATATTGAAAATTAGGAATATATTATTTAATTTTTTAGTTACAAATTAGAAAATACACAACTCTGAATTTATATTTTTTTTTTACAATAAATACTCCCTTAATTCTTGCTTTTTTTAACCATAGATTTAAAGAAGCAAAATCTACAATGAATCCTCCAATAATAATTCAATAATTGAAGCAAGATTATTGAAAATTTTGCAGAAGAATACTTTTTTTTTTTTTTGAAAACTCGACATAAAGCCTACCGGAAACAAAAAAAAAATCTAAATCAAATCCACAATCCATCCAGAATGCAATTGCTTCAAAGGAATACTAGATAATGCTCTTTAACATTATCTAGAAGTTTGTGTAATATGCTACAAGTTGCTAAAATTTCGTTGAAAACACGTCACGAATCCGCAGACGGATTGCCAATGGACCCCTTCGCAGATTCCAGTAAGAAGAGAATCTGCCAACTGACAGGGTGACAATCTGGGAACGGGCTGGGGTCACGAATTCTAATCAGAACTATCAATAATGATCCGCGACTCAATTTGCTGGTTACCCTTTTTGAATGACGACTTCCTTTCAACTTGATTTTGATTCGTTAAACTCTAATTTTTCATGTAACTCTGACACTCTTTTGACCTGCACTTCATATCATCCTCGAACCAATTTCAAATATCAATGAATTGAACTTTAATTGATTCGAATTGTCAAAACCTACAAACACAATAAACCACATTTTAAATTGTTCAAATGTATGTTTTAGCTATGAGACAATAAATAGGAAGAAATAGTAGCTAAAATGACCATAATTTTGTTGACCCCAAATCTCTTAGGTAGTTTTATAAATACATCACTTTGTTTTATTAACCTCAAACATTATTTTTTCAAGAAAAAAAAATCTAAAATTATCTTCACTTAAAAAAATATTTTTATGCAAAAATTGTTTATTAGGCACACATACAAAGCGTGCCAAAATCACTAGCAACATATAGAAGCATAGTTTCAAGTCTAAAATTTGCTCTGGGATGAACATAGTTATTAAATTTGGTTAGCCTAACAATTCAACCATTCCGCTCGATGAATTAGCAACTAAGTTGAGCTAGATTTCTTGTTGGATCAAATAGCATCAAACGTAAATAGATCCATTTGTCCTGCCAGTTAGACTGGTCAAATCGAGAACTTGATTGAGTTTAGTAAAACTCAGTGGGTTTTTGTTTTTTAACTAAAATACATTGCATCTTGCAACATTAGAATATTAGGAAAACTTGGTAGGTCTTTAGGCGCAAAAGGCCCACTTGACACTTGGACACGTGGCACGTGCGCCTGCCAATGTGAACAATCAATTAATTTTTATTTTTTTGTTAATTAAAAGTAATTAATGAATTATCTTGATTTCTAAAGATATATTACTCTCTGAATTGATAAATCTATATAATTAAAGCCTAGAGACGTATCTTGTTTAAACAAACATTAATGTCTGAATATATATATATATATATATATATATATATATATATATATATAGTTCTTCTATAACTTTTACAATATGTAATACACTCTGCATCCATATTTGCAACCTGCAGACGGTAGTGATACGTGGTCACAGTTTTTTCAGCCACAATTATTGTATACCTTCAGTTCTTTTGGATGGTTATGCAATACAGCCGAGGGAATTGAGTCTTTTGGATTAGATGTACTAAGGAAATATATAAAACTTCCTGTGTGGTGCATATGGCCTCTTCTTCCACCACAGTTGCTTAAAAAGATTCTTCTTCAGAATCTAAAATTATGGGTCAGCATGGAGGTAGAAAACCTGGATTGCCTACTGAGAAATGCCTCGAATGGTTGGACTTGCAGTCTGAATGTTCTGTGCTTTACATTTCTTTTGGTTCCCAGAATAGTATTAGTCCTTCACAAATGATGACATTAGCCATGGGTGTAATACCCAAGACCTTGGAGGGTCCATTTAGTCATTTGTCTTTGGGTGGAAAATGTCAAAACCTTTCTCTCCCACATTTCATCTCAATTTCCTCTTCTTTCTTTTTCTTTTTCTCCCTCACGATTTTCTCTCTTCTTCCATCTTCTCTTCCTTGCTCTTTCTCTCTCTCTCTCTCTCTTAGAAGAAAAAGAGAACTTGAAGCTCAACCCAACATCCTACCAATTAAGGTATTCTTCTTCTCCCATTTTACTCTACTCTTTATGGGTTTTTCTTTAAGATAGTAGCTAAGAGTAATTAGTGCATAATTAGAGGATTATGGAGTTGATTATGCTTCTATGAGTTTATACTTTTTAGTAGTAGTGCTTGTGTGTGTGTGAGTGGGTAGCATGGTGATGAGTTATGGGTGAAGAACTTTGAAGATAATGTGAAATTGGTGGGTGTGATTCATGATTAGTGAAGTATATTATATTTAGGTGCCTTATTATTGCTTTATCTTGCCATTTTAGAGTTGGTTTAGTGTTTGGATTGGGTTAGATGCAGTTGGAACACCTTAGATCTGGTTTGGGATGTTGCAGTCTGGTGGAATCGAGCTGCCTGGGCTCATCCGCGGCGCCATCCGCGCGCGGATGACGCCGCGGCTCGACCAGGGTTTGATTCTGGTGCCACCCGCGACGTCAGCCGCAGGCGCGGCTGACACCGCGGATGGGACCGCGGATCGCGTCAGTTTTTGCTCTCTTTGTTTAGTTTTGCGTTTTAAGTTAGACTTAAGCTTCGATTGTGATTATTGATAGAATTAGGAGATGATTGAGAGTTTATTATGTGATTTAGGTGAAGACGGGGATCGTTTCTTTCGGATTAATTGGTATAGCTTGGAGCGAGGTAAGTAGTACTCGTATCATTTATGCTTTTGAAAATGTATTTGTTACAATGATGTTTTCTAAATTATTTTGCATGTATTAAAGTGGCATGAGTATGCATATGTTGATGATTCCCATGAATATGTAAATGTGGTCAAATATGAATGAATGAATGTTTTGTGATTGAGCTCTTGTATAAGGTAATTATTGATGGGACTAGTTCCTTAAATTTTGTATGAAGGAAATGATATTGGACCGCGCTAACCGGTGAGAGTTAGCATAATGTTTTGGGGCCGTGTTAACCGGTAATAGTTAACAACTGGATATCCAGGGTCAATGTGCTTTATCACTTGGGCTCTCTCTTTAGTATCTATATGAAATGTTTGTGGACCACATTTATTTATATGTGTTATGATTGAAATGATGATTATTTGAATGATATCACGTATATGTATATGTAACATGCTCAGGCCAATAGAGTGATACTTTTACTACTTACTGGGTGAGTTTCACTCATCCCTTTTGTTTTATATGCAGAGAATGATGATTTTGGGGTCAAGGATGTGGATTAGCTCTTGGAGCTAGGATTGAAAGTGATGGCTTGGTTAGTAACCTATTGGTAGTAAGGTTTAGAATTTGTTGGAAGTATGCTTGAAACTCTAGTTTTTGTATTTGAAGTTCCTATTAATATATTGGGTTTTTATCCCAAATTTAGATTGATGTTTGTTTCTATATGTGATATTTGGGATGTATTATATAAAAGCTTTGATTTTTGAGCCTTGTGACTCAGCTTAGCCTGGTCACGGCGGTGCCACGTCCCGGACACGGGGCGTGACAATGGGATTAGAAGACAGTGGCAAACCTTTCATTTAGCAGATAAGGCCTCCTTTTGGTTTTGATCCAAAAGGTGAATTCAGAGCATAATGGTTACCAGAAGGGTTTGAGGGAAGAATGACAAAGAGCAATCAAGGCTTGTTAGTGCATAAATGGGCACCCCAATTGGAGATCCTTAGTCACAAATCTACTGCAGCATTTTTGAGTCATTGTGGTTGGAATTCAATCGTGGAAAGTTTGAGTCAAGGTGTGCCATTAATTGGGTGGCCTCCTGCAGGTGAACAAGGGTACAATTCAAAGATGATGATGGAGGAAATGGGTGTGTCTTTAGAGTTAACTAGGGGAGTAAAGGGTACTATTCAGATGGAGGATGTGAAAAGGATTATAAATACAGTGCTAGATAAAGGAGGAAAAGGAAAGGAAATGAAGAGAAAGGCACTAAAGATAAGAGAATTGATTAGAGATGCTTTACTTGAAGAGGAAGGACACGAGGTCTTCTAATCAGGCTATGGCTGATTTCATCTCTGCAGTTTTATCACATAGAAAAATTCTTAAGCAGTTCAATTAAATCTTGTTGAAGAAAATTTTTTGTTTTCATAGGCTTAAGCTACCTTGTTCAAAGATTCATGAGCAACATATCACAAAAATATGATACTTTTGTTCAACGGTTGAACCATTGATAAATTTAATGCAGTAGCAACTTCATTGGCTCAATCAATTCTAAATCTCAAAGCACTCTTGCACTTGATTCATTGTATTGGTTTTTTTTCCCCTCCAATTTAAAATCCACATATCAAACTCATTGTGTCACATGAAATTTGTGAACGGATGCTAATAAATGATTTATCATTGAAAACAACTGAGAGGAATGTGTAATTAATTGAGACGATACTCATAAGATGAAATCGCTTCATTTAGTTTCACCTATATACCTAACCTCTATCCACACCACAACGTAGCAATGGTCTAATATTGATAATGGGATGTACATAATACTTCTCGAAAAAGATGGTGATTAGTTGGGATTACATATGTGAGTTGCTTCATGTGTACAAAAAGAAAAACAAAACCCAAAAAAAAAAAAAAGGTTTTGTAATGGACAAAGGAATGGCCTAAAGTTAAAACTTTAGTATCAAAGAAGCTACTAAGTAAAGACTCCATGCTAGAAAGATTGAAGTGACTGTAGTTTTGGTTGGCATCCTTCCTTTATCAGTTCTCAGAACCATGGCTTCATAAATAGGCAAGCAATTTAACATAGCGAAACCAGCTATAAATACTTGCACAAAAACGTCATCAAAGTTACCTCCCTTCAGAACTCGCATGGTACCACTGAGGAAGGCAGCCAAATTGATGATTGCTGCTGTTGCTAATGGCAAAAATATAGGTGAATGAACCCCAAACTCAAATATCCCTTGATCATAGTTTTTACTTTGTTCATCATCTACTACTTTGCTTGTGACAGTGAATCCATCTGTGGCGAAGCCCAGATTCTTTGTTAGGTATTCAAGGCTTCCAAACAAGTAATTTGTGAATCCTCTAATGATCCAAATCCTTTGTTCATTCCACCACCTTGCTAGTGTACCTTGGGCTAGTACAAATTCTAGGCAATCTTGTCCATATGCCCCAAGAAATAGAAAAACATACAAGAAGAACCATGGATCTGAAACCTGTAACATATTTTTTTTAAACATATCATAAATTTTAAAGTAATTAACCAAAAAATTCTCGATTATGCACACAATGTGGAAGTTTAAAGTATTGGTATACCTGAGGGAAGATATAGTTATTGTTGAGGAGAGTTAGCTGAGGAAGAAAGGAATATATGGCGATTGGAATTGGCCAAATTGGAGAGAAAGCATAATGTGCATAACAAAGACTCATTAGTGGCCCCAAAGCTTGCATGCCAAAAGTTAATGGACTATATTTGGAGAATGCAACTTCAAGGAGACCGATAGACCACCGTTTTCCCTGGCTCACTACATCAAATAGGGAATTCGGTATATCACCCAAAAATGCTGGCCTCTCTGGATGGCAAAATATGGACTTCCATCCCTGAGAATGGAGACGATAACCAGTATAATAGTCTTCCACCAAAGAGCCATATCTAAATCCAATCTGCATTTAAGTACCAAAAGAAACAAAGCTCAAATGAGTTAGTGTGATACTTACAACAGGAAATACAAATAGAGCTAGCCAGTACGAGTAGCAAGAAAACAAACATGGTGAAGCTCATTTTGAAGTAAAAGTTTTTGATATATATTTAACACGGGGAAATTTCTTTAAATTTTTTTCAAAAGGTTCTATTTCATTTGTGTATAAAGGAAATACTACAAGAATAAATGAATTAGAATACCTTAATATTATGCACTTAACCATAAAATTAAGAAACAACAATACTAAAGTGAATGAATCATATTTTCAGTTTTGAGATTACAAACTCATTATTGATGTATAAATATAGCTTTACAATGTCAAAATTAACAATGCTATCGAGTTTATGAAGACTTTATATCAGTTGATCATGTACATACTTACAATTAACAATGCTATCGAGTTTATGAAGACTTTATGTCAGTTGACCATCTACATACTGTCTCTTTGCTTAAAGGGATTCTTATGTGTGTGAGCCAGTGAATGATAACGAATCCTTGATGCCTAAATATGAATCATATGTAATTGTAAAATATTAAAAAGTCCAAGTAGTTTGACAAGAATCCTGTGTGATATAAAACCTTTTTAGCAGAGCTTAAAACTTTCAGGCATTATATGTATACCAAAAATTAAACATTACTCCATCTGATTGTCATTACCACTTCAGATCTGTCTAATTTTCTTTTTTTTTTTTAATGTCTAATTGCGTCTATCGTGAAACTACGTATAAATATGAAATGAAACTACAACGTACCATTTAAATACGACGTAGTTTATATTAAACACAATTGAATATAAAAAAATTGGACAAAAATCTGAACTATGTACACAATGACGATGATTAATCTTAAGCCAAGGAATCCAGAAACAAAACCTACCTCAGAACCCCATTTGGTTTGGTTCTCATAATTGCAACCTGCCACAAGGTTAGCCAGCTTCATTGTATACTCAGACCTCATTGAGCTGTTCACAGCGTAATCTGGGTGCAACTGGGCTACTTCTGGCTGAACAAATGATGCTTCCGATGGACCACCAAAGAAAGCTCTGCGCATGACAAAGCACCCAGACCCCATATTATCAGGGCCTAGTAGTCCATCCATCCCCTTTGGATTGATGTGAAACCAACGCTTCATCTCAGATGAGTAGATATCATTTTTGTTTACGCCATGGAAGCATTGAGGAAACTGAACGTAGGCCAACTTAGGCCGAACTAAAGGATCCATGAAGTAACATAGCACTTTGTAAGGTGTTCTGGGATCGTTGGAGAACATGTCACAGTCTTGGATTAGCGTTATGGGACCATTTGTCATAACAGCTGATACACGAAGCTTTGGAACCCAAAAACAAATAGATTAAGATAGGAAGATTTGGGTTCGCAATTTGTTACTTATAATTGGATTAACTTAAAGTTTAAAGTGCACTGGATTTGGTAGTAAGTGTAGAAGCAGATTTGTGGGCAACTCATAGGCATTAATCGTAAATACAAAAACCATACAATTTGAGAACGAATAGCGAGTCGAGCGGTTAGAATTCTACAATTTCACCCAAAAGTCGAGAATTCGAGTGGTTAGAATTCTACAATTTCACCCAGAAGTCGAGAGTTCAAACTCGCCATCACCATTCTTCCCCCCAATATAATAGTATAGATTTGATTAAAAAAAAAAAACATACAATTGCAAAAAAATGATAATTGTTTGTCGCAACATCCATTTATCTTTAAAAATTTTAAACAAATACTAATATTCACCATTTGTTTTCTACTACTTTCAATCTAAGTAGAAAATTGCACAAGACAATCTCCCTAGGGATTGCTCACAATCTAGTCCATAAACGAGCGCCTAGCTAGGTGGTTGGGTGTTTGATTGTCATTTTACCTAGATTTACACCATGTGTATACAATTTCAATTTATGCTAAAACCAGTATACTCAATATTATCCTGTAAAATTATAAAGATATATCGACATGAAATTGACAATTTGTCCGATTAGTAATCCAAAGTATAAACCATAACATGTATTTGTAAGAATAATGTATAAATTCTCCACCTTCCAATTCAAATCTATCCTTATAACACATTTTGTCTTGAAATATAAGCTTCAAAAATTTTTCAATTAAAATTTATACCAAGTGTATATAAGATTATAGTTCTTGAAGCCTCTGGCTCGTAGTAACACCAGTAGAAAGAGAAAATGTCTAATTATTCCCAGTTTGGATATGTTACCAGTGTATTAAGGGCTCCAGCTTTAAAATGATGAGGAGAAGTCGTGCTTTTTTCTCTAGACACGTAAATTAGATTTGGCATTGAGTGGCCTGTTGTATCTTTATCTTTGCCGCTTTCAAGCAAAACCTGCTCAAAATCATGTAAATCTAAAATGAGAGAACATTCTTGTTCCTTTGAAATATCATCATACTCATGTCAAATTATTATTCATTATTCAAATGTATTGTTTTTGAGGTTTAAAGCTATAACAAGGAATAAATGTATGAATTTTGAAAAAACAAAATCAAAGATTTTTTTAGGGATAATTCAGAAACTTCCTCTGAGTATCTGACGATTTTACTTAGTACCCTGAAATTTTTAATATTACACTTACCTCCTTTGATGGCATAAAATGACTATAATGAATTTTGTCAAATAATAATTCCCTCACGAAAAATTGGTTAAGTTGTTCTTTTTTAAAAAGATCCTTGCTTATTAGTTTGACTAAAGTTTTGTTACCCTTCACATCCAACCCTCATTTTGGTTTCTTTGTGCATTTTCTTCATAGCTTTATTTATTTTGCAGTACCAAGCAGATTTGTTCTTTGGTCTCACTTATCGAAGCTAAGAATTTGGGTAAAGGAGACGGGAAAGAGCAAGGTACCATTCATATACTTGGTTGTTTGTAAAAAGAGAATTGAGAAAGTCGATTAGGAGGGTATATGTTATAGGTAGTGTGTTTGTGGGTAAGATGAGAGGTTTTAGGATTTGGAAGAGAAAGAGAATTGAAATAGATAGTGGGGATGAAGTAGTAGATTTTTCAGGGAATAGTTGAGGGTTAAAAAGGGCCCGAGTTCTTCTGTTACACTCCTCCTATTACACCCCTTATATGATGGATAAATGTCTCATGTTGTTCTATGTCTTATTTAATTGGACTCTTGTTGTCTAAAACATGAGACACTTATCTATCAGATAGGAGGTGTAATAGAAAGTGTAACAAGGAGAGTGTAACAGAAGACCTGGTGCCGTTAAAAAGTTTGGCAAAGGATGTGGATAATTTTGATATTTCTATAAATTATTAAAGAAAGTTTTTTTTTACTGAAAAATTATTCAAGGGCATTTTAGGAAATTTATAGAATTTTTTTTGCTTACATCAGCAAAATGAAACCAAACTAAATTTGGAGGGAGGTTTTCATAAGTCTTGGAACATAGTGAAATTGTCAAATACCCCGAAATTATCGATTTTCTTTATGGCTCAAAATTTTGGCTTTCAGAAGTTGTACTAAAGGGAATATCGGGGTCCTTCTAGGCCTATACTTTAGAACAATCCTTTGCATTTAGTTTCACATATCTTAGTTTTTAACATTTTTGAGGTTAATAGTTCCTTAGGTTAATTTGTAACAAGCCTGAGGACATAATGCATTCTCAAGTTATAATGCAATTTTTATAGCTAATATTAAATTAGTACTGGTTAATTCAATAAATTTATGTTTCTGCGCCATATTAAAATTCATAGCATGTGTACTAAAGAGATAAATGTGCAAAAAAAAATTTGAAATATTGATGGATTAAACTAGAATAGGCCAAAATTCGAGCAAACAACATATCAAGAAAACCTTGGATGATAATTTAAAAATAATTACTCTATTTTTCCAGAAAAATGAGAAATTGTTTGGAAAAGGGGTACATAAATGTTTACGAAAAAGATGGTGGTTGAGAAAACGTGTTTGAGAAAGCGTTTTTGAAAAATTTTGCTAACAATTTCTGGGAAAAAATGCAAGCAAACGGCTTTTGCTATTGCAAAATGAGAAGTTCTTATGGGAATTACAATCCAAATGGAGCCTAAAATTGTGTTTGGTCCAAAGTAGAGAGGACTAAAACTGCAATATCTCGTTAGGAAAAACATGCTGATTTTTTTTTTTTTTTTTTTTGTCTACACAGGGGGTGTCCCGGCTTTTGCCGGACTATTCCCCCTGGGGCTGTGCAGAGCCTGCCCCAGGATGCACAGCAAGGTCACCCCCAGGAGTCGAACCCCGGACCAGCCCCCTAACTAGGAAGGCTGGAGCCATTCGACCACCCGAGGGGGGGCTGGAAAAACATGCTGATAGAGTTTAGTTTTTCTGAGTTCATGATAAAGAGCCAATTTGAGGGACTGCAAACCTGAATAACTGCAGGATGATCTTTAGGAGTGAATCCTTTTGTCCATTTGCTAAAAGCTTTATACTCTTCCTCGTTGGTGATAAATTCAGCAACATTTCCACATTCGACCACATTTTCTACCCTCTTCTTCATGTACTCGTACATTATCTGCAAGGTAATCAATTTCAAATCAAGGAAAAGAAATTATTCGTTAAATCAAGCTTTACAATTGTGACTTCAACTTTATAGTCTCTTGTGATAAATCAAATTCAAAGTTTGTGTTTTTTCTTTTTGTGTAAACTCTCATTTTCGTGATACTTTGCACTTCAATTGTACCTAATTTTTAGAAAATGTATATATTACTTTGAACCAAAAGATTCCTTATAAGAAATCGGACCGTTTGAGAGTAATATATAAAAGGGATAATTACATAAACCTCCCCAGGTTTATGATGTCCCCTAAAGTTTAAGAAATTACAACTAGTTCCATTATTGTATAAAAGTACTATAGAGCCCTTACAGCAATAATTTTTTCCCTTTGCTTTTGGAGATAGCATTACCAGAATCTAAAACTTTTCTAAATAAATAAATATAATACAACACTAGATTTCTTCTTCTTCTGACTTCCCACCCCATCTCACCATCGGCACCAGTCCCTCCTCAAAACTACCTGCCTCCACCTCTCTTTCCACCCCCACTATCACCATGCATCTCTATAACCACCTGCCACCATCCACCAACACCTTCACCTCCTGCCACCATCCCTACCACAATCATCGCCTCCAACACCTTGCCTTCTTTGGCAAACCCACAGCACAAGAACATTTCTGATGATAGATAAGTTCCCTATTGGTTTGCCTATTTGAAGAGTCCCTAGCCGAGATTTGTACTGCTCTGCAATGGAGATTTTTCTCTTTCTTTTTTTTTTTTTAATTTTTTAATTCCCGATGATTGACGTAATGGTGATGGTTTGGATTCCTCATAACTCTATTATCCGTCCTCTACTGTGATAAGTAAAACACAAGGCACCATCCATCCGCACTGCATCTCTACAGCAATTATATTTGTTTTAATTTGGATATTTGTATAGAGCTTACTTGGTGCTAGGGCGCAGTAGTGGTCTATGATCGGAGGATGGAGTCTAGTTTTTATTGGGTTATTGCAGCCTTTTTTTCTATAAGGTTTGAGAAAAAAGATTTAACAATAATGGTGGTGGATGATAGCTTTACAAAATTACTTTTTGCAAAAATTAAGATTAATTTTTTTTTTAAACTTTCGTAGGGACATTTTAGGTCATTCAATTTTTTTTTTTTTTTTTTTTTTTTGCTGAGTTAAGCAAAATGGATGGATTTTTATGTTACTGAAAATACTAAAATAGATATCTAAGTGTAATTTTTCAAATCAGAGAAAAGCTAGTTATAATTACTACATACTCAGAAGAATTATGTGTAATTATCCTATGATATATCTCAGTATCGAAGATGAACCAAGGATCTATATTTGTTTATAATCTGCCTGTTCTTGATCCAAAAGCCATGGCCGTAAGAAGAGTGGTGTAAGAGATCTCGGACAATTTTCCGAAGAAAAAAACTACTTGAATAGAGGGCAAAAATTTCCAAATCAACTGTTGTTTGTGATCGCACAACTAGGAATGCTGCCTTGTGCCCCGCGATAGTTTGGCGGCTTTAGAGGGGCTACCGTAGGCAACAGGAAAGCCTTTTGGCAACCTTACTAATAGAAAGAGGTTACTCGGGACTAAAAGAATGGTTGAGACAACAAGCATCCATCTCGTTTGTACTTTGATATCCGTATAACTATACCTACTGCCTTTTTTTTAAGATCAATATCAACAATGCAATTCATTCAACGATAAACCTACATCCAAATTATAGAGCCATGACACAATTCTTAGTTATCCAACACAGTATGAGATTTTGAAAAGAATTGCTCTGTGGAGAGCACAATACGATAAAAGTTGAACTCTCTTAAAAGATAGGAGTACTTTCAGAATGCGAACGCAGGTTACGCATGTATAAAAATCTAAAGGGCAAATTGTTTGAAAACGAAATTTTAAAGTGTAAATAATCATGATCGCAATATACTTAACACACTATGCTTTTAACAAAAATTATAAATATAAATTTAATTAGATATGATAACATAAGGTAGTTTTATTTAATATATATGTGTGTGTGTGCATTTTCTTTTTTTTTCTTTTTTGAAAAAACTTTTTGGTAGATTTTTTTTTTTTTTGGGCAGAAAAACTTGCTAGTAGTTTTCAGAAGACTAATTGGTGCATTCTCTCTAATCATATTAAAATAATCGTCTTGATAAGTGTTCTTGAAAAAAATCCCTCTATTTGTTTGGACTTGTTATATAACAGGGATAATTTCATAAGTTTCTCCAATATTTTCTAACAATTTCATTTAGCATCCCTTTAATTTAAAATATTACACTAATCTACCTTGAAATTACGATGATAATCTTAGAAAATACTAATTGAAAACTTCAAATTAAATTACAAAGAGCACAATAAAGAAATAAAAAGATCCACACCCAATCTTCTCTTCTCCATCCTTTCACCTCTCCTGGCCGTGCTGACCTCCTACCGCCTAACCTCTTCTGTTTAATTTTTTGATTGTAAATATAGTTTTTTGATTATAAGTATTTTTCTGTTTAATTTTCTTAAATTGATATGTGCTATGGAAATATTCTTTGTTATTAGGATTTGACTTTTATGGTTTGTTTTTGTTCATTTGAATTATTTGCTACAATGTTTTCCCCCTATGTTCTCCCATCTACAAAAATGATATTTACATTATCATCTCACTTAACAAATTAAGCATATCTTAAGTATTTTCACTATGTTCTAGTATTTGAATTAAAACAACTTTATAATTCAATAATAAATAAGATTGACATCCATTCTAAATTTGGTGTTGTCAAACAATACAATATCAATGAATATAAATTGAAGTTGGAGTCATCTTTCCCCAAAAGTCATTCTAAGCTATTAAATTGGGTCTCAAGTAGTGAACTGGGTCTCAAGTAGTGAACTTTTCTTTTCTTCTGTGGGGTCGATTTAGAACCGAGGGGAACAAGAATTGTCAACAAAAACCAAATAGCGATATGCATTCGGGACAAAAAAATCAAATACCATGCTTTATGTAGGTATCAAGAGCAATCCGATCACTTGGATAAGTGTGATAAAATTATATAATCCTTATGTTGACCAAGAAAGCAAAATCAAGGTGAAATTCTGAAACTGATCACAATCATCATTTGGCATCTTCATATTTGTCCCCATAATGAATCATCATCTTAGTCATTTTCCAGCAATAATTTAGTCTACAAGTCTTTTTCCAACGGGACACGACAATAAAGTTTCCAAGACCACTTCGCTTGGACCAATGATAGAAATTATTTTTATCCAACACGAGTCGATTGAAAAAAAGAATAATGGGGTTAGTCCCTAGGAATCATGTCTTATCTACAAGTTAACTTTTCATCTAAATCAATATAATATGATAGAAAATTCACAAGGAAATTGATTGAGATAACAGCTAGATCAAAATTTCAATAATTTAGACGCCAGGAGAAGTAAGCTTTCTACAAGTGTGACAGAATTATTATTATCAAAAGGTAATTTATTTTAGACACCATATCGTAAAAACTTTTATTTTTCTCTTTTCTAGGAAAGTTAAATTTTAACCTTTTTCTGTAAAAACCTGGAAAATTAACGATCTAAAATATCTTTCAAGATGAATATACAACGATTTCTACTTTACTAAATTAAAAAAATTACCTTAATTTTCTCAGTTTGAGAGTTCATCGGATACTTAGATCTGAAATATGCTTCTGGGCACCTGTCCATGACCTCATTCTCCCTGCAAAAAGGAAACCAGTGGGTTCCAAATTTTGCAGCTTCCATGAAAGCAAAGAGAGTGAGTTCTGATCCCCCATCATCAGAAACATAAATTGAAAGCTTTTCGGTCGGATAATCATAAGTCATAACTGATAAAGCTGTGTTAACAACGTTAATAGGTGGTTCTTTGTATGGATCAGTAGTGCATATGAAGATGTCCAAGGCTGGAAAATCTTTCTTCTCCACCATTTTTTTTAGGTTTTCGGGGAATTCTTGGCGAGTAACGGGACATATTCGAAATCCCTGAGCTGTGATCCACATGAAACCTAAGAGAAGGTCAGAGATGAACATGGAAATTGATAAGCAGAATGAGAGTAGGGTGGTAGAAGAGAGGAGTTTGAGTGCATGGTAATAGAGTAGAGATAGAAGAGCAAAGGCGTAAAACATAGCGAATACACGGTTGAAGACCATGCGACGCATGGACCGAATGGAGTGGAGAGGAGCCTTGAGTGTGGTGGATGGCTCCATTTGTTTGCTGATTTTGTGAAATTTCAAGGATTGACTTGTTTCAATCCCTTGGGGCCTTGAAGATAAATATAGTCTACAAGACATCTAAAAGAGTAATGAATACTAATGTCATTCGTCCGAGATTAGAAAAGTGATATTCTATTGGAACTATTTACAAAATGACCAGCCTACATCATCTCATTGCTACAAAGTGATAAAGAATATAAAAGAACGAAAATTTTGTCTATTCAATTATGATTTGAAATACAAGGTTAGAACTCTATATAGGCCTATGATAAATACAAATATGATAATTGTTAACAAACCAATATGGTAACTGACTAATATGATACTTACTAAATAGTATGTTAGGTACCTAAATACACTATTCACATTAATACCCCCTCAAACTTAAGGTGGTAAATTAGAAAGCAACTTGAGTTTGGATACAAGAGTATGGAAACATTGTCGTGGAGGAGACTTTGTGAAAAGGTCGGCAATTTGATTCTTAGAAGAAACACAGCTAAGAGAACGAGTCTACCGTAGAAGATGGGAAAATTCTTAAAAATGGACTAAGTTCATGTCCCATCTGTGGACCTTGTGGTTTAAAATAAAGCTACCTAAGCATCTTTACATCGCTTTCTTATGTCAACATGCATCATTATGCTTATGCGACACTCTTTTAGATCACAATGTCTATAGGTAAGGCCGTTGACCCAATCCACCTAAGAATCTCCCTGGAAGATGATGTCAAACGAAATGATAGTCTATCTCAGTACGCTTTGTACATTCATGAAAGACATCATTACGTGCAATTTGAATAGCACTCTAACTATCACAATATATAGGTGTACTAGCAGAAAGGAGACACCCATATAATGAACAAGGTATCGCAACCACAAAAGATCAAATGTAGTATCAACTAAGGCACGATATTCAGACTCAGAACTAGAGCGAGAAACTATAGACTGTTTCATACTCTGCCACAAGATGATCGAAGAAAGAAACAATATCTTATTATAGAACGGCAATCAATAGAATCACTAGCCCAATCTGCATCCAAAAAAGCTCTCAACTTTAGTGAAGAAGAAAATGAGAAATTCAATTCAAGAAAAATGGTTCCTTTCACATAACTCAAGATTTGTAGAACTACAACATAGTGAGCAGAATGAGGAGTAGACATAAACTAGCTTACTAAGTGCACGGTATAAACAATATTAGGTCGAATAACAATCAAGTATACTAAACTCCCAACTAGTCAATCATAACGAGCAAGATAAGTTAGAAGTTCCCCGTCACTTGACTTAATTTAACATTAGCCTCAAGTGAAGTAGCAACAATCTTGTTATCGGTCAACTTTGCACGAGAAAGAAGATCTGAAGGATACTTGGCTTCGTATAAGTGATAACCCATGGAGGATTTAGAAACCTCAAGACCAATAAAATTATAAATATATCCCAAATCTTTCATTTCAAATTGTGCACTGAAAAAATCTTTTAAACTATGAATGCCTGAAATATAATCACCGGTGATTACCATATCATCCACATAGAGAAGAAGAAAAATGATGCCCAATGAAAATCATTTGAGAAGAAGAATAATTATGCCCGATGAAAATCGTTTAATAAATAGTGCAGAACCATATGAGCTTGTTGTAAAGCCAAGTTGTCCCAAAGTACTATTAAATTTTGAATACTTCTTCAGTAAGATCTCCATTGAGAAAAGTATTTTTAACATCCATCTGAAAAAGATCCCAGCAACGAATAATAGCAATTGCAAGTAAGGACCTGACTGATATGATGTAAGCTATCAGTGCAAAAGTCTCTTCATAATCAATGTCATATTCTTGAGTAAAACCCTTTGCTACTAAAGGGGCCTTATAGTGTTCAATTAAGCCATCATACCGAGTTTTGATCTTGTAAACTGATTTGCACCCAACTATTGACTTTGCAGGAGAAAGGAGGAGAAAGATCAACCATATCCTACATTTGAGTTTTGATAAGAGCATGCAAATCCTCATCCACTGCTTTCTTCCAAAGACGATCAAAACAAGCATCGTGAAAAAACTGAGGCTCATACAAGGTAGCGAGAGCAAAATAACAATGATAGTCATTGAGATAGAAAGGAGTAACTCTCACCCTTGTTGAATGACGAGGAGACAAAGGTTTAGACCCAAGTTTGGAGTAGGTTGCTCTGGAGAATCCATAATCTGATCAGCAAGCTCAGGAGAGACTAAGAGAAGATCACCAAAAAAGTTGATAGTATCTATATCTATAAATGATTCATCTCGAAAAAAAACTAGTAAGATTGTTAGTGAAGAACTATGAAGAACTAGATGGAGACACATGGAATGATGACATACTAGAAAAGTATTTATGTTCCCAAAAGATCACATGACAAGAGACTAAGATATTTTGTGATAGGATCATAACAACGATAACCCTTATGTTGAATGACGTACCCAAGAAAGCAACAAAATCGAGAACGAGACTTAAGTTTAGTTCAAGACAAAACAAGCATAGCCAAAAACTCTTGGAGTATGATAATCAGAAATTTTACCATAAAGGCACTCATATGGAGATTAGTTATTAACATGGAAGAAGGAACTCAGTTAATGGTGTAGACAGTAAGTGCAGTTCCCCTCAAAAAAGTTTAGGAACACTAGTAGAGTGTTAAAGTGCCCGAGTGGTATCTAAGATGTGACAATATATTTGTTCAACAACACCATTCTGTTGAAATGTACCCAAACAAGATTTTTGAGGAATAGTACCATCCTCTTGAAAAATGGCAAGAAATTAGGACTCTGAATATTCTGCACATTATCAAAACGAAATATTTTAATACGACAAGAGAATTGTGTTTTAATCATATTTCGAAATTCATAATAAATTTGTAGAAACTCTTATCTACGTTCCATAAAAAAAAATCCAAGTAAATCTTGACTAGTCATCAACAAAAATAATAAAATACAGAGATCCTCAAATAGTTTGAGTTGGAGCTGAGTCAAATGTCAGAATGAATAATATTAAAAGGATTAGAAGAAGTAGAATCACTTAAATTGAACGGTAAAGTATGTTGTTTGCCAAGTTGACAAGAAACACAATCAAACGACTCATTTTTAATCGAACCTAATAGACCACTAGACTCTAGTATCATATTATGTGACAATGACGCATAGCTAAGACAAGCATGCCACAATTGTAATATGTGAGACGATTACTCTGAGAAACCACATTAACAGAAGTTGGAAAATGTAAGCATGTCAAACTCAAACTAGCGACCAACTTTACAGCTTGTCTCAACATGCTTGCCAATCTGTAGATCCTATATTATACAACCATATATTCTCTCTTTAAAAGTATGGTGAGTCTTAATACTTTAGAGTCTTTGCACTTTGTAGTGTTAGTTTTCTAATGTGCTGAAAACGCTCTTTTGTGTTATAATGAATACTTAAGATGGAATTAAATATTAGTTGGTGAAGAATTCATGGGGTGGTTATAATGATATACTTAATATGAGATTAAGTATTGATTGATGAAAAGTTCATGGGGTGTTAAATAGGGTGAAAATGGATACGTTAGAATGCAAAAAGACGTTGATGATGTGTAAGGCCTTTGTGGGATTGCCGTGGAAGTTTCTTATATTTAGATTGATTATGTTGCATTTGTCTTTATATTTAGTCACATGTTGCATTTCTTTTTATATTTAGTTGTACGTGGAATTCAATGCTATCATGTGGAAGTAACGAATTGCATTTGGCACTTAGTTTTGGTTTAAAATAATGTAATCAAATTGCATATTATATTAATGAAATTAGTTGTCATGTAATTGAGGTGGAATTCTAATAACAAATTTAATTGAGGTGTGTGCCTCTTAATTTCCTTAACATAGTACTTAAATAGATAGAACTACGAAGTCTTAGATACTTTTTTTTGGAGGATATATGATTACACTTTATAGTAGTTGAAAATAGTATTAAGTATTTGTTTGGTGAAGAATTTATAGGTTGTTGTGAGTAAAATGAACTTATACACTAACCTACTGAGGAATTTATTATTAGCCCAGATGCAATAGAAAATAAATGATTTGTGACTCAAAAAACACTTACAATTCATGTAAACTCTTTACACATATAGTTTGTGATTCTTTTATGAATAAGGTCAAAAAAATAAACAGAAGCATGAAATTAGTAAATAAAAGGTGCTAGTTTTATTAGGAAAAGATTTGTGAAGTCCCAATTATATCGAATATTTAGACAAGTAAATACCTTCACCCAAATTGAATAAGGTACACTGCTTAATTGAGCATGAGTAATTAGATGATATTGAAGATGTACAAGAATAAATAAAAAAATAAATGTTTTGCTTGTGATATGGCATTTGTTTGTCAAAAAAAAAATAGAAAACATGTTTCTTTAAATGAAATGATAGTTAAAGATTAGATCATTCATACTGTTATAGTAAGAGAAAAAAAAAATAGATTGTTGCAATAGGAATAGTGAAAGATGGCTTTGATCACTTGGGCCAATATTTGTCTACTACTATCTTTATCTAAAATTTAGTTCTGTAGTGAAACTATTTTATAGTAAGATTTTAAAGCTTTTACTGCACAATGCTTCATTAGCTATAAAATTAAATAGCATCAAATTAGGTCACCAAAACAAGCACTATTAATTATTTTAACATATAATCATAATCAATTAGCAAAGGGTCAAACTATCTATTTTTGGACAAGTATCTATACCACCTTATTTTTTATATTTTGTTAATTTAAAGTAATATGAAAATATTAAGCATATAAATATTTATATTAAACCAAAAAATATGTATGTAAATCTTGACAAATTCCATGAATTGCTAAAGATAACAACAAATTATCAATTATCCACATGTATACAAAGGAGAACGAGAAACCAAAATTAATAAAATCACACCAAGAACCAATTGAAGAATCAAAAACAATTATATACCTAGAAATGCATTAATGAAAACGATAACTCAAGGAAATTTAATTACACTATGGGAGTATCAATTTTTCAATTAATTTTGCACTATAATTTTTTTCCAATAAATTCTCATGATCTCTACTGATACATTTAAAATAACATGCTATTCAAAATACACAAAGAAAATACTATAAAGTTCCATGTCAACGTGCAAATGCACGTGCCTTATTACTAGTTTTTAAAAAATACAATTTAAGATCAAGATCACAAAGTTGCCCAACACATAAAAATGACAAGTTAGAGACAAGATATGCATTGGGAATAGTGAACTTTGAAGTAGTTATATCACCTACATGACAAACATCTAGTGATTAATAAGTAACATTTAATGATTAACATCTAATACACTGCCAAGTACCTTTTTATCAAAACTTCCCAAGCTTTAAACCTTTCCAATACTTGATTAATAAGTAACTGTAAATCAACACATACTTTTACCTCAGCAACTCCCATTTCAATGCAATTTTCATGGCTAATTGATCCGAATATACATAAAATAATAACTTTTCAAATTGTATAGCTGGTACAAAATTCATGTACCATTTTATGCTCGACATGCTTCTGAAGCACATCGAGCAATTTTTTTTTTTTATTTCCAACACGACGTGCTCACCAAGCACGTCGTGGCCTGACCGGTTAGTTGGCCAGCTGACCAACTGACCAGAACTCTTTTTTTTTTTAATTTAAAAGGTGGAATTCCTTTTTGTTTTTTAATGGAAATTGGATTTTTTCTTCTTAGGGTTTAGGGTTAAAATTTGAGTTTACGGTTTACGGTTTAAATTTAGAGTTTAGAGTTTAAGAGTTTAGGATTTGGAATATAGGATCTAACTAATCGAACATATAAATCCTCCTTAAAAACCGTAATCCTAAACCATAAACATTAACCCTAAACCCTAAAAACTAAAAATCTTAATCATAAACCCTTAAAACAAATTTAGGGTATAGAGTTAACATATTTAGTTTTTAGAGTTTAAATTTAGTATTAGGGTTTAGGGTTTATATGTTCGATTAATTAAGATTGGCAAATTTTTTCTAAGGGTTTTAAGAATTTTGATTTATGGTTGAAATTTAGTGTTTAGGATTTGAGGTTTAGGGTTTAACTAATCGAGCATATAAACCCTTCCTAAAAACCCTAACCCTAAAAACCAAAATTCTTAACCCTAAACCCTTAAACCAAATTTAGGGTTTAGGGTTAACAAATTTGATTTGTAGAGTTCAAATTTAGTATTAGAGTTTAGGGTTTATATGTTCGATTAATTAAGATCATTGAATATTTTATAAACGATTTTAAAAATTTTGAATTTTAGGGTTTAAATTTAGTGTTTATAGTTTAAGGGTTTAGGATTTATATTTTAGGGTTTAACCAATCGAACATATAAACCATCCCTAAAAACCCTAACCCTAAACCCTGAACCTTAACCCTAAACCCTAAAAACAAAATTATTAACCCTAAACCCTTAAAACAAATTTAGGGTTTTGCGTTAAGAAATTTGGTGGGTTAGGGTTTATATGCTTAATTAGTTAAGATTGACATTATAAACGACTATGTGAGATGATTAATTTTTCACAGTTTATAAGTGGGATGGCTAAACCCTATATTTGACAAATTTTTTGTGAGGAACTTTCGATGTCAAATTCTAATTCGTAAGTGAAAATGACAAAGTTAACAATTATAGGCATAAAATAGTAAATTAAGCAAATAGATAAAATGTTCAAGTATAGAATTAGAGAATTTACAAATTTGTATAAAAAAATTTAATCAAGTATACAATTTATAAATGAAATCAATGTCGTCGTCGATATTGACCCCGATTTGGGTCTTGAGGAGTCGATGAGCAACAAAATCTCTTAGACGTTGGAACCTCACGTCGTCCACGAACTACTTGGTAAGCTGACAGCTCAACTATGTCAGTCTCATCATCATCATCATCAACTCCGTGGTGTGAGCCGGTAGGATCAGATGATGAGTTTGCACTGAATAGATCTCGATAATGACGACGAAAAGTGGTAAACGTGGATGGGCCCTGAGATAGAGATGTGTGGAATAGGACTCGGTGTAAAAATGTCGAGGCATATGAATCAGCAAAACCACCGACAGATCCATGCAGGAACTGAAATATAGGATGCAAGTCAGATCTATCAGAAAATCCAAGTGTATGGGACTGGTGCCTAACGACAGAAGTACTAGCGTGCATAACAGAGGAAGCGTATGTATCATACTCCCTGAATGTACCAGATGAATTCGAGATCTATATACTTCCGACAGTTGTGTGCAGTAACCGTCCAGGTAACCTGCTCGTCTTGTCCGCCATCGTCACGGAGTCTATATCCATGGCAATGTCTATCTCTCCTAGACGAATGGCCAGCCTGGCCAAGGACATGTCTAAATGGCCTTTGATAATGGCCAGCTTTGGCAATATCATGTTGGGGATCCAAGCCAAAACTCATACGCCCATAACGCTGTAAGTACTGCATGAATTCAAACGCCTCGTCTCGAATCATAATCAGACTGGGATGAAAACTCTGTGTGAGGTCATCGTGACTAAAACCGGACAAAGACGCTTGCCCTATCCTATACATGCTGTTCATCTTTTAGGACAAATAAATACAAATTATCAGTAAACATATGTTGGAAGTACGATTTATTTAATAAAATGCTATAATATTGCATAACAATTACCATGTACTCGAACTGTCCAGAAACACCTAGTAGCCCATCATACCGAATTTGGTGAATGGGAAGGGCGATACAGAGGATCGTGTGGTGGTGGTACCACTATAGGTAATCAGTCGATAGGTGAAAAGTATTCGTAAGCTCTCCAACAACAATCGAATCCGCAAGTCTATGCCAATAACTAATCTAAGACCTGTGGTAATTACTCCAATCCCATCCTGAATATCCCTTTATTTACATGTCATGTAATATACCCTTATCAGTGCCGGGATCCTCTAAAATATGCTGGAGCATCCCAAATTGCACCATGACACGATCTGGTAAATGAAACACGAAGATATACCAAAATATCAAAATGACTCTAACTCTCCAAATATGAGCCCTTGCTGTGCAATATGCAGATAGAGACAACAGCACATCATCGGTGTAGGGCATCCATATAAATTGTAACAATCGATCATTAATCATTGACGCGTATTTAACAAAATGTATGTAATATAGAGAAAATTATCATGCTCCGTGAAAATGAAAGAATACATAATTTGACTGCAACATCGACAGTTGATCGCGGTAGTGACTAGTGACGTGTTGAGGAGCAGTTCAAATTGTACGTCGGGTAAGCTATTTACCTCCTTGTGGATAATTACTCGACGGTTTGTGATCGACTATAGTTGGACGGATAGTTGAAAATCACTCCCATGCCAATAGCTGTTAAAATCGAATAATTAAGATGTTAGATCTTAATTTACTTAACTAGTTAAACATACTTAATAATGTAATATTAACGTTAAAGTTTTTTACCTGAAATAGTATGTACGGGCCTCTAGTGATCTTAATTCCGACAACTGATGCACTGCACATGCGCCTGTAAAAGCATGCGAGAACAGCACTCTCCCAACTGTACTGCACCATCCCATCTAAATCGCACAACGAATCCAAACGCAGTATATTTACAACATTTCCTGCACTATCTACAAACATGTGAACTTTGAGTAATATCAAAAGTAACGTGCAGGCATACTGGCAAACTATCGCTTGTAGGGTATTTAGTGGTAATGGATGTTGTGTCAAATGTCTGCTAAGAGCGTCGATCTTTATCTGTGCTTCCTTAAAATCTTACTGCTCAGGTAAAAACTCCAACCAATCCAAAGTCATTTGTCGTCGCTCAGCAATAGAAGCATTCCTGTGGTGTAACATAATAGGTAAATTGTCCACTTGCAAACCCTATAATACCACGACATCCTGCAAGGTAATAGTAGCCTCACCAATAACAAGAAAATGAAAAGTGTGGGTCTCCCGTCTCTATCGTTTGACAAACAAAATAATCAATCTGTGGTCCAAATTAAAAGAACCAACTCAACATACTCCGTCAAACCCAACAATATCAATATAGTATTTCACACGAGGGTCTACTACATGAATAACTGTCAAAAACGTCTGTCACATCTGCTGACATTGAGATCAAGGCCTTCACCCCAGAAGACCGCTGTAGAATTATGAATATGCCATCAGCGTAACAGAGAAGGATCTATAGGACTATGAACTGGTGGTGTGGTACTCATATGAACGTGATCCATATCAATTTGTGACTACATGTGTAAAGAATACAACAAGGTATAAGTGATAATTAAAAAGTAAATTAGAATGAATAAAAAATATCGAATAATGAGAAAAAAATTTGTTGTATTCAAGATATGAAAATGAATATCGACAGATATATAAATAACAAAAAATCTTAAACTATATATTCGAACCATAAATCCTAAACCCTAAAAAATCTAAATCTCCAACCCCTAAACTTCAAAAATTAAAAAACTAACTATATTAAATGACAAACTCCTGTACACGGGGAGGTTACGCCACCCTAAATTTTATTAAATACGAAAAATAGGATTACAATTTTACAGGTTAAATTGAAAAACCTCTGAATATGGAGTATTTAGTCCATTTAAAGATCAAAACCTACTATCTACTAACGATGGAAGAAACTCAAGAAATGGATCAGTTTTGTGCCGTGTGTCAGGTCTGTGAACAGTTGCTTGCATCGACGCAGGTGCATCTGGACATCTACTGATCATCTGATTTCGAATTCTTGCAATCCGCATTGGCCTCAGTCAGTCTTTGTCTTAGGCGACTACCATAATTGTTAATTTTAATTTCGATGGCGCACTATATTGTGTCTCTGAGAGAATAGAATTGAAATTCGAATGTCCGCCTGATAACATCGTAAGTATACTCCTCCCTCACTAGATTTATAAGATTCATTATGCATTGTGAGCATGCCACTATTGCATGTGAACATGAGAAGTGGAGTTGTTGAAACTTACGACATGTGCATGTTCGCTTTGTAAGGTCCACAGGTTGTGTTTTTTCACCCTCGTGACCTCGGCGGTGGTGAGTAATTATGTTGAAAATTTTATTTCTGGAGTCATCTACTTCAACTTTGTGTTTTTTACCTTTTTTCTCATTTGACGCATATTTATTCCAATTGTATTTTGAGAGTAGGTATCTCACATTTCATGTCAATTTCTGATTTTTGATAAATAATTTAACGGTCTGACTGAGTGTAAAGCGAACGCAAACAGTAATAAACAACAACCGCGTATCTTTCATTAAGTTGTTGAAACACTCGACCATATTTGTTGATGTATGACCCTAATGGTATCTCTCATCTATGCACAAAATCCATTATTCGGATGTAACATTAATGCCTGTCAACCAATCGTACGTCTCTAAATTCAAAATTTGATGCATGAATTTTTCGTATTTAGATGATTGATTGGTCATTTCAGCCGCCATAAGAAGTTTCTTTAGCCTATAAAATTAGGTGTTTCGTTAGATAGTGTTAACTAAAATTGTAAAAATTCTAAACTAAAAAATAAAAATTCAAAAAATCATATAACCTCTCATTCTTAAATTTCTGTGTGAAATTACTTTGTATATGCACAAGACAATACGGTAGACTCTCATTGGCTCACGCCATCCCGAAAGCGTCATCATTGTGTGGATAATAGATTTATGCCTGTCGGATATTATGCATACATTTTGAACATCACCACATACGTGAATACGCAACAACTGCATGAATCAAGACCAACTTCTGTTATTTTTCTCGTCGATAAGTGTGAAAGCTAGCGGTAAGAGATGATTGCATGTATCGTACCCGACAGCAATAAATAATTTTCTTTGATATCGTCCTTTCAAGAAAGTGCCGTCCACGCAGATCATCGGTTTCATATGACGAAATGCTTGAATAGCAGGATCTAAAAGCTCAAAAACATAGTCGAAAGAATATGTTAAAAGGGAGTGCTACTTGGATGTGGGTCCTACACAACAACTGTCCCCAGGATTACATCGTTGCAATTCTTCCATGTACGTCGGAAGAAGGAGTATAGATGACGGCCAATCACCATAAAGAATATCAGATGGCTCTACGATGACCGAACCAAGCTTTCTATACGACACATCGCAGTGAAAATGCTACTTAACTGCTGCCATTATGTCCTTTACTTTGAACTATAGGACCATTACTAATGTGTGGAAGAATGAATTTCAGCAATTAACTCTAAGCTCAACTGCTGGTGATCGTTGTTGTTTAAACACTCGGGCACATGTATGTTCATCAGCAAGAGTAACAATCATCCACATGTTATGAGAACGTCTTAACGTCGCTCTCAACTGCTAATTACATAGGAGGTGTCGAGTTACGAGCCTGCAACCGAACGATACCTAAGTCTGTAGGAGAATTGCTGTGCATCTTATAATCTCTATTTTGCTTAATGAACCAATTTTGCACTACTTTCTGTACCTTTTCTTTACTATCAAATAGCATGTCGAACCGAAATTTTATCGTCTCCTTGTTCTACACATTAAGTCTTTCAGTGGGATCCCTGCTTAAGAGGTCAAATTATAAAGTTGCATCCACACCGACATCTACTGAAATATTTCAAGTTCATAGCTAGTCCATGCTGAACTAGAGCCCACGTTAGAATTTCTCTGGACATCCTCTTGTCGGATGTATCACATCCGTCTCCATCATCCTTAAACTCATCATTTTTGCGATTTCGGCTCAGAGTCCATGTCACTATCTTCCATGTTTGTCTCTGGTTCTGCGCTATGAATGTGGAGTGTTTCATCATCGTCGTGCACAAAAACAAACTCTGTCGCTGAAGACATATGAATCCCCACTGCCCTGCTACTTAGCCAACTGTCAACACGCCTCCTGCTACCTTTTCTCCGTCCTTTCCGAGACAGTTGCATATTTTCATATTCTAACTGAATACATTGACCTCCATACAAATCTGATATCTGCACTGGATCCATCGAAAAACTGCCAAATTGACTAATTCCCTGAATTACATATTCTTGTACTCCTGTGATCTCATCAATTTCTACGTAGATCTCAATTATTTTGCGATTACTTCCTTTGAGATAATACATTGCGTTCACTCTGGTGTCATCTATTAAAGGTATTACACTATATGCACCTTGTAGCATGCAACCCCTGAGCATCAAAGTAATCTTAAATCTATTCCGATCTATATCCATAGTATCGTATACTTTATCCATCAATTCTTCAAAATTTACCCTTTCCGTAAGGAACAAAAATTTTTTTGGCATTGCGGATCATACAACATTGATCCTCCGGCATACACGATTTTTCCTCCCCAATATAAATTAATTGCTAAAGTATTATCGTTCAATATGTTTCGTCTAAATCTAACCAATGTAAAAACTAATAATTTTTATATATAACAAACAAAATATAATTAATCCTAAATAACATGTTCAAAATATACAAACTTTCAACCATAGCAACTTGTATTTATTCAAAGATTTGGGGTCAGATTGTAATTATAAAAATATTTAGGAGTCCAAATATAAATACATAAAATTGTTTAGGGGCAAAAATAAAATTATATAAAAATATAGGGGTCAAACTATAATTTTAACAGTTTTGGGGTCAAATTGTAATTACACTAAAGTTCTGGGTGAAATTGTAAATGCACAAAACAGTTATGGATCAAACTGTAATTGTAATTATACTAAATTTTTTGGGCAAAAATTGTAATTATTAAAAAGTTTAGGGCCAAATTATAAATTCATCAAAATATAGGAGTCAAACTGTAATTTTAAATATTTTTTAGATCAAATTGTAATTCTACTAAAATTTCAGGGCAAAAATATAATTATTAAAAAATTTAGGAGCCAAATTATAAATACATCAAAATATAGGGGTCAAACTGTAATTTTAAATAATTTTGGGATCAAATTGTAGTTACACAAAAGTTTCAGGGAAAAATATAATTATGAAAAAGTTAGGGGCCAAATTATAAATACATAAAAATATAGGGGTCATACTATAATTTTAAATAGTTTTGGGATCAAATTATAATTATACTAAAGTTTCAGAGTAAAATATAATTATTACAAAGTTTAGCGGGTAAATTGTATTTACATAAAAATATAGGGGTCAAACTGCAATTTTAAAAAGTTTTGGGGTCAAATTGTATTTATACAAAAGTTTCGGGGCAAAAATATAATTATTACAAAGTTTAGTGGACAAATTGTATTTATAAATGTTTAGGGGCCAAAATATAAATATGTAAAAATATAAATATAAGGTCAAACTGTAGTTTTAAAAAATTTTGGGATCAAATTGTAATCACACAAAAGTTTCGGGGAAAAAATGTTATTATTAAAAAGTTTAGGGTCCAATTTATAAATATATCAAAATATAGGAGTCAAATTGTAATTTTAAATAGTTTTGGAATCAAATTGTAATTATACTAAATTTTTGGGGCAAAAAATGTAATTATTAAATAGTTTAGGGCCAAATTATAAATACATCAAAAAATAGGGGTCAAACTATAATTTTTAAAATTTTTGGGGTCAAATTTTAATTATAAAAAAGTTAGGAGCCAAAATATAAATACATAAAAATATATGGGTCAAACTGTAATTTTCAAAAGTTTTGTGGTCAAATTGTAATTATTAAAAAGTTTGTCGCGCCCCATTTTTCGAAAAAGGATAATAAATGATAATATGATAATAAGTGTGGTGAATGTGTTAGTTGGAAAAAGGAAAATTAAAATGCATTGTTGTGTTTATTTGTTGGGAAAAGAGGATAGGTATTTGTAAAATGATTTTTAGAAAATATTGTACAAAAGACGTGAAATACTTTATTTTTGAAAGCAAATGAAAAGGGCCTAAAATGGGACTTTTGGGAATGCGACGATTTTTTGGCCCGAAAATAGAGTCTAAAAAGGGTTTTTTTAGTAAAGAAGGAGTCGCCACTTGGTATTGAGTTTTGGTGTACCAAGTCACCCGAAAATATTTTATAAAAGGTAAGTGTAGACACCAAATTTTGACACACCTTTGGTAAAAATATGTGTGTTACTTTATTTTAGGGGGTATTTTTTTTCATTTTTCGGGGGTCGAGTACAATTTTCGCATATTACGTCTAATTTGTCGTGTCAGGGGCAAAATGGTAATTTCACCATATAAATATTAGTTTATTTTATTTTATTTCTTAAATACATTGATTTTACTATTTTTATCATTATTTATGATTTTAATGATTTTTAGGAGTCATTTGTTATTTATTTAAAAATATGCTATTTTTAATTCAGCGGCACGTTCTCCAATGCACTATTTTTTACGATAATTTTCAAGTGAAAAATTTTATATTTGCATTTTTGAATACTCATAAATTTTCTGTAAAAATCTCATAATTTTTTAGAGGTCGTTTAGTATTTATTTAATTTTTATCTTTTGTTTATTAATAGCACGTTTCCCAATGCATTCTTTTTATGAGAAATTTTTCAATTAATTTTTTTTTTATGCATATCTCATATATTCATGAATTTTCTAGAAATTTTTAATATTTATTTTAGTACTTTATTATTATTATTATTTGTTATTATTATTTTTTTTATTATTAATCGCACATTTTTTAATGTTATGTTAACTTTTGAATTTTTGCGATAAATTTTATTTATTTATTTTTTATATGACTATAAATTTCAGTATTTTCTTAGTAATTTTAGAGATCCCAATATTTTTATTTTTATTCTATTTCATTTTTGTTTTCCTTTATTTTCCTTCCACACAAAAAAAAAAAAAAAAAAGTAGCAGGCTGCATTCTGCAGCCGGCCACTGTAGCAATATGGCTGCCATCAGCCTCATGACCAGATTTCAGCAGATTTGCAGGGATTTTGGGTGGATTTTCTTTCTTCTCCACCCACTCACCATCATCACAAAATCTCTCTTTGATTTTTGTTTTCAATCCCTGCATTTTTCTTTCTCCCTCTCCCTGCAATCACACACAGACACAGACGCATACCTCACACACACTCACCTGCACAAAGCCCCTTTCCCCTGCACTCTCATCTTTGTCAATTCTCACGTTTCACACCTGCACTCCCTCACTCTCATTTGCACACAGTTTTTCACTCAATTGCACTCTTCCCCCCTGCACTTCCACAAACCAGACACACACCTCACCAGTTTTCAGTCATCAGTTTTTGATTCACAGAAAATCTCACAGCTTTCCCTCACTTCTCTTGGCTCAGAACACACACACACTCGGCCAAACACAACTGCATTTCACTCACCTCTCCACCTGCACCTCCCTCGCACTCACCTGCAGACACTCTCACATCTCCTTCTCGGTCTCCCTAACTCCCTCTGCATCCCCCCCCTTCACTCGCACACAGGCACAAACAACACAGACACAGCACAAACTCCCTCACTCTCTGTTTCCCCTTCCCCTGCACATTCATCCCACACAAGCATCAATCCACAAACAAACCAGTCACAAACACTCACCTCACTTCACCAGAGACACATTCACACACTTAATCCTCACTACACAGACCTCTCCCTTCTTCCCTCTTTCAGCCTTCCCACACCACATTACACTTTTTACAAACTTCACAGCTCCTCCATTCACACACACAGATCACACTCAACTGCACACACATTTTCCTCCTCTCTGCCTTCCCTCACATCTGCATTCACAGACGCACAAAACATCACGCAGCTATCCACAAATCACCATCCCTACCATTACACAGACATCACAAACGCACATCCTCTCTCCCTCTCATCCTCTTACCCTCACCAGTTTCATCCACAAGCAAAACACATCGCATTTCACATCTGTACACACACACCACTTACATACCTGCAGAAGCACACACATTACACACGCCATAAACACACACATTACACACACTACACACCTGCACACATTCAGAACACACACGAACACATATTCACACACACACCTGGAAATTACACAACTCACAGGCACACCATTCTCCCACTCTCTCGGCCCCTTCACCTACACACAAAGGCAAAACACATCAAATTCGCTTTCAAAAACCAGTCAAAAACACAGTTCACTCGCATCACAGTGCACACACAAAACACACATACAATTGCACACACCACAAAAAGCCCCAACCATCACTCGGCTGCAGCACCATCCACAGTCAAATTACCCACCGAAAGTCACACCACCACCTCGCTCTCGACCCAGGTAAGAACTCTCAACCTCCCTCAAATTCTGTTTGCCTATATATTCGTTCAATCCATGAAATGATATTGGGGAATTTGTGTTTAATTTGGACCAAAAGAGGTTTGGGAGATTTAGTTTGAAATAGAGAGAGAAATCTGGCGATGGAGAGAGAGAAAGGGAGAGAGTCACACCGGCGAGGCGAAGAGAGACGATCAGACGGAGAGAACAGAGAGGGGAAGAAACCAGGGGGGGAAAGAAGAAAGAAAAGAAAGAAAGAAAGAAGAAGAAAGAAAGAGAAAGAAGAAAGAGAAAAGAAAAAAAAAAAAAAAAGAAAAAAGAAAAGTAAAACCGGTTAAAAAAAAAAAAAAAAAAAAAGTGTTTTAGTGAAACTACGTCGTTTTGACGTAGTTTCACTCAAAACTACGTCGTTTTGATTAGTTTAGTTTTTCTAATTTGATTTTAATTAATAATAGGTATTTATTTTATAGTCCTTATACTTTCATTAATGCTACTGTGGCCCTGGAAATGTTTGATTTGTGCATTTAAATTTCTGTTTATTGTAGATTGACCCCCATAATTAAATTTTCTTTGCAATTAGGTCCCGATTAATTGCATTTAGGTCCCTCAACTTTTAGATATTTATAATTTTTGCCCCTGAACTATTCAATTTCCCATTTTGACCCCTATATTTTTCGGTAATTACATTCTGACCCCTAGATTTTGCTGGAATTGCATTTTTACCCTCTGATATTTATGAAAATTGCAATCTTGCCTCCCAAACTTGCTGTTATTATATTTTAGGCTTTAAATGTTGCTGAAAATTGTATTTTGGCCCTTATACATTGCTGGAAATTCTATTTTTGCCTTAGAATACTTGCTGGAATTTCATTTTTATCCCCCCAACTTTGCTGGAATTTTATTTGAGTTATTACACTTGCTGGAACTTTATTTTTGGCCCCCTATTGTTGCTGAAATTTATATTTTGGTCCTTTATGTTGCTGGAATTTGTTTTAAGACCTCCATTAATTGTTAGAAATTTTATTTTAGTCTTTTATTTATTGCTGGAATTTTTGTTTTTGGGCATTATAGTTGCTGAAAATTATGTTTTAGCCTTCCTTAAATTCATTGTAAACTATGTCATTACCGTAAGTAGGGTTTAAAATTATAATTTTACCTTTTTACTTGTTGCAAATTACATTTTTCACTTTAGAATATTGCTTAAATTTTCACTTTTAATCCAAATCTTATAATATTTTATTTTTGCAAAAAAAAAAAAAAGTATTAATTAAAATTAGTTATGTCTTCAAAACTTTAAATTATTTCTTTTCACATTTTCTTTATTTATTAAAAAAAATTTTTTTTTTACAATTAATGTTCTAAAATTGGGTATTGTTAGTCTAATTAATGTTCAAATTAATTTTCTTTATTTCTCTTTTAGTTATTTTAATAATTCTTATTTGGTTTTTTAAAAGTTTAAATATGTATTTTTGTATTTTATCTTATATTATCATTATTTCTTTATTTTCGTTGTTTTGTTTTATTTACTTATTTATTCCTACTTAAACATTTTTCATTTTTTTTTCTTTTTTAAATTATTAATTATTATTATCATTATTTTCTTTCTCTTATTTTGCTTATTATTGCCACGATTGTTTGAATTATCGTAGTAAGTTCATAGTGATCGGTAGAAAATTATTCAATTAGTAGTTTATTTATTTAAATAGTGGTATTTTGACAAGTTTGTTCATTTAGTAGCAATTTGTACCGGGTCTTCGAATAGGAGGTATCTCTATTACCTTTTTTATTATTCTTTATGCGCTTTTACTTGCTCCTATGTGTTTTTCTATGTGTTTTTATGTATCTTTGTGCTTATAATTTTATCAATGTGCGAGTGTTTATTTATTTATGTGAATTTAATTTTTGATTATTCAAAGAAATGTAATAGATAGGTAATATTCTATTTAGCAAAAATTTTGTATTTAGATAGAAAATGTAATAGATAGGCTAGATAGGTTACCTTTTTATTTTTAGATTGTAATTAGGCTTCTTCGGTGTAATAGTTAGGGCTTTGTGTGCTATGTGTGTTATGTGCTTGTGTGTTTTATTCGCTTTTCCTAGGAACTTGCATCTAGAATACCATGCTTATGTGCTATGTGCTCCTACTTGCTATTACTTGCTTTTATGTGATTTATTGCTTTAATACATGCTTTATTTATTTACTTGCTTTAATTATATATGTGTATCGTCGCCACACTAGTCCAAAGCTAGTTGTGGTTAATTTCGTTTTCTTCGCTAGTCCAACGCTAGCGGAGAATTTATAGAAAATAGGCTAGTCCAATGCTAAGCCTTTAGATCATTTTAGCATTAGGAACATTTTCGTGTGTTCATTTCATGCTATTTCACACACATTTTTGTTTTAGGCCTTTTTCCATTTTGAATGATTTTTATATACATACTCTATCATTTATTATCTATTTTTTAAAATACATGTTTGGTGCATGACATTTAGACTCCACCACACATAGAATTTTAGGTCATTTGCGTGATTTGACTAGAAATAGTCATCTACTCACGTGGGAAGCGATGGCGTACATGTCGTTCCCCCCTCCGTGAGTAGAAACAGTTAGTCACGAGTTAGTTAGTCCCCCGTACCCGTTATGTTGCATTCCCTACTCTCTTTGATCACTTTACTACCTATATTACTATTTTCCTTTTCTTTTGCATTTCATTTTGCATCTATACTCGTGACTCCATCGAGGTCTAGACTCGAGTTTCGCAATCAATGCGATAACTCCGACCAAACCTCAGTGGAACATTTCGTCCCTTATCGACATCATTTTTAGGATTAGATTTGCATTCATATAGTTGCATCCAAATGTGATAAAATCTTAGGGTTATATTAGGAAAATTTAGACTAAACCTCGCAACTAGTTTCGGCTAGGTTGAAAGGGTGCCTTAGGCACGAGCCTTTGCCTTCCCTTTCTTCAACTGTGACTCCCGAACCTTTTTCTCTTGTTTTCAAAGACCTGGAGTCGTCTAAAAGGGTTTTTCTTGTTTTTCCTATATTTTGCCAAAATCATTTCTTTAAATGAATCATTCTTAATTTTCTTACCTTTTATAAAATATTTTCGGGTGACTTGGTACACCAAAACTCAATACCAAGTGGCGACTCCTTTTTCACTAAAAAAAACCCTTTTTAGACTCTATTTTCGGGCCCAAAAATCGTCGCATTTCAAAAGTCCCATTTTAGGCCCTTTTTCTTTTATTTTTTAAAGTAAAGCATTTGTTTTGTCACATTTTTATCGAATCATCTTTTACAAAGCTATTTTCAAAAAATTAGTTTTTACAAAAATTTACACGCTTTTTTAATAACCACAACATCACATTTAATACTTCCTTTTCCCTTTTCCCGACATCTTCTTTACACTTTCTATTTATTTTCGAAAAATGGGGCGCGACAGTAAGAAAATCAAAAATGATTTTTGGAAAAAATATAGGAAAAAACAAGAAAACCCTTTTAGACGACTCCAGGTCTTTGAAAACAAGAGAAAAAGGTTCGGGAGTCACAGTTGAAGAAAGGGAAGGCAAAGGCTCGTGCCTAAGGCACCCTTTCAACCTAGCCGAAACTAGTTGCGAGGTTTAGTCTAAATTTTCCTAATATAACCCTAAGATTTTATCGCATTTGGATGCAACTATATGAATGCAAATCTAGTCCTAAAATGGATATCGTTAAGGGACCAAATAGTTCCATTGAGGTTTAGTCGGAATTATCGCATTAATTGCGAAACCCGAATGTAGACCTCGACGGAGTCACGAGTGTAGGTGCGAAAATAGAATGCAAAAGAAAAGGAAAATAGTAATATAGATAGTAAGTGAACAAAGAAAGTGGGAATGCAAACATAACGGGTACGGGGGACTAATAGGACTCGTGACTAACTGTTTCTACTCACGGAGGGGGGAACGACATGTACGCCATCGCTTCCCACGTGAGTAGATGACTATTTCTTAGTCAAAATCACGCAAATGACCTAAGATTCTATGTGTGGTGGAATCTAAATGTTATGTACTAAACATTTGTTAAAAAAAAAAATAGATAGTAAGTGATAACATATATAAAAATTATACAAAAATGAAAAAGGCCTAAAAAAGAGAAAAAAAAAGCGTGTGTAATGGTCATGAGATGCACACAAAAAATGATCCTAATGCTAAAATGACCTAAAAGCTTAGCATTGGACTAGCCTACTTTCTAAAAATTCTCCGCTAGCGTTGGACTAGCGAAGAAAGTCGAATTAACCACAACTAGCGTTGGACTAGTGTGACGACGATACACATATATAATTAAAGCAAGTAAATAAATAAAACATGTATTAAAGCAATAATCACATAAAAGCAAATAATAGCACATAAGAGCACATAACACATAAACATGATATTCTAGATGCAAAATCCTAAAGAAAGCGCATAAAACACATAAGCACATAGCACACATAGCACGCAAAGCCCTAACTATTACACCGGAAAAGCCTAATTATAATCTAAAAATAAAAAAGGGTAACCTATCTAGCCTATCTATTACACTTTCTATCTAAAATACATAGGCTTTAATTAAATAGATAAAACATAAACTATCTATTACATTAACTATCTAAATACAAAAAAATTTTTTTTTTGCTAAATAGAAAATTACCTATCTATTACATTTCTTTGAATAATCAAAATTAAATTTGAATAAATAATATGACATAAATAAATAAACATTCATACATAAACAAAAATTATAAACACAAAAATACATTAAAACACATAGGAGCACATAGAATTACATAAAAAGAAATTAAAAGGGTAATTGAAATACCTCCCGTTCGTAAACTCGGTACAAATTGCTACTAACATGAACAAACATGTCAAAAATACCACTATTTAAATAAATAAACTACTAATTGAATAATTTCCTACCGATCAATATGAACATACTACGATAATTCACACAATCATAGCAATAATAACAAAATAAAAGAAAGAAAATAATGATAATAATAATAATTAATTATTTAGGAAGAAAAAAAATGAAAATTGTTTAAGTAAAAATAAATAAGTAAATAAATAAACTAAAGCAAAACAACGAAAAATAAAGAAATAATAATAATAGAAGATAAAATACAATAATGCATACTTAAACTTTTAACACCCCAAATAGGAATTATTTAAAATGACTAAAAGGAAAATAAAGAAACTAATTTGAACATTAATTAGACTAACAAGACCCAATTTTAGAATATTAATTATAAATTTGATAAATAAATAAATAAATAAATAAAGTGTGAAAAGAAATAATTTAAAGCTTTGAGGACTCAACTAATTTTAATTAATATTTTTTTTTGCAAAAATAAAATATTATAAGATTTGGATTAAAAGAGAAATTTGGGCAATATTCTAGAGTAAAAAAAATGTAATTTATAACAAACTAAAGGGTAAAATTATAATCTCAAACCATAGTTAAGATAATAATATAATTTACAACAAGTTTAAAGGCTAAAACATAATTTTCAGCAAGTATAATGCCCAAAAGTAAAATTTTCCAGCAAATACTTAAGGCCAAGAATGTAATTTCAGCAAGGTCATTAAATGATACATAATTTACAGCAATGTATAGGGTCAAATTGTAATTTTCAGCTATACAAAAGAACTAAAATAAACAATTCCAGCAGCTATAAGTATTAGAATACAAATTCCAGCAACCAATAAAAGACTAAAATACAATTTCCAACTAGTTAAGGGAGGTTTTAAAACAAATTCCAGCAACATAGAGGACTAAAATATAATTTTCAGCAATTGAGGGGGCCTAAAATCAAAATTTCAGCAAGTATGAGGCTAAAAATAAAAATTCCAGCAAGCATTGGGGTTAAAATTTTAAATAATAGCAAATTATATGAAAGAAAAACAAAACTTAGAGGTTAGTTTACAGATATTAAGGACCAAGACAAAATAAGCACAAAATTTCAAAGGGGATAATAATGAATAATCAAACTCTAGGTACCATAGCACAAACATATTTATCACCTAGATGTCAATTTAATAACAAAGCAAATTAATACTTAAATAACCGAACCACCCCAATTCTCAATCCATTTCCCCCCCTTTTCCGTCATTGTTATTGTTATTATTTTAAAGCCAACTAAATGAATTCAAGCCACAAAATCAAAAGAATCAAAGCACCAGACCCTAAGCCTCAAAGCCCGGACCTATCCATCTGAAAATTACTAAGCCAATCTTCTCCTACCCAAAAATCAACTTCCTCCAAACAAATAATCCCGTAAGACAGGTTCGTCAACCCAGAAATTTCCAACTGACTCTTTGCCCAAAAGTCCTATGAATTTCACAAACCCAGATTTCAATAATAAACTACATTCCCAAAGCTCCAAACATTCGTTCCCAAATTCGTTCTTCCTAAACCCCGAAACTCTAAACTGCCAATCCTAAAATTTCAGATTTCAATCGGGTCTCCAAATCCTCAAAGTTTCCCAAAGTTAGCTATCCAAATCACAAATCTTTCACATTCCAGGAAATTCTACGGTAAATCAAAACATCTATCCTATTTCATGGGTCAAATACTGCACATAGGAATTAAAGCAAGAAGGCCGAGATTTACCTGTAATTTGAGCGGTGGAGATGGAGTTGCAGTGTGATTTCAGGCAGTTGTTGCACGATTTGTTTTTGGGCTTTTTTTTTCTTTTCAATTTTTTTTTGGAATGTTTGTGGCTGGTTTGGGGGATTTCGGGGGCTGCTTTGTGCAGGATTTTTGGACTGCATTTTTGGATTTTGGTGGTTGTTTTTGCAGATGTTATAGAGCTTTAATTGTGACAGTTTTGTGGGCAATTTTGAGCTGCGATTTTTTAGTAATTTTACTGAAATTTTTTGGGCTGATTTTGGGCAGAATTTTTGGAGCTGTTTAGTGTCTATTTTTGCAGGAATTTGAGGCTAGAATTATAGGATTTTTGGGGCTATTTTGGGGTTGGTTTTGCATGTTTGTTGGGGCTGCTCTTGCTGCGAATTTGGGCTGTAATTTTGGACTGATTTTTTATGGCTGGAATTACAGATTTTTGGGGCTGGAATTGTGGTGATGTTGGGTGGAAACCGGTGATTGCTGACTGTGTATGTGCCTATGGATGAACGTGTGTAAATGAGCATGTGTTTGTGTGTGCTGTGGCTGTGAAGATGTGTGTGAGTGAAGTGATTGTGTGTGTTTTGAGTGCCTGCGTATTCATGTATACCTGTGTGTGAAAGGGAATCTATATGTGTGTGTGTGTGTAGTGCGTGTGTGTTTATGTGTATGTGTGAGTGTTGTTTGTGTGTTTTGTGTGCAAGTTTGGTGTATGTATTGTGTGTGAGTGTGTGAAAATGGACAGTGTGTTTGTGCGTTACAGTGTGTGTGTCCGTGTGTTTGAATGCAGGGGAAGGGGAGGCAGAGACAATGAGGGAGACTGAGAGAGGGAGGTGAGTACGCAGGTGTGTGTAGTGTGTGTTGTGGCTGTGTGATGAATGTGCAGGGGAGGCCGAGAGAGAAGAGAGTTGAGGTGTGTGCAGGCTTGTATTGGTCTGGCAGAGGGAAGGGGAGGCAGAGGGAGTGAGGGAAAGTAGCGTGAGATGTGTGTGCTTTGTGTGTGAAATGTGAACTGGTGTGTTAGCTTGTGCTGTACGTGTGTGTGCAAGGAGAAGGGGAGTGCTTCTGTGAGTGAGATGCAGAGAGAATAAGAGAGAATGGGATTGTGTGTGCAATGAGTGTGTGCAGTGAGTTGTGTGTGTGAGGATGGTGTGTGAATGGTGAGGAAGATGATCAATCTCTCCAAATCCCCTCAAATCTGCTGAAATGCAGGGGAGTTGGAGAGAATTGTGATGATGGCATGGGGCTGCTCTGATGGCAGCTCCCATGCTGCTACAGTAGCAGCAGCCTGCTCTTTCTCTTTTTTTTTTTTTTTTTTAAGAAGAAATTTGTAATGGAAATAAAGGAGAAAGAAAAGGAGAAAAATGAAATAAATAAAAAAATAAAAGATATTTGTATTTCTTAAAATTAATAAGAAAAAAGAAAAAAAATAAAATAAAATACTAAAATTTTAGAGTTATAAAAATGAGTAAATAAAAATTTACTGCAAAAATTTAAAAATTAAAACATCATTAAAATGTGCGATTAATAGAAAAAAAAATAATAACCAATAATATAATAAAGTATTAAAATAAATATTAAAAATTTTTAAAAATCATGAAATTTATACGGAAAATTCATGAATATATGAGCTATGCATAAATAAATTCACTTGAAAAATTGTCATAAAAAGAATGCATTGGGAAATGTGTCATTAAATTAAAAAATACTAAAATTTTAAATAAATGATGAATGACTCCTAAAAATCATTAAAATCATAAATAATGATAAAAATAGTAAAATCAATGTATTTAAGAAATAAAATAAAATAAACTAATATTTACATGGTGAAATTACCATTTTGCCCCTGACACGACAAATTAGACGTAATATACACAAAAATTATAATTAGCCCCTGAAAATCATAATAACCCCTAAATAAAGTAATACGTATATTTTTATAAAATGTGTGTCAAAATTTGGTGTCTACAAAGTTTAGGGGCCAAATTGTTATTTTCATAAGTTTTGTGTCCAAATTTGAATTACACAAAATATCAAGTCCCACATTATAAATTTTCATAATTCATGGTCTAAATTTTTAACTACACAATAATTACATACAAATATTTAATGATGCAATATTTACCATACACAATAATTAAATACAATATTTACCCTACATACAACAATAATTACATACAATAACTACACAATATTTAGCTACACAATATTTACCTTATACACATACAATATTTACCCTACACATTACATTTAATTTAATTAATACATAATATAAAATCATAACAAAATTACAAAAACAAAATTGATTTACAATTACCTGTAAAAAAAAACAAACAAATTTGACGAGCCTTCCTTTTGCCTTCTGCTTGAAGAATTTTGTTGGAGAAGCTTGAAGAAGATCTGCAACCCGTTTTCTCCTTCTGCCTCCTATGCTTGCAACCTGCTTTCTCCTTCTGCCTAGCAAATTGCTTCCTCTGCAGGAGCAAATTTTTTATTGAGAGAGAGAGAGAGAGAGAGAGAAAGTGAGAGTGAGGCGACCGAGGGGATTTATAGGCGAAACTTTGTAATTGGAGCCGTTGATCAACAGCTCCAAAATTAAAATAAAAAAATTATTCTAGCACGACGTGCTTGCTAAGCACGTTGTGCCAGGAAATGTTAGGCTGACCAACCTAAGCTCGACGTGCTTGGTGAGCACGTCAAGCTCAACGTACTTATCAAGCATGTCGTGCTTGAAATAAAAAAAAAAAAATTTGCTCGACGTGCTTCAGAAGCACATCGAGCATAAAATGGTACACGAATTGTGTACCGGTTATACAATTTGAAGACTTTTTTTTTTTTACGTATATTCTGATCAATTAGCCCAATTTTTATCCCTGTAATGAGCACTTCATAATTTGCTCATTATTAGTTGCTTTAAAATCACCCTCATTGTTAGTTGCTTTAAAATCAAACTTAATGCATAAATGAGTTGATATCTCTTAGGAGACTTTGAGATTATTCGTGCTCTCAATCCCGAATTACTTGAAGCTCCATCCACAAATAGCTCCCATTTCCTTTGGGAATCTATAGTATATTCTGATGTCATCTTCCAGAGGATTCCTTGGACAATTGATTCATCTTACTCGGGTATGAAATTTAGTAAAACTTGGGCTTTGATTGCCGGCATTGATTGACCATTTTAGTACTTTCCCTCGTATACCTAGTTTTGTTAAAACTTGTTTTAAAGGAAAATTAGTTATGACAAAAAGTTCTATGTTCTTGAAATTTCGGCCAGTTCTTGAAATTACGACCTAAGCTTCTAAGGAGATATAGCCTGCGTCTAGATGGTTATTTTTTAGCGTGTTTTTTAAGAAGTTTTACTGCAAATGTTTTTTAGGAACAATTAGTGTTTGGACAATACTATTTTCTAAAAATATGTTTTTTTTTTACACTTAAAAATACAAACACAACCGTGAATGTAAATAAGGAATGCATTTGTTTTTAGCACCACTAATAATGATTTTTTAGGTTATACTAACTGGTACTCAATAGGTATGCAATTATACAAATTTTCAGCCTTGTATTTCTTAAGAGTCAAAGCACCATTGTGCAAAATTTTAGCTTTTATTTTTCTTCATTGTGCAACACAAAACATCATTGGCTTTCCCGACCTCAATGCTTACCCTTCATCCCAAACCATAGACAGGTCAACATAGCACATCAATATTTTTTCATTAACAAACAACAATTACTTCAACAATGCATCAATATGTAGTACTGGTACGAAAACATTAGGTTCAAACTACAAAAATTGGCTTCCATCATGCCATTAAAAATCCAAGCCAAAAAACAAATGACAAATGTTTTATGGGTTGTCATTATTGCAAGTAGACGCCAAAAAGACGTCTGGGCATTTTGCGGCGATTGTGGTTCGAAACGGACTACCAGTCAGAGACGTTGCCATGAAGCGATATAGTTATAGTATGCAAAGGCAGTTGAGAGAGAGAGAGAGAGAGAGATTGATAAGTTTAGAAGGCTGAGGAGGTCTTGAAGTTGTGTTGGGTTGCAGAGCGTGCAAACGAACTAAGGCTAGGAGCTTTCTCTTTGAGTTTGCAATATTGTGGCAACATTAAGCCTTGAATTCCACTATTGACGACAGCGGAGACGTGTGCATCAGTGCCAATCTAGCCCCATCGTGGTAAAGGTTGTTGTAGTGGATGAGATTGAGAAGCAGATCTTTTGGTAATGCTTTGTGCGATGGCTGTGGTTGTCCGGTGGATCGGCCAATGAAAATCTAGTGGTGGTGCGGTAGATGGATGAGGCTGTCCAAATATGTTGTCCTTTATTGGTTACAATGAGTGTTGAGTGAGAGGAAATATAAGGTGGTGTGTGAAAATGTGAATGGGGTTTGACTGAATTAAAAAAAAAAACACTTGGGAAGCCAATGACGCCGTGTAAAGCCTTTTTTGGGCTGGCTTTCAACCATTGTTTTGAAACAACTATTGGGCATTTTTTGTGCTAAAGGAACTGTTTTCTAGAAAACAAGCATCCAAACACAACCATAACTAAAGTAAAAATTTCATGTTTTCGAAATTATGCCTAAGAGAGTAAGGTGATGAAATGGAGGAGTTTGAGTGCATGGTAAAAGAGCCCTTTATGCCAAAGTCTATATGAAGAAAGATAGTAAGGTGGTGAAATGGAGAAGTTTGGCCAAATGGTGACACGGCAGAGATATAAGAGCAAGATAAGAATCAGAGCAAGTACACCGTTGAAAATTATAGAATGCACGGTTCTAATACTGTGGGGAGGGAAAAATTCTTATATAGACTCGGTTTACAACCGTACTCGTGGGCCTTATAGTCTAAAATAAAGTTACATAAGTATCCTTATATTACTTTCTTATATCATCCTGTATCACTATATTTATATGACACTCTTTTAAACCACAATAACCACAAGTAGGGACGTGAATCCGATCCACTTAAGAATTTTTCATGGGGAGGAACCTTAACTGTGGTAATTGGCTCCAATTCTTTGCTGATTTTGTGATTTGCTTTTAAATTTGTTACATATACCCCACATTTAATACACTGGAGTAGTCCAGAATAGAAAGGTCTTTCCTCTCAGAATGTCTTTCTACCCATAATGGACTAGAAAAATTTTTGCAATCTAGTCTTTAATAACTGAAGTCAAAATGAAATGCTCATTCTTTTTCAATGTTTGGTATAATTACATTTCAACGTCAGAATGGAATAAAATCTATTATATTTTGACTTAATTGACTTAGATTCTTTGTATTATAATATATCATATTTTTATTTTTTTATTTACGGTATGCATTATTTTTATGCCTACAAGGAAATTTAACATTTTTTTATTTTAAAATTATTGATATTCTTGTTGGAATTAAATTAATTATTCTCTATTTATTTTATTTACATTTAATTTATAAGAAGTTTAGTTTTTATACTTTTGCATAAAAGTTAAAAATAGTATCTTAAACATTGTTATAGTAAAAAAGGAAAAAATTATCTAAGCATTATATTAAATTGATTATGATTTAAAAATAATAAATAATTATTAATTAAAATTGAATAAAAATTAAAAGCAGTATCTTAAACATTGTTATAGCAAAAAGGGAAAAATATTTTAAGCATATATTAAATTGATTATGATTTAAAAAAAATAAATAATTTTAATTAAAATTATAAATATACCTAACATTTTTTAAATTTAAAAACTTAAAAATTAATAAATATGTCACGTGTTAAAAAGAATTAGTAGAAATAAATATGTGTAGGGATAAACTTGGTCCATAATATTTTGGCCTTTCTAAGATGAAGTTAAATAAGACATTTTTACAGGTTTTGTTGATGGATAAGATTCCAGGAAAAAATTAGAATAGGTATCCCAATGGGAGATAGCTTTCTAACTTAAAATGTCTCTCACGTACCAGACGGGGATGATTTATTTGTTTATTTATTTTAAAATTCTATTCTATTACAATGAGTGACATTAGGGGAGGGGATAACTAATCTGGGAGAACTTTTCTTGCTCCTGCACTGCGCCTGCTTGTTGTCCTATTAAGTTGTGATAATATTTGCAAATATAACATGTGATAATATTTGTAAACATGATAGTATTAGGAATCGATCCCCCGACTACTAGGAGAAATTGTAAAAGCTATACCTGGGCGACCCTCTATTCACATTTTCAACCTAACTAGTATATCCCAAACCAAAGTGCTCGGGAATGGGTATTTTTGTCATTCGAGCAACCCCCAAAAGCTTCTCAAAGAAGGCGCGGGGGTTTTTAATTTGTTAACTTTACTTCTTCTGGTGTACTCTACCGTCTATTCTACCGGACAACGGAAACTTCTCGACGCCGTCGTTTCATTCGGCCGGAAAATCTCTCCGACTGTTATGGACATCGACCCCGAAGAAATCTTCCGAGACGAGGAAGATGACCCCGAAAACGAATTCTATCAGGTCTCCCTTTTTTATTTGTTGTTTTTTTCTTTTTATAAAAAATTAAACTGAAAAACAAAATTAATATTTTTTTCAGGGCAAAGAATCTACTAAAGAGCTATTGGTTTACTTACTCGACGCTTCTCCGAAAATGTTCTCAGCTTCTTGCCCTTCAGTAAGAGCCCTTTTTCCCTGCTTAATTGAATTATTATTCATGGAAGT